>VXCM01000366.1:253568-314360 GCA_014773175.1 Lucifuga dentata
AGGGGTGAGTGGTTGGTGGTATAAAGACATTGTTGGGATTTGTCTCCACCAGCTGTCACTGAAGCTCAAGACAATCCACGACTCATAACAGCGAGGAGTGCGCGTGCGCACACACACACACACACACACACACACACACACACACACACACACACACACACACACACANCTCCCTCTGGATAAATCCCACTATCAGAGGTGTGTGGTGGACGGAGGAGGGGAGGGCTCTTGCACGCTGACTACACCGATTACACACATGCATGTCACTCATAGACTGAAGCCATCCCGCTGATCCCTATCACTCGCGTACACACACTCGCTCGCCCACATTTGCTGATTCGGCACGGTCAGCTGGTCCTCGCCACAGTGAACCAACAAGCAGCAGGGAGGTNCATTTGCTGATTCGGCACGGTCAGCTGGTCCTCGCCACAGTGAACCAACAAGCAGCAGGGAGGTGGCAGAGTGGTGGAGGGAAGGGGGAATAAAGGAGGTTGTGCTCTGTATAATACTTGTGCTTAATGTTAAGCTTTTCGCGCATTGTAATAACTTTGCTATAAGTGGCAAAACCCAAAAACCAAAGCTCAGGACCACAGCTACAAAAAAATGCTATTCAGTAACTGAACCTGCTGAATTTATCATCATCTATATACATTTGTCTACTGACCCCTTTACGGCTGGAAGTGAGGCTCCGTTGTCTTTGCAGTGTGTGAGTTATAGATCAAATTGCTGCAACTTTCTTGGTGATCTAGAGTAAACCCTCTGTCACCATCTAAACCAGGACACGGAGGAAACACTGACACAGTCCAGAGAGAATGTTGCCTTGCAGGCAAGCAAAACCCTCAGTCAGACTGACCCTGGCAGGAAACGAGTTTAAGGTTCAAGCCAGCGCAGTACACATTACATGTTGGCAACAGTGCAGCACATTGCAGCCGGGTTGGGGGAGTGAGGAGGACCAGGCTGTAAGAGCGAAGGCTGGACTTATCCAAAAACAATAAAAGCATCAAGATCATATCTGTCCACTGGCTGCCAACATGGACCAAGAAAATCTTACTTATTATACGTTTGGGAAAATGCAGCTCTCCTTTAAAATCCCTCTTGAAAAACTTCTGTTTGATTCAAATGGGGATGAAAATGGTGTAATAAAGACCTAAAAAGATAAAAGATACTCTGCAGAGCGCAAGCCGCCAATATTTCCAAAATATCCTTTACATTGCATTTTTGTTTGCTGTTTGTTTTCTATATCGGATTTTCCTTTGAGTATCAGTATAAATTTGTGTCTTTATGAGCTGGGTTCGAACCCCTTGCTGTGTTTAGTTTACAGGTCTCAGATGTAAACTGTAATGGCAAAAATCCCAAATTACCACCAAAGTGTAACTCACTCATCCAGATTCAGTCAGATCCATTCAGAACTTTTTTGAGATCATCTTGTTAGCAATTATTCAGACGTGGGAAAAACTCTGTCCAACTGTGGAAAGTGAACCAGAGCAAGAAGCTAATGAGAAGCAACCGGAACTCTGAGCTGATTCACAGGAGCATGATGCCAAAGCAGGATTAAGTATCGTTACCTCTATCATATTGGAAAATCTTGTTGCCAGTTGGTATTTGAAAAAGAATATAAAAAATTCATTATTACCTGTTACTGAGAGTCTTGTCTATCATCAATGCCCATAGGACTGTTTCGTTCATCACAATCCTGAGCGCTTCAATGCAAATGAATAAAGCAAAGGCTGGAGGAAGCAGCCAAACACTGAAGTGAACACGTTCACCCTGAATGCATCTTTTAAGCAAGGAGCTTATTAAAGCAAAAGCAGGAATCCCCATAGGAAGGTTAGAGAATGTTAACTTGTAACCGTTCAAGCAGTGCATGAAGTCATTATCAGAATATTGTGTTTCAGCACTATTTAACCTTCATAAATGACAATTTAAAAGGACCATACCGGTGGTTTTGCATGTTTGAGCCCAAGAAACGTTACACAAACGTGGCAGCAGTAACGTAACATACATGTTACGTTACGTTACATTTTCCAAACATAAAACTGTATTTTAGTCTTTGTGTTATTTTCTCAAATCCCATAATCTTTCAAAATCAAATGATCAGGTGATGCAAACACCTTACAATTCAATGTTTCACCTGCTAACACCTTAAATTACGTAACTTTGACAAAAAATAATAACGGTGTGTGGTTCATTGTGACATATTAACTATTTCAAGCATGATTAAAATCTCTACAAGTTGATTTTAATAGTGGAATGAACTGAAACCAATGGCAGTGTAAAAGGTAGGAAAAACAAATCTAAAATGATCCAGTAGTATGTTTTGGAAAATGCTTGGCAGTAAGCATAACATGTATGCAGGTTGTATTTATTGGGCTAAAACTACTGATATGATGATCCTTTAAGGAGGCCAGTTTAAAGTTGGTTTTATCAGCACCAAACACAGACTATAAGCTTTGATTAAAGCACTGAGATACAATACAGATCAATTTGTTGCTGAGATTTGACTATAAAATACCAGCAACGTGGTGTAAAAAACATCACGGAACAGAAGATGGGAGCTAAACTGTTCATGCCACTCACACAGCTCACCGTGGCAGCAGAACTGACACGCTTGTCTGCCACCCAGTTTAACACAGAGTGGATGTTAGTCTGTGGCAGCGAACAGATCGTTTCCTTTCTCATCAGCAGTAAACCAACAGAAAAGCAGAAACGAAGAAGGAGGAGGAAGAGGCGAGAAAATGACGCAGCTAGGACTAAGAATGCTCACATTCTGACTCTAATGGTCCTGTCCTTATCATATTCAACAAATCAGATCACATACTCAGGCCTTCCCTTCAGAATCGGTACAAATATATTTAAATATAATGCAGCATCACTAATTGTGGCTACCAAAATCACCATAGTGTGTACCAACACAAACACACACATCCTCTCTCTGCAGCCTTTAAAGTCAGATTTCTCCATTTCTGAATTCAGTAACAGGTGCTACAGGGAGCGCTGCTTCAGATACAGCAGAAAAACCAGCTCTCTGCCCATCATAAAGTGCTAGCATCAGCACGTCTGCCACGACACGCTACTGCTGGCTTCCATGTCATGCCTGGTAATTGGATTGAGCAGAAAATTAACAGCGTCCGTGATCAAAAGGTGATTCACTCTCAGCAGCTAAAAAGAGCAGTGGCCCATTTACCACTGAGCACGCAAAAAAAAAAAAAAAAAAAANAAAAAAAAAAAAAAAAAAAGGCCCGTGATCAATTTCCTCTTTCTATGAAAAGTCTTTCTTGTATCGTGACCTAAAAAGCTGCCTTGAAGACAGAGAGAGAGAGAGAGAAAAGAGATAGCCCACTGTGAGAATGACAGCAAGGCAGCATAAACCAGGTCACAGCAATGCAAAGACACTAAACAGAACAAATCATTCTGTTCTTGCAGCCTCACTATTCTCCTCATCCTCGCACAAGCACACACACACACAGACACACACACTGAAGATTATCAAATTCATATGCTTCCGGGTTCCTGACTCAACTTTCCAACCACATGGAGGAAAAAAAAAAGGGGGACGAGGATCAAAGCTGGAATGATGTTGAACTGAATCGAACCGCGGTGTAAATTTCCACATTTTTAAAACCCAGCACCTCCCACTGTAACCTTCAGCAGAACAATGAGTCTCACTAAAGACCTACAGCCGGGCTTCAGGGGTGTGATTATCACACTGGTGGCCCGCACAGGAAGAGAATATGAGCTCATGGCCGGGGCTTTGGGGGCCTGTTATAATGGTCTATTGGGGCCCCAGACCCAAGACCCACCTCTGCTGAGAGCAGACTCTGCTTTCAAAGGAGCTCCAATAGGCACCGCTGCCTTCTCCTGATCTGCTGGTTTCTGTGTTATCCTGTCTCTGTTCCTCTATCCGGCTCTTGTTTCTCCATGACACAGCCAGAGGGGGAAACATGACTCCCTCAGCCCAGCCAGACTCAACTCAACCCAGACCTCTGTAGCCCTGCAGCCCTGAAACATCCCCCCCTCCCTTCTTGCCACTGGAGCCCTGTGCAAATTATGTTGCATGTACACAAGCCACAGCAACACAGTCAGCTGTTCAGCACAACTGGGTGTCTGTCAAGTGATGGTCAGAAGCTAAAACAGGTGCACACAGGACAGACAGACAGACAGGCCTGAGCCTAAAACCAAAGGACAACCCTCAGTAGAGAAAGAGCCTGTCAGCATTCAGGAAGTCAACTGATAAAAGAGACATGAAACCTGATTAACTGAGACATAAAAAGTGTTTTGTTTATTTTTTTCAAAGTATGTTTTAAATTGAAGAAAACTTTATTTCATAATTACATCAGCTGTTCACACAGCAGAGCAGCAAAAATAGTATTCTCTCTAAATTTACAAACCTCAGGACTTTCCACAGCAGTGGCAGGGCCCTGTCTCACCCGCATACAGTATAACATGGTTTCTACCACACATCGCCATCTGAAATCTCTCACAACACAAGATGTGGAAGGTCCTGGGGTTTGCAATAACACATGTTTCTTCCAGTCCCCTTTTTTTTTTTTTTTTTTTTTTTAATAACATACATTATTTGCACTCCTGATGAATGCTGGTTTAACCTGACAAGCCAAGAACCAGTGTAAATGTGCAGTTTTTGTGTTTTATGATACTCCATCTTTTGGATAGAAACAGGCTTATTAAGGAAAATAATAATCAAGATGCATTATTGATCCAGAGCTTCAAACATGGCCATAGAAGAACATCCCCGTGCTGTATGCCATGTGTGATAAAGCTAATTGATGGCGCTTGTTAAAGGATGTTGTACACTCTGGGAATAAGTGCTGTCTGAGAATCCTGTGGATATTAAACATACGGTATCAGGGTTTAGGTGTGATTTGATTTCATCAGTCATTTAATGAACAATGGCTCTGAAAACTTTTTCAAGCATTCTTCCAGTCTGATAATATAAGAGGATCTTTTACAGCTGCTGGACAAAGCTGCAACACTCGTGAATAAAATAGTGAGTTTGTTTACTTTGCACTTACTGCTGCATTTGCAAGACTGCAAATTCCTGGACCGAGTGATTGGAGGTCCAAAACAAAAACAAGCAGGTCCTTAGCTTAAAACACCAACCATGAAAAAAAAAGAAAGAAAGAAAGAAAGAAAGAAAGAAAGAGCAGGGAACATTGCTGTGCATTGTCTTTCCAGATAAAACGTACAATACAAGCTAGCTGTGTGATGGCTGTGGAGCGCTGCTAACAGGAGCTGTGTGCTAAAGTTAACACTAAAGTGTCAGATGACGAGAGAAAACAACTTAAAGGATGATGTAAACACGACAGAACTTTTTAAAAATTCCAAACTTGTGTACACTTAAAATTACGCAAGAATTCCCTCGGCTTAAAAATACTGGAAAAAAAGAAATATGTGGAAAGAGAAACAAAAAGAGACAAAGAACATCCACCATTAAGAGATGAGAAATTTATCTGGAAAAGTAAAAGATGCCAGCAAAGGTTTTCTGTTTGGTGACTGTGTACTCTTTCATGTCAGAAGATTAAATGTTACATTTTTGACCGATTTTTCAATTTCAAATGTGGAGTTTAATTAAAAATTCAGAACTTTAGTTAAGATTTTCGATTCCAGTTTTTCTGAAGTTAAGACTCGTTAACAGTCAAATTATTCAGAATCGAGCAGCACGGCCTCGTACTTAACTGTTCAAGTAGACAAGAGGTTGATAAAATGCACAATAGCTTGTCTTGGTTGAAGATGAACAAGATGTTGACTTGGAGCATTTTAACCTTTTTTGGGGGAATATGTACTTACAAACAACCCAAATGTAATTATTTGAAAATGATTTATATTAAAGATAAACGTTACAGAACTAGACAAGCTGTAACTGGAAAGATTAACCTTCCTCAAACAAGAACAAACGCCTTAAAGAAGACTGTCCTGTATAAGTCAGTCACTCTTTGGATTAACTTACCATCTTACATTAAAAGTGTTAAAAATAAATTCATTTCCGAAAAGCAATTAAAAGCTTATTTAAGGTAAACTTATTTTCTTTTCCACTGTCCAGTGTGTGATTCTGTGCTTGCTATGGCCTACTGTAGGTGTCTGTTCTTGGTTGGCAGAGGGTGGACCATGGGGTCAGAGGTCAGATGTGGCTATTGGCATAGTTTATGTCGTTTGTGATATGTTTGCATGTTTTGTCATGTAGTTTTAGGTAGCATGATTGGATTCTTTGTGGTTTTTACTTGATTTTATTTTTCTTTTTGACATGAATGTGTGATTTTGTGATTGAATGGGCCCCAGGAAGAACAGCTGTTGCTGAGGCATCAGCTAATAGGAATCCAATTGAATAAACAAATAGTGTGGACATTTAAACTTCTCAATCATTATGTCATTTGGATATTCAGATAAAGTGAGTCGGTGTCTAAATACTGTTTGAGCTCGATCCTCTGAGGCGTCTCGTCATACATGTTCCATGCATGTCTCGGGGACTGACCCACCCTGTGTGAGTAATAAGACACAGAGCCTGCAGGACGAGTTCACATGACAAAGCAGAAGCCATGCACACTAGCACAAGCACAGCGAGGGTCATGAAGCTACGAAATGTCTCAGTACTAATGAATCAATGTCCACAACTAGGCTTACTGTGAGTCTTATGGGTCAGATTAATATGATCAGGTGTTGTGATGCACTTTTCTATGAAAAGCTGAGCTGTGAACACAGCAGATGCGGAACAATATCTACTGCTAACCGAATGGCATGACAGTGTGCGACTGCAGCCAGAATGTATCTGCCGTGCTGTGACTCTTTGTGAGAAACACCCATCAGAAATAAACACCTGACTCAGGCAGGTTTCATGTGACGTCATCACCCACCCTGTTTCTGATCAACAGCCAGCTGCAGCATGCCACGACAGATGGTTTGTTTAGGTAACCTGGTCAGAAGAGGGAGGGTTTTTGCTCACAATATGGCAAACTGGTTGGATGGAAAGCTAGCACGGAACAATGAGTCACAACCAAGCGGTGGATTTCACAGCCAGGCTGTGCATTCCTGGCCTGACAAAGGAATCCTGTACACAGCACCCACACCAGTACACTCAACACTGAACAGCGACTATGGCAGCCTGGCCAGGGCCCTCTGTTTGCGTCGTCAGGCTTGAAAAAAACCACAGGCAAACAGAACGGGTTTTCTGAAGAACTGGAATCACAAAGCACTGAGCAGCTTAGCTGGTAGTTAAAAACTGAACGCGGTTGCAATATGCTGGCAAACCTGAACACGGAGCCACCAGTGACATTATATATATATATATAAAACACTTCAACAAACAGACTTGAATCATGAAAGCGACCTTGTAAGGAGAGCATTAAACCATGATGTATGCACAATTTCAGCATGTTTTGATTTTTATTTGCTACCCTGACCTTCTATAAAAGACCCTAACCTAACCTTTCCATGTAAAAAAGGAATATCACTACACAGAAAAACCGCTTTAATGTGTTACTTCACTATGTTTTCAGGGATGTGATGAATAACCACATTATGAGGCTTATAAGACCTTTAATTTAAATGAGCAACAACCCTTCATTGTTTTACAACATCTGAAAGTGATTTTCACACACTGGTTTAGTTTAAAATCAAATCAACAGTGCGCTGTAGCGACAAAAATGAGACTGTTCTACATTTACAGTCTAGGTGTGTAGCTTAATGAGGAGGTAACTTCAATGTTTAGGTCCCAAACAGTACGCACATCCAGTAGTAAACAGGTCAAGGGTCACGTGTAGAACTACCATGCATGGACCTAAAGGATCATGCAAACTAAGAGCCAAGAACAAGCAGGAACAGAAACAAGCAGAAGAAAAGAGGTATCAAGATTTTTTTTTTTTTTTTAACAAAGAGGATTTACTTGTTGATGCCCTGATGGAGGCACTGGAGCTGCCCGTCCTCTTTGTCATTAAATCAAAAAATAAAAAATAAAAATCATGAACAGGAACAAGCGACCTGTGAAACCAACATAACTTCACTCTCATGGGAGGAAGTAGAAAGAAATAACATAGAAAACAGACAACAGGGGCGGATTTCTGTATTATACACGAAAGTTACCATCGATTATGGGCTGGCTGTCTCGAGTAAATCTTAGATCTACAAACAAAAGAGCTACTGATTTGCATTAATGAACACAATGGAAATGACTGAGTTAGTTGATGATCTGAATAATGCTGGAGGCGGTTACGCTAACAACCTTTTGTTCCATGGTTAGACAAAGTAACTCTAAACAGGACCTACACGAACCTACAGTTTGAGAAAAAAAAAATAAGTGTAGACAGAGAGTTTTAATG
The DNA here is from genome assembly GCA_014773175.1 of Lucifuga dentata. NCBI lineage: Eukaryota > Metazoa > Chordata > Actinopteri > Ophidiiformes > Bythitidae > Lucifuga > Lucifuga dentata. Next base: position 261,896 of record VXCM01000366.1, read on the forward strand.
TCTTATTATAGACTACAAAAAATATACATGCATCTCTGATAAATGGGAGTCGATTTAAAGTTGAACAAAGAAGGAAATCTGTTCAATCACAATACACAAGGACCGACTGACGTGCTGTTGTTGAGGACTGTTAGATGAATGCTAACCGTACTGTTATAAATAAATGATTAAATATAAACCAAATAAAGCCTCCGTAGCTGCCTAAAGAACAATAGATAGACTGCTAGCTAACATTAGCCACTCACCTTAAAATACCCCCCTTCGTAGTGTGTGTTCGGGGGTCCGAATATCGNTAACATTAGCCACTCACCTTAAAATACCCCCCTTCGTAGTGTGTGTTCGGGGGTCCGAATATCGCTACTTCCCAGTTGTACATGTCTGACTCGTCCACTAAAGTTATTTTGAAGCCTTCCACCGGCTCATCTTGGAGACTTTTCATCTCCAGCATTAGTGCTTTTTGTGAACTGGCTACATGATGTCCATGCTGAGCCATATTCCACAACGATCCGCGTAAAGTATCTCAGCAACCCACCGCTGTGACTGCGAAGAGGACAAAGCTAGCTCGCTACAAAAGCAGCTGACGGGAGAAGCGCTGCTAACGGTAACGCGTTACTTTCCGTCTCTGTGGAGGCAAAATTAGATGAAAAATCGACTCTCGGTTGAAATTGTTCACAGTTGCTTTCCTCTGTTGTTGTAAAGAATCCAAGAGCCTCAGTAACGTCTGAAAGCGCAATCAGATTAGCTGCTATATATACACACAGCTTCCGGTACACTTTTCACAATAAAGGCCTTATTAATATTAGTAATAATTAGCAATAATATCTGACACATTTTCATTGCACATTAACTTTTTTTTAAAGTTTTGCTATCTGTTATATAAACCTAAGTAACGTTACTTTATAATTTTTTTTTTTTTTTTTTNTTTTTTTTTTTTTTTTTGTAACCTTGCAGGGGTAAACGGTTAAATGGAGAGTGACTTTGAGGGGCAGACCTGCAGGCCCAGGACAAGATGGATATCCAAACCAAGAGTTTACAGGTGGCATGAGAGGGGTAAATTTTTGACTTTGCTGTGCACAAAGAACCAAACCATTTTTGTCTTAACAGGGAATATTACATTTTTTTGGATCACTCTCTGTCAAGAAAAATATAGAAATGCAACTTACAGGTTTTATTTGACTCCCATATACTAAATAAAGTTTTCACAAATAATGATATTTGGCAAACTCCCCCCCACAGTTCATGGCCTGGGGTCTTCTAACCCGGTTGTCCCCCCTGTCAGGGGCCCTGTTGAAGGACCCTTAGTAAAATACAAAATCAGAACCAGTCAGCACCAATCTCTAAGTGAAATACATGCAAATTTGTGTTGCTACTGGGGCTATCACTATATAACATTACAGTTTCATTGATTTTTAATATTAGCCCAGCCTAGTAACTTATGTATCTCATCAGCATTACCTGACCTTAACATTAGCTTTGTGCAGGTTTTTGCTTATCACTGAGTTTAAAAAAAAACATCTGTTTACCTAATTCTAAATAAAACTGAGTAAAAACCAAAATGTAGCCAAAATGTAACCAAAATGTGACCAAAATTCAAATATATTTGAATTTTATGAACCTTTTTTTCTCAAAAGAGTCTTAAAGCTGAGATGATATTAGCCCACAGACTTACACTTGGATAAGAAAATCAAAGATTTTTGGGGTGGAGATTTTCTGTTTCTGATAGTTTGATAAAATAAAATATTCCTCCAGAATATAGATAGATAGATAGATAGATAGATAGATAGATAGATAGATAGATAGATAGATAGATGGACTTGACTCTGCTCTAAATGCCACTGGAATAAAAATGCCTGTATCGTTTTAAGCAGTAATTCACTAACACTAGGAAATTGGTCTGTTTTCAAGAATATACTATTAAGCAGGGCTCTTAAGCAGCCTCAATTTTTAAATACTCAAGTCATGAGCCTAAGCTTTCGACAGAAAATGACAATAAAACAGTTTACAATTTCAATATGTTGGATTTATTTTCCCCTTATTTTAGCTTTTTTTTCTTCTATTACATTATATTGCGCATGCATATATTTTTCTGTTGGAGCCTTCTCCACAATGAGCCCACTGACTTTTACCAGTTCAGTGACCTATTTGAATATTTCATGTTATTATACGCTGGGCCATAGCCAGGATTTTTTTTTTTTTTAATACCAAGGTCATGGGGCCCCTACAACCCAAAGAAAATGTGGACCAGAGACAAAATTATATGTAACACTCTATGAATTTGGAATTTAATTCATGTACCTGTTTAAGTTTGTTTTCAATAAATTTACTTCCTTGCTTGACGGTTTAATGCTGTTTCAGAACTAATCCTGTTCTCCATAGTGCACTATTCTGGTGGGGACATACTGAATACTTTTATTTTTGAATGAAACCTACAAAAATATCAACTTTAAAAACCATTTGGAATATATCTTAAAAAAAAAAAGAAAAGCTGATTACTTAAAAATATTTTTTGGTATACATGATTTCTACAAGGTGTGCTGTTAGGACCATCTGAGAAATACAATATAAGCAGCTTAAGTTTTGTTTTGAAAAGGCGTCCAGGAAGTTACTCACGCTGAGCTTGACCAGTAATGCTAACTGCTAAACTGTCTCTTCTTTCTGATATGTTGCTATTAAAGGTCAGCTGAGCGACCTTTGCCTTCAACAAACTAGTTTTATGTGAAACTTAACTTCAAGTTAGACATCTGCTTCATATAAAATGAACGTCCAAATAACACAAGTTAAAAACTAACTAAAAATGAACTCTACCCATCCATCTTCTGTTTCTCCTCTCCTGTAGTACACACACAATATTTCATATAACATTTTCTCATATGTTGGCAGTTTACTGGCTCACTGTAAAACACACACACACACACACACACACAAAAGACTGCAGCAGCTTCTTCCAGCCTTTATTTTTTTTTTAATTTGGGTAGACTTTCTTTTAAAGGGAAGGTAGATAACCTTTGTAGTCCCCTTTAAAACATATCACATCTTACAGTTGGAGAACTGAGTATGAGAAATAAAAAGGCAGGACCTTCATATGAGAGTATATTTCAATGTCACAAGCCAAACTTTGTAAAATAAGCCACTACAACTGAACCAATAGAGAATGAAAGACAGCGGGTTGCCTCTAAGTACGCTGCGCCCCCTGACCTGTTCAGAGCCCCATCCTCTGTGTCTTCCCCAACGTTCAATAATTTAAAACATTCAACTATATCACTTTTCGTTTATAATTCTCTGAACTTAGAATAGATAAAAATACAATACCATCAAAAATTTAGAAAAAAAAAAAACTAAAGAAGAAGGACAAAATGGAATGACAAAGGAAGTTTTCTCTGTGAGCATGTCCATGGACAAGGGGGAAAAAAAGGAAAATAAAAAAAAAATGTACATTCCCATTCATGCAATATACAAATTTTAATGAAATATTATGCACAGGAAGAATGCTCATATTTCTGACAATGNCATGCAATATACAAATTTTAATGAAATATTATGCACAGGAAGAATGCTCATATTTCTGACAATGTATGATTAGAGGAATTATTTTTCAGTTTCATTGATATCAGAGCATTTTCAGAAACGGTGAATACATACATAGTTATTTTCTATCCTGAATAATATCTGATCAACTCTGTATTCAGACTACTACTGGACAGAAGATCTCATGGAATGGCTGAGTTGACCTCGAGGTCACAGACATTATTATCATAGTTATTATCTACAATAGCAGACAGAAGAAGGGGGACCTATCCTGCACATAGGAAACGCTACCAAGTCAGTTTTTGTCTTGCTACAACTAAGTTTAATTGTGCTGGACCAGGCAGTGACTTGAGAAATGAATGACACAAACTTAAACACCAAGTATCTCTAAGAAAGAGGTTATTAATGTTCATGATCAAAGCACAAAATAGTGGCAAGGCAGTTTCTGAGAGGTAACAAAACACTGGGGTTCATCTGGGCGCGTGTCAGCTGGGTGTCAGACACGTGTACAACTAACAGGATGCAAATGTCAAAGTGGCACAGGCGCAAAGGTTTTACAAGACCTGACATGAGGGCAGACAAAACTGCATTCTGCTGTTGAGAGAGAGAGAAGATGCTTCCTCACAGTGGATTCCACCTCATCTAATACTATCTGAAAGGGAACTTAAAACCACTGACCAATCAGTAGTCTCTGCTTACAAACAGAACAACTTCAGCAACCTGATACACAGACAGCGGGTTAAAAAAATGTAGACAGTAGACCTAGTCTTAGTTTGACTCAAACTAGTCCATAGAAAGAGGCAGAACAGTGAAGTTCCTGGGTGGCTCTCATTGCCACATTATTATATTTCTGTGTCATTACAGAAATATATCTTCTACACAAATAAGTAAGAGGCTGCTTATGAAAGGTTCAAACTGATGTCACTGGCCTAGCAGCAAACCGCCATCAAATCTCACAGCTCACTGTACAGCTACTTTCACACTCCTAGTCTAATGCCAATGTTTTGTTCAACCATTTCTTCCTAGTCTTCCAATTCTATCTGTAAGGGGCTATGTGCTGCTAATACATCTGAATTCTTGGAAGGATTGATATGTTGCAAGTAGTTGGAGTCAACCTGCAGCTTAGCACAGTTGGAACAGGATGTAGTTACACTGGGGAGGGAGGAGGGGCTCTGAGACTCAGGAAGTGCTGGAGTAGGTCAGACTGCACGGTGCAAGTGCAGAGCAAAACCACAGATCTATTTGCAAATCACCCGTAGTACCACATGTAGACTCCCACACAAGGATTCTGTTAAACTAATACTAGTAGATCTGCTCTGGGCCTTGAAATGTCTCATTCAAAAACAGTACAGAAGTGTAACTGCACTGTTACTAGTTCAAAACCGTGACTTCTATGAAGCTTTGGTTTATCTCTACACTGTCTGCAGCTGCCCACTGTCTGGTCTTCTCCGGGCACCAGGAGGGGTGAGCAGTTCAGATTCCCCGTTTTTTCCAGCTAGGACCAGTCTGAGAAAGAGTCGCCTGGTTTCCAGGTCTACACAGAAGAGCAGCACACACACACTGATGTTTAGTGATCCCAAAGGAGAGGGGGGTGAGAGAAGGTGATGGGCTTCAGACAAAAAATGGAGACAAAACAAACAAAACAAAAAAAAAAAACCAAAAAAGAAAAAACTTCAAAACAGTAAAAACACAATTCAACCATTAACAGCAAAAGTCCAGTTGTCAATATTACATTACTTGACTGTCACAGACTGAAGAGCCGGCAGAGTGGAAGGTACACAGGAAAGAGGAGGGGATGCAGCGCATCTGCAAACAGGAGCTCAGAGTTGGGGTAGAACATGGTGATTGTTGAGGTGAGAAAAAAGGAAGTTATCAAGTAAAAGTGAAAGTGCATTGCAAAGAAGAGACAGAGCATGTACACAATGAGTCTGTAAAACAACATCAAGAGTCAGGGAGTGACCTCAGAGCTCAGAGTGCGACACACTGAAAAACAGAAAGTAAGGGGAAAGAAATCTTGCAAATTTGAGGATTCATAAATAGGGCGATGCTAGAGGTGCCGGCCGCAGTGTTTTGTAACATGATTATGTGTGTTTCAGTGAGGAGGGGGTGACGTGGAGGGTGGGGGGCACCCTGGGGCAGTAAGACACAATCAGCACTGAGAGAAGGTCTGCTTGATCTCATCCAGCACGTTCCCAAGCAGCGTCGGCTCGTCACATTTAGCGTCAATGGTCACTGTCTGACCAGCCTGAGAGGGAGAGAGACAAGATAACAGAAAGTTCTTTCTATCCAGTCTTCCTTAGGTGTAATATTCATAAGTTTTTGGCTATAAAACTTCAATATACTTCAATGTACTTGTGATCTGAGGATAAGGGAGGTAGTTCAGTAGTTAACTCACAGTTTTGACTAGCAGACAGACATGGTGACCCTGGATAGACCTGCTGTACATGGAGGCACAGGAGTCGATCCTCTCCACAACTAAACAAAAAAGACGAAAACAACGCAAATGTCAGCTTCACACAGAGATTTGCATACAGTGTGATTTAATCTGATTATTCTTAGCTCTTTTTTGTAAACTACTGTATATGGTTTAACACGAGTGGGGCTGACAGGATAAACACAGTCACTTCCTTCAAGTTCTGATTGACTGTCACAGAAAAGTGCTAAGTTGACTTTTGAATATTTTTCTGTGGTGTTCATAAATGTCCAGTGTTGTACAATATGTGAGTAGCTCAACCATCTGGGCCTTATTATTTTAGGACAAATGCATGTTACTTGTGGCACTGTGATGTATTTGTACCAGAGAAATGGTGGTGGAAGCAGATCCTGGCCAGTAAGTGGTGGAAGGGCATGTTGACTCCCTCCAGTCTGACACAGCTGCCCTTCAGGTCTCCCGACTCCAGCAGCTTAGCAAATGCATCACTAGCCAAACAAAAAACAAAACCAAATCAGTTTTTAATCTCATCTTGACAGAAGAAGACAAGAAGATAAGACAAGCTACATACTGGATTTCCCTGAAATTTAATGTTAATATTAATGGTCTCCAGAGGATTACTCTTAATGTTTGTAGTGGCCATCTGACCTTTCCTTGATTGCTATCAGGCAAAATTTCCACTTGTGCACAAAAACATAAAAAACTAACAGGCAGATTATTGGATTTCCATGAAATTTAATGTTGATATTCATGGTCCCCAGGAGATTAGTCCTAATGGTTTTAGTGACCGCTGGCCCTTTCCTCGATTGCCATCAGGGAAAATTTCCACTTGAGCACAAAAACAAACATCTAACAAGCAGATTACCATGAAATTTACAGATCACATTCATGCCACTCAGTGGATGAACTATGTCCAATTTCTGTCAGTTTTCCTTTTGCACCTCCCTCAGTCCAAAATGTCAATCTATGGACAAGACCTCTCATAATCTAACAGGTGGATTGCTGTGAAATTTGCTAAGCACATTCATGCTCCCAAGAGGAAATACCAGTGTTAAAAACTGCATTGCTCTTCCTCTGGTTATTGAGTATAATAAACAGTGCAGCCTCTAGTGGCAAGAGGGGCTTTAGTAATTTATTCTTGTTTGTATCACTACAGATGAAATAAATACAAGTTCCAAGGCTGGTAAGACGATCTTAAATTGTTATGATGTATTAAGTATTAAGACATGGTATTTGGATGGCATTAAAAATTAATGAATTAAAAAGTTTTCCAGATAGAAAATTTGTGCACCAACCTATAGCAAGGAGTAGTGATTAGGTAGGAGGTGCAGGTAAAGTGCAGTTTGAAGTCCAGTTTCTCATGACTGGAGGAGTCCTCATTCTGCAAGAACAGAACACAACATCAAATCAGCGATAATCAATAACATATTATCATGGCACATGATTCATGCCCTTTTAACCTGCAGAAAAGATCAGGATTTATCCAACACCCCTCTGCCCCGAAGACAGGCACCACACACACACACACACACACAAAAAAAAAGAAGATCGAAAGTGACTGACATAGATCCTTGAGTTTTTTGAAGGGCCTTGTTGACACAAGCACACACATAAATGTTTCTATACACCCTGGTCTGCTATTTTCCCTCATCCATACATCATGCATCCCTCCTTGTGCATTCAGAAGATGAAATTCTTCCCAAGTCTTGACGTGAATTATTCATCTTTGTGTCACAATCGTTCCATCTACCCAAGTTGAAACCAGGATGAGGAAGAACACGTACTTAACTGTCAAACTCAATACTTTTTGGTGACAAACCTGCCATTTTGCCTGAGAACACGGCAACTTCATTTGCAGCAAATTGTTGTCTTACCTGGTGTGTGTGTGTGTGTGTGTGTGTGTGCGCGCGCGTTTGAGCTTTTCTACTGACCTTGACTATAAAGGTGAGGGTTCCTTTCAGTTTCTGTGACATTACGATGCTCTGCACGGTGAACACAAAACGCGCCTCATTTGACACTCCTGAAACACATGAGAGACATTTAGACTGAATAACAAAATCTCAACAAACCTTCTCAAAGAATGTTCAGCTGTTCTTAGCTTCTATTTTCAAAATTAGGAATAAATGGATATTTTATGAAGGTGAAGAAACAAACTCAAAAGTAAAAACTGGCAATAGAAGAATAGTTGGGAATCTTGATGTTTGGCCGACAGAACGCTTAACATGCTTTTTTAGGCAAAACTATATACATATTATTTTAGACTGACTCTAGTCTGACATAATAACTGACCAGGAGGAAGCTGGAAGGGTACAGTGAGGCCGTCATGTGGGCTGGACCCCTCTGGCCTCTGCAGCTTGGAGTTGAGGGAGTCCAGGACGTTGAACTCCATGGATTTGAGGAAACTGTTGCACTTGTTTTCAAATATAACAGACACCACCACCTGACTGCCATCCTGCAGGTTCCCCTGGATGTCATACACCTTAATGAGAGCAAAAAAGAAGTTTGTTATCAAAAAGTAAATTTATCTCTACTTGGAATTAATGTTTTAAAAGCTACTTTGAACAAAGTAGGACTGTTCTCTGGTTTAATGATTTAATGTGTAAATCATTAAACCAGAGCAACGATTGAAAGACACAAAAACACAGCAAATCAGTTTCATCACCCAAACACCAAACCATGCATCAGTATTTCCAAGAAACAAGTCTGAGCATTGAATGAACAACACGCAGAGAAAATCATTCTCAGAAACTGGTAAGAAAACAAATTATTTCCTTTGGCAGTCAAAGGTCATTCTATAAGTAGCAGCAAGAGGGCAGAGCAACACATCTAGGAAAGAATTTTAAAATATCCTGTCACTGACAAAATCACATCCTGTACCTCATCAGCATCCTCCATCATCTTCAAAGAGAGGGAGAGAAAAAGCATGCATTTCTTTACTACTGCTGATTTTACTTAACTCAAATACTAACAGGAAAGCCAGAACAGAGAACAGATTCACCTAATCATAATCCACTTATTTGGAAAACAAATGTCAATTAAAAACTTGAAATGTCCTTTGTAATTATCCACTCAAACTGGAAATCTGAGCACACGGGTGCGATAGGAATGGATGGTTAACCAAGTTTAACCAGGAAGTTGTTCTGCAAACTCTTTTGGATGTTTACAAAAACAGTCTGGGTAATTTTCACATCTCTCTATATTTTGTGCTTCCAAAAGAGAAATTTAGCTTAGGTAACCTGGGAGGATTATATAAATTGGGAATTGTAGGTTTGTTGTGATTTAACACCATAGTTACTATACTTACTGGAGGTTTAACTTCCTTCTGTGCATTAATTTCTGACTGACAAAGCCATCTGGATGAATGGTGAAACGTTTCAGAATGAAAAACCTGAATCCGGTTGACTCCCCTCAGTTTTCATACACAGTATCTACCCATCTGGATGACTGAGAATCACATATTCTCCTTGTGTTTATGTGAGTTTCTTCTGAGGATTCTGGCTGACACCCACACCTCAAAAACATGCAGATTAAGTGTCTTAGAAACTCTAACTTGCATGTGTAATTGTGAGCGTAAATGAGACACAGTGATCCACACAGTGGGTTTCCTCCCACAGTTACGAATACCTTATGTACATCACTTTGGACAAACACATCTGCCAAATGAATAAATGTGAATGAGCTTGGCTGTCTCTGTTAGCCCAATCATAGACTGACAAATTGTCAAGCAACTTGTCCAGATCAAAAGGGTGGCCAAATCTACCAAAATTGCAACTTCCTTGCAACTGCAACACTATGCCAATCCCCAACACTCACCATCTTGATGTAGGAGTTCTCAGCCAGCAGGCAGTAATTGGACATGGGCTGAAAGGAGAGAATAGCTCAGGTCAGATCAGGATTTCTCTGTCATTCAGTATGCTAACGAGGAAACTGGAGCCGGGTCTAGCTAATGCATAACAAAAAGCCAGGCAGTATCTGTACCGATTAGCAAGATTAAACAGTCATCGGTGCCTGGGAAGGCAGAGATCACAATGATAATAAAGGGCATTTGTTGACAGGTGACCTGCTTTTCTCTAATAGTATTATTTAGATAAGCAGAGTACAGAATGTCTCCAAATGTTGTGAATACTCTCACGTGTTGGTTGATTGAGTCATCCGAGAGAAAAATAAAATTCACTGATCCAGTTATAACTTTTTAGGTGTAGAACAAGCATATAATAGTTCTTGATTTTACTCTATCATTCCAAAATACTGAATATAACAACATGCACAACACTATAGTTTTCCTCAGTGTATAGGCTGGCTAAGGTGAGGACAGTTCCTGTTAATTACTAATGGAAAGCACTGACCGGCAAAGGCTCTTCCTCCTCCACAGTGCCATTCTGCACAGACTCCTCTCCTCCTCCATCACTGTGGTGATGATGGTGGTGATGCTTCTTCTTCTTTTTCTTCTCCTTCTCTTCCTTCTCCTTTTTCTGCTTCTTCTTCTTGTGCTTGGAGGATTTCTTGGAGGATTTCCGTAAACACAGAAGGAAATAAAGCGGAAACAAAGAAGAGAAGATTGATCATAAACACAAGTACAAAATTCAGAAATCACACCATCAGAGAGGGTTTGGCATTGTTGTGTGGACTTTCTGGCGCAGATACCATGTTCTGGACTTTGTAGTTTATTATTGTAGTTAAATCAGTAAAATTTATTAATTCGCCTTTATTTTGAAGTCTGTGACATCACTTCCGGAATTCCGCATAAACAGGAAGAAACGCTAAATAGATGAACGGAAAACGGATGAAAACAAACTGAAACGAACGAAAGTTATTTAATTATTCATTTATCCTTCGTAAAGGGCTTGTTAGACGCAATGTCTGTAAGTATATTTTGTGTGTACTTGTTTTATACATTTCAAAACTTCATTTGCGATGAATGCAGTATATAAATCAGTTGTTTTGTGTAGTATACTATCGCTGATGTTGGCTTTGGTTCGTTTTTTATTTTAACGTTGTTAACGGCTAACGTCTTCAAGTGATGTGAGTTGTGATTGCTATTATTCTGTGTAATCTCATCGTTTTATGCTTGTCTGTATTTTGCAGTTTCACACTTAGATAAAGTAAAATTCAAAACGGCACATCAGGCTTACTGGATTTACTGAGTCAAGTGTTTAACTAGCTGGATAGCTAGATTATTTACACACATCTAGTGAGGACAGCATATACCATGCTGGCAACAGAGGAACTGTCCTTTCTAAACTGAATCAGTAAGGAAACATGGGTATGAGTAGAATTATTCTTTGAGAGACCACATTGACACTGGCAGGTCTGTGGCAAACAGTTTACGTGAAAAGGAAGCTTACAGTAACCACATCCTGCTTGGTCATCATGAACTGAAACTTCTATAAATTTTCAGCCACAATTTACACTTCACAATTCCTGCATCATCAGTCGTGACTCACAGTCTCCTCTGTCTCAGCGTCTTTGGGTTCCTCGGGTTCAGAGTCTGGTGTTGTGCCAGACACTGCCTCAGGGACAGGGGCTGCTGCTGCTGCTGCTGCTGCTACTGTTACTGCTTCCTATTTGCATAAACACCAAACAAACACATAAAGGTGTTTAGAAGACAGCAATCTTAGCATATAATTCATGTCATTTTTCAGTTTTATGTGGACAGTTAAAAGAGGCTAGTAGGTCTGTCGGTCACTGAAGTCAGTCTATAAACACATTATTTTTGATCAACTTCTTGAGGTTTCTATGGAAACTACTTCAACACCTAATGTGAAAAAACACAGATAGATCAGAATCCAGGATCGCCCTGAAAGTCTACTGCCATATCAAAGGAGTTAAACCGAAAGCCAGCCAGCCTTAGTAACCCCTGAATATGTTAATTGTTTTTGGACTGATTGATTAACCGAAAACTAACAGACTGAACAGATTTAAAGTGGACAAATTAAACACATTTCCATGTCCTTATTTTTATGAAGTGATCTATATTTTGAAAGACCACCCATCCACCCAAAGACTTGCTAGTGTGGGTGGATAAATTAAAACATGTTACCATGTTACAGATGTAAAAAACTAATCAAAAACAAAGCTTTCAGGGTAGTTAAGAACCTATGAGTTTGGCTTCTTGGATGTATTTCTGCAGGTGTGAGGCTCAAGCTTTGCAATTACAATGTTAAACACGTACTCCCTACTATGGATAATATGTCTCCTTTAAACTGCCAGCAGCTAAAACAGGCTGATTCGTAGGACCTGAGTCTAGCGTAAGCTGTCTGCAGGCCTGATTCTGAGTTGCTATGATAGCATGTCAACCAAGCCAAAAACGAGCTGGAACAAGACAAGTAGAGGCGTGTCTTTGAGAGGCCACATTTCGTTTCTAGGTTAGAAGCAGTTTTGCTTCAGGACTGATGTTCACATGATAAATCGGAATCCCTCAAAAAAAAAAAAAAAAAAAAAAAAAAAGTTAAGACACCTGACTGACCTGTTTTTTTCACAACACCTTGAATATCTGCATGAGATTTCCTGAGAGAGGACATAAAGCTGCTAAACAAAGTCAGCGCTGACCACGTCGTTCAGCCTGAGCACCACTTGTCCAATAACTTGCTTTGTATGTGCATGAACTTAAGGAAGGAAGTAAAATGCTTACATAACACAAGTTTACAGAATCTTTAAGTAAATATTACTATTGAACAGGATGGGGTTTTAATGTTCTTAATGTTTAAACACTGTAATTAAACAAACTTTCGAGGTACTAGTACTTTAGTCAAGTATTTCCATTTCATGAGATTTTCTTCTTTTCCTTCAATACACATAAGAAATAAATATTTTAAGTTTTACTCCACTACATTTACGTAACAGCTGTAGTTACCAGTTACTTTGCAGATTCAGATTTTACTTTCAAACTGAGAAATACTCATAAAATACCACAGTCTCATATCTCTTTTTTTTTTTTTACCTTTCCAAAACTCTGAAAAGACAGTGATGTTTATGTAAATAAAACAATTATCTAAATAATAATATTAGACATTATCTAAAGAATTTTAGAGATATCTACACTTTTTTATTGTATATTCCAGCTTATATCAATTAAATGGTACATTACTTGTGCTTTGTTAATTTATTTAGATTTGTTTCATTTTAACTCAACACTGGTTTGATTGATACAACCAGGAACACACAATAAAAAAAACAGACATGGTTTTAAATTTTTTTTCTTTTCTTTTTTTTTTTTTTTTTTTTNTTTTTTTTTTTTTTTTTTTTATAAGTGGAGTTATCTGTTTTTGCAAATGAACTCTTTGTTTTTACTCAAATAAAACTTGGAAAGTACTTTTCCTTTTTCCATTGGGCGTTCCTACTTTTACTTAAAAAAAAAAAAAAAAANAAAAAAAAAAAAAAAAAAGGATTTATGTAAGCAAGCTGTCACACTGAAAATATCTAATGGAGACAAACACAAGCCCACATGTGACCATGAGAAAAGCTGTTGGAGAAACAGTGGCGACATGAGCACAACAGGGAATCTCAGGTGCCTTCGGCTCACTTGTCACACCACCCACACAATTATAACAACAACAACTGCTGACATGACACCTAGTGAACAAAATAAAAGCTGAGGAAGAGAATGGCTAGCACTGCGAGACAGATACACGCACATGTGCGCACACACACACATACACACATGCTAGAAAAAAGTAAAATGCTGGAGGATGAAAGAAGAAAGTGTTATGTGACCTGCGAAAGAGAGGAAGTTGTGTCACAGATTGGAGGCGTGAAAAGTGAGAAAAACAAGTTATCCATACTGAGAGGCAATAGAAGAGAATTTATGGATGAAGTTTCAACATATGAGGTAGATCAATAAAAAATGAGAGTTATGAAAATGAATATATATGCTAGAGAAGTGAGGGAAGGAGAGACAGAGAGGGAGGCGCCGACTCAACCTGGGTATTAGAGGGCGCTGGAGAGTTTGAGAGCCAGAAATCCAGATCCGAAACCTAGAGGGAGGAGGGAGGGAGAGGAGGGCGAGGAGGTGAGAGGCCAACAGGTTCTGTATCTTACTACTATTCATGAAAATGGATACAGAGATTACACTGTTCTATTTCATGAATAAATCAAGTATTGGCAAGCGACTACACAGTCAGCTAAAAGGAGACTGACTCTTGATCACTAGAGGTGATTGAAAGAGAAGCTGGGAAGAAGCAATGGAAGTGTTAAAGCCAATGAAAATAAAGACATGTTTGCCTGCAACTTCTCTGCAGAAATTATCCACATTTTAATTAGTCAAATTGACTGCAGTTATTACGACTTTTCTTTAGCCATTTTTGATTATTAACTTTCGAACAGATTATTTGATTATTAGAATTCTGGGTCAAGTGAGATCTTACATGCAAACTCTGTTGCTAGGTAGGAAACAGGCTTGCTCCACCCTTTGTAATGGCATACCTCAGCACTGGTGGAAGTGGGTGGTGCTGCCACCTCACTGGTCTCTTCTGATTGGACCACAGACTCATCTGGCTGACCTCCCAGAAGATCCTCCCCTTCCTCATGTTTATGTTTTTTCTTCTTCTTCTCCTCTTTGCTCTTCTGTGAAAACAGGAGAATAAATTCCAACCTGCGTCAGTGAGGTCAACCATCACAACCACTGAGTCATCCTGTTCTGATGGCTAACGGATGACTTTTGCCTCCCCCCATGCCTTCTTTCAAACTGTTCTTTTAATATGCTTTAATGGTTTTGATAAACAGTCTTTCTGGCTTCACACGAATAAGAGGAGTGTGAGGATCACATTTTGAACATTACCTTTCTGTCCCTGTCTTTATCTTTCTTTTTCTCCTTCTTCTCTTTGCTACTCTTCTTCTTAGGCTCCTGTGAGGCAGCACTCTCTGCATCTCCATCTTCTGTTGGGCTTTTCAGCATCTCTGTTGGACGGTGTGACCTGACTGGTAGCTTCTCACTGTCTGCAAGAGGCCTGGACAGACAATGTGCAAAGATCAACCTTGTGAAATCATCTTGGATGAAGACTGATGAGGCAGCTGTGGTCCACATGCAGCAGCTGGCATAACCTAAACAGTATTTGCAAGCTTCTAGACCTTTTTTCAGTGAGTGCTCCTCTGTTAGGAAAGGTGAAGAAGGGTGGTTTTGTTAGGGTGCAGCCATCTACTCTCTTAAAGCACACATTCTACATTGTGCGGCAGCCAGGTCCCATTCAAAGCATTGAGTTAAAGCCATTCCTCAGTCAGAGCTCAGAGTGTTGGACATTTACCACACAGCTAGGAACTACGCTGATAAATTCTTACATATTGATCTGATTAAGAGCTGTCAAATTTATTTCAAAAACACATGCACTGCAGCCCCCTGCTGGCTCAACTCTATAAAGACACATTTCTTTTCTGTCAGTACCCTTCAGTGAATTGTGTACTTCTCAGAGACAGACATGTTCAGACATAGTTTATGCCTGAATGTATATTATTCCTACTCATGAGTATTATGAGTGGACATCATTGTATGACATCATTGTTTAATGATTTAAATGACAGAACCACTGCAAAACTGCATGGACTTTATTCCTATTTTCATAGGATCTGCTTAGACTCCAGTTTCTCACATTTTGTGAGAAACTGGAGTCTAAGCAGATCAACTGTGGAGAGTGTGAGCAGCAAGGTGTTACGCTCAGGTGGTGTGTTTCCTAAAAGCATGCTGATGTAAAGATGTTGTACGCCAAGAAAAACAAGTACCAAGATGCTTTTGGGAACCTCACCCAGGTATACTGTGGTGAAACATTAAGTCCTGAGAACATCAGCAGTAGTCAGTTAATAATAAACTTTATTTATGAATTTTTTTTCTTTATCAAAGAGAAATAGTTTGTATAGAGAGCGTCGGAGTGAACTAGGTCATGGAAATCATCAATTGTTTTCGTAGCAACATGGAGGAAATGCAGTATGCTGCTGATGTTGTCAAGCTGATAGAACTTTCTGCAAAGAAGCAGGTAAGATACAAGCAGTGATGCCTCAAATTGATCTGCAGAATGGAAATTTGTGTAGTTTAGGGCATTTGATAGAGGGATTATCTGTGTATCCTCTTTGGATCTATTTAAAGATCCATTTCTGAGCCTTTGTTTTGCGTAAATCATTTCACTGCTGGCACTATGAGTGGCACCAACAAATAAGTAGCATCCAGTGGTTTCTATTAAAGATATCTATACCAACAGTGCCTGAGAGAAGCAGCTATGGATCAAGAAAAACATTAAAAAAAAAAGAACAAAAAACTATTTGATCAAACTTGGTATCAGTTGATTTTTAAAATTAAAGCCAAAGGCAAAGAATTTTTGATTGGGACATTTCTAGATAGCAGAGATACCAGATATTACACAAGCTCAAAGGCTACAATTTCCTATGTCAGAGACAGAAGTATGAAAAAGAAAGACAACTGAGATTTTAAATATAAGGAAAGAACATCAAACGAGGAACGCAGGGAGAGCTACAGAATGTTAGTAAGAGGAGAAAAACATCTATACACTAAGAGAGAGAAAGCGAGATAGAAAGGTATGGCAATCCATCTACCATCAGAGCCCAGGCCCTGCGGCTGGTGTACTACTCACCTGCGCCCAGCCGCTTCCAACAAACTGCCCCAAGAGAGANGGCCCTGCGGCTGGTGTACTACTCACCTGCGCCCAGCCGCTTCCAACAAACTGCCCCAAGAGAGAGGCAATAATGGGTGTGTGCAAGCATAGAAAAGAGGAAGCACAAAGCAGAACACCATGAGAAGGAATGCGTGAGGACGGAGAGCGCCAAATGTGATGCTGTGGCAGGATGCTTAGAATATGCCAATCGGTGCATTTATTACTCAGGCTGGACAATATCATTTCATAGAAGCTGAAAAATAACAGGAATTAAGCTACAAGTTGTGCAACGCCTAGAAAAACGTCTAAATTATCTGCTAAAACTAAGGCTCGAAGAAGCTGAATGTACCGTATATGCGGTTATGTTGTGAGAAGTGGAGACTCACTTGTCCAGGTCGATGTCCAAGGCTTTATGAGGGTCATTAGGATCTTTTTCATCATCATCGCTGGGTAAGGCATTCTGAAGAATGAGAATGTGAAATAATGAATACAAAGCAAATACATTTCAAAATACATCTATAACCATAACACAGGCACAATGTGAAGTGATACTGACAACCAGTTTCTTAGTTGGGGAACAAATAAAAAAAGTTCAATGATTTTGGTATGAGATTCTGACTGAGAAACAATATATATATGTTCAAAGAAAGAAAGTTTGTCAGGGCAAGAATTACTGTGCTGGGATCAGAAAAATGTGATAATACTGTATATCCCAATACTTCAATGCTACAGCTTGTATAATATCTCAGTAAATAATACCACATATACGGTGTGATGTACTGAACCATACTGAAATCAAATATTTTATTACTATGGGTCATTACATCATTAAGGCCATATTGATGCCTACAAACGCATTCTGCAGATTTCACCTTCATTCAGTCTCTATGGCGCTGAGCCAGACTTTAAACAAGACACATCACAAGTTACAGCCAAATTCCTCATGTTTCTGTCTTTGAGAGTGTGTGTTCCTCTATAAGGTCATGGGGAGCTTTGCACAACCACAGCCTACCTCTGGCATCTCCTCAGTAACAATGTCGACCATGTGCGCAGGCGTGATATCCTCCTCGCTCTCAGGACCCGAATCATGCTTTTTCCCTCGCCCACTGCGCTTTTCTTTCCTTTTCTTCTTCTCCTTCTTCTTCTTCTCTGCTCTCTCCTTCTGCCGACGCTCCTCCTCCAATTTTAAGTACTGTTCAGACATAGGCA
The DNA here is from genome assembly GCA_014773175.1 of Lucifuga dentata. Taxonomy (NCBI): domain Eukaryota; kingdom Metazoa; phylum Chordata; class Actinopteri; order Ophidiiformes; family Bythitidae; genus Lucifuga; species Lucifuga dentata. The sequence continues at coordinate 279,656 of VXCM01000366.1, forward strand.
GACCTGTGAGAGAGATAAATATAGACAGACAGATAGTTAGAAGGATAGATAAGACTTTATTAAGAGCACAGAGAAAGGTCCATAGCCACAAAGCCATGGAAAGGTATGATTTACACTGAGATATTAAGGATGAATACATATTATGTGATAATTATGCTTGAATTACGAAATACTTCTAACATTGGTAAGAATGAAATTACTTGTTTTGTTTTTTTTTGTTTTTTTTGTTTTTTTTACACAGTGTTGTTAGGATGCTGTGTCTAACCTGGGACTTTAAGAGGCACACTGAGGTCAATCTGCACGACTGGGATGTGTTCCACTCCAGGAGCGTCCTGATACACCTACACAGAAGAGATACGCATATATAATACATCTCAGACACACAATGTCTAAAATAAAAATTATGGTGTGTACACGTCGTACGGAAGTATAACTGCAATTATTAGATATAATAAAACTGAAAAATAAAAAATATAACAGAGTGGGTAGTAAGCAAATGTACCTTCTGAGAGGACGGGGAGGCCTTGATGTAGAACGGGTTGTTAGCCTGCTCCTGCTTTCTGGCTTCTCTCCTCTAGAAGTGGAAAAAAACAGAACCAAGGCCACAAAGTAAATTATCCTATGAAGCCAAATTTTACCACAGATTGCTACACCAGACTTACTCATAGTAAAACTCAAAGAAAAAGTCAATATTGCTGAGAAGATAAAGTCTGTGTGATAATGCTTATTGGCAATCACTTTTATATTGCCTTTTTGGCGTTTTATATTAACATGTTGATTGTGTGCAGTTACAAGCTGCACTCAGCTGAAATTAAATGTTTAATTTATGGAAAGCAATTACCAAAAATAAACAATCCACAAGCAAAAAAAGACCATGTTTGTCATTGTAATATGGTATATGTCAGTTATTAAAAACAAATCTCTTTCAATTCATCAATGGCACTATCATCAGCCAGCATACCCTTGCCAGCTCCTTCTCATCCACCTCTGTGTGGCGTGGGCGGGAATGTTTGTGCTCCTCCTTAGTAAAAATAGCCTTGGGCTTCTCATCTTCAGACTCGCTCTCAGAAGGAGGCTCGTTGATCCAGGCATCCAAATCCAGTCTGCACAAACAAACTCAGTTACCCTTCACTGATTAGGGCTCCCAAACAGTTTCAACTCTTCTCTCTGGTAGACCACGGCAACTATATTTTAGTTTTTGCTAAAAGAATGGGTGCCTTTGATTTTAACAACTACACGTTATGCAGTGTAGTTTTGACAATTATAATGGCCAAAAGGCTGTTTTCCTGGCTATGGATTTGAAGAGAATCATGGACATAAATTGATTCCCCATTTCTGAACTATAAAGCATGGTAAGACTGACTTTTTACATACAGATTATATAATTCCTGAAATAACCAAAACTCATATTGCTGCCACTAACACACTTATTATTCCATCCCTGAGGCTCCTCCAATTCTACTGGGACAGATTATGACAAAATCTCTATTTAGGAGTACTGAACAGGCCTAATGTCAGTCCCAGATTATGTAGAATAGTGGCAGTGGTTGAGCAAAATGACACTCACGGCTTAAACCTGACAGAAGTGGGGTTGGGTAGGTTAACTTACCCGTCAGGTATAGGTACTTTCTTCTGTGCCTTGGGGGCCACAGGGTTGAGTTCTCCAGCAAACAGAGCGTTTACTTCCTCAGCTACTTCTACATCCTTCTGCTGCAGTTTCTGGATGTACTTGACCAGCTGAAGGATGCATGACGCCTAGGGACACGATGGAAGGTAAAGCAGACGTGCAGAAATTACAGAGCTATTTATTGCATTCATCGGCTGCAAGACCAAAGCCGGGACAACTAAAGATTTGCTTTGCAACACTGGCACAAAGGTCAATTGGCCAAATCAAGGGTTTAAGTGTCGAACATGTACAAGAGGGGGGCATAGAGAGAGAACTGTTTCATATGTGTTTCAAACACATTGTTTTTATGTGGCTTCTCCTCTGTCTTACCCTCTCTTGCACCTCCAGGTTGGCGCTCTGGACAAAGAGCGGCAGTCTGTCAATCATCAGCTGGCTGATTTCCTGTGATGCTGTGCTATCTGTATTTCCCTCCTGGCCCTTCAGCACAGTGGCAAACAGCTTGGCTGCATTCTGAACATACACTGCTTGGATGTGGCCTGGAAGAGTGGCCACCTTAGGCCGTAGCATGGCCTCCAGCGTCTGATTCGGGTTCTCCAGGTGTCTAAGGAGGAGAGACGAGGAGGATTTAGAGAAATACCTGATTGAAATATCTGTTTTTACTTTTCTTTGACTTCCTTTGGCCTTGCTATGGACAAAAGCTGAGGTCTAAAATTTACATCAACTTCCCCATCTAGAATAGCCTACAAATCCTAAGTACATGATATTCCAGACATCATATCGCCAGGATAAACTGAAAATGGAAGCACATAAGGAAGAAACTTTCCCCAGTTATCCATGTCAATGAGCTCTGGAAGCTCTCCAGACAGATCAACTTTTCTGTATATGTAAAGAATATGAAGAGTTGTGTAAAATCTGTCAATCATTTTGTGCTGAACATGGCTGAGGAACATTTGCTTAATAATCAGACAGGAACGAAACACCAACAGTGTCTGAGCAAAGCTGTCAATCATTACTCTATGGATTTATTGTTACAGACAATTGAGGCTTTAGGGTATACTGTTAGTCATACTCATGAAATTTGTACTGCCAATTGTGTATATGATGGAAAATACCATTTTGTGTGAAAAGAGAGCTATCACTGCTTGGATGTAAGTGTTTTTTTACTGGTATGTGTGTGTGCATCCACAAAGAAAAATCAACATACTCAGAGAACTCGCCACAGATCCAGGCCGCAGCGTACAGCACTTCACAGATGCCGTTTCTTTGCATGTTGCCGGTTAATAGGTGGCCATTGTCCAGCAGTGTGGCCATCTGAGCAACAGCAAAGACCCGGATTGCCTTGACCCGAATAGCAACATCCAGCATTTGAGAGGCGATGAGGTGGCCATGCCGGGTGCCCTCTAATCGGGTCAGCTCCACCAGGATACTGATATACCTGCCACACAGACAGAGTGTAGATGTTAAATGCAGTCACGCATTCTCTTGACTTTGAAACTTTGGAAATGACGGAGATGTGTCCTCAATACTTTAGCTCTGTATATTAAATTAAAACAGGAAACAGAAAATAGAAATAAATGTCTGACAAGAACATAAGGTGGCACTGGTGTGGAGTAACTGGCGGGTCGACCGACCATTCAAAGTTGGTGATGTACTGGTAGTTGCTCTGGCTGCAGATGTCAATGATCTTGGTGAGCAGCTCGTCTCTGTAGGTGGTGCCTTCTGCTTTGTCTACGTGCAGCATCAGCTTCTTTACTATCTCCATCAAGTTCTTTTTGGATACCTGAGGGGAACAGAGAAAACAGTTTTGTTGCAAATGAACTACATGAATGGAAATTTCTTCAGACAAAAATAAAGAATATTTTTAAATTCTGTACAACAACAGAAAGATGCAAGAAGTTTACCGTCCTGCATAGAAGTGACATCATTTTCTGACAACAAAAGATGTTGCACGCTTACTGGAGTGAATAAAATCAGTTAAAATTGAAAATTAACTGAAAAATAACTGTAGTGATGTAAAAGACAAAAAGTCCTCACCATGCCATAGAGCAGGTCCAGAGCCCTCAAGCGGATTGACTCATCCTTGTCATCCAGACACTGGAGGATCAGGTCCTTATGGGACTGCACTGACTTGGGGTGAGTCTTCAAGATCTTTGACATAGCCAGCAGGCCCAGATACTTCACTACACACACACACACAAATACACACACACCCACAAAGGCCTCAGTGCATATGAATGCTGATGACAACTTCAAGCTAATATCAGTCATATACCTGAATGACTATGAAAATCTAATATGTACTAGACTAAATAGTCCGTATATGTAAATAATTAATTGTCATGCAGAAGTCATAAGATCTCCCTTCATTTCACTGTGATGACATTTAAAAAATATAACATATCACCAAGTTAAGAAATCCAGTGTCTATGCACCAAAAACTCAAAGAGGCTTCCTTGCTTCTAAAAAACAAAAAGTGCTTCTTTGGAGACCCATGATAGCCTAAATATAATTTGTACATGTACAGTATCTCTTGATTTTTCATTTGATATGCAGAAAATATTTCATATTACACCATTAACTAAAAACTACAAAGGAAAGGAACACATAAACACAAAACAATGGAAAAAAACAAACACACACACGGGACAACACATACACAGGATATAGAAGTTTTGTCTGTCTTTATCCCTCATTTGTGTCCTTGTCAGCTTTCCCTACTCACCAAAATGAAATAGTCAAATCTGCTGAATCACAGCAACCTGTCCAGTATCTGCTCTGGCAGAGATGAATGCCTTTCAGGCTCATGGATCAATATGCGTTTGTGGTAATGACCTTGGAGGAGGCAAGCTGGTCACTGGGATGTGGCAATAAATCAGACACAAATTCTGAATCTACCTCCCCTAGAGGAAGAGTACTGTGCGTAATGTGGTGTTAATGAAGACAGCAAAACTGAGAGATTAAATGTGAGAATTACTAAGCAAACATTTCATGGACCTTTTTCAACATTTCTGCCTTCAGCTGATACGGTGTCAAGAATTAGTCCTACTCATTAAAATTGCTCTGCCGCAACTTCACTTGATGTAGTATTCTTGAGGTTAAAGAAGAAGAGGTTGGTTTGTTCTTCTACCCATGTCAAATACCCTCATCAATGCGCCTGAAAATCTTAAACCATGAAAGCCAACAAGAGGTGCACTGAGAGGATAAATGTAACACAGAATCACAAGTCACAGTCTGCTCTATTCACACCAACTATCTACAATCTACTCTGCACAAACCACAATCTATGAGGGGTCCAGATAACTCGAATGGAATGATAAAAATAAAAAAAATATCTCAGCTCCAACTGAACAGCAAGACTAATCTGTCGTTGTACCAGGGAGCATTTTCATAAAACCACGTTTAATGCTTGATGATAGAATAAAAAAATAAATGTAAAAGAGCATTTTTCCCCCTTCATACTGAATTAATGACCAGGAAAAACCCATGTTTGCACTCACTGTGACAACATCAACACGTTATCTGACCTGGATCCATAAAACTTCTCTCAACTTAATGTATGTTTGATGCAGGTCTAAAATTGCTTAGGTCTGATACCAAAGGAGAGCACGATTTCTTAAGGATTACAATAGGATGACTACATTTCATATGATTACTATAGTAAGTACTGACAACAACTTTTAGACCCTTCAGTGATTAATTGGGAGCTTCTACAGTTATGTATGACTTTTTATGATGTGACAATTATCTAGAATTATTGTTATAATGCCCTCCCATCATGTACAATCTATAACGTAAAATCCTAAAAATCAAAGAAACCACTTTATAACAGCAAAGCCTGCAATGCTGCAAACATACACTGTACAGAACATTGTGCAATGCTATGCATTAGCAGTAATGTGAACATAACTACCATTGCTGATCCGAGTCCCAACCCAGTGTTACCATGCAACCAATCATATGGTATGAATGGCCAAATGTGGGTGGAATGCTGATTTCATTTCCAACGTCATACACAGGCTTTGTGTATGAAAGGGGTGGATATGACTTAAATACAATGGTATTCCTGACAGGCCACCTAATTCAGAGTGGAGAGGCAATAACATTCGAGTTATCCAGAGTCAGGGGGTCTACATTTTTGTCGTCTAAATGGATGGACTGTTGTTTAAGCAGAAACACGCAGACAATGAGAAAATGACACACTGCAGGCATTGACAGAGGGCTCACAGTTCTGGTCCGAGTCTTCTATCAGGATTCGCAGTTTCTGCACACAGAGCTGAGAGAGGGAGAGAACGAGAGAGAGAGAGAGAGAGGAGGAAAAACAGAGAAGAGGGAGGGAAAGCCATTAACATCACTGTAAACCTTTCCACACCAGTTTCAGTCTTGTCATGTGGATACACTTCAAAGCATAGAAAGGAGAAAAACAAAAAGCAGAAGGAATGAGCCCTACATTTGAAATAACAAAATGGCCTTTTTTATGCATTAATGACAATCATAGGGAGTGAAAGTAATAGGAGAGCTTTACGACTGTTGCTGGCCTGTCTGTCAGTCACTCTACTGCTAATATGTTAGCACAGACAGGCTTGTGAACAGAGAGAAAGCGGTGACAGAATGCACTGTGATTGAACTGGAGTGGAAAGGGTTGTGATCAAAGTCTACCTACAGGAAAGCACAGACGGAGGAGTGGACCTCAGAGGCTTACCTGAATACTAGCACTGTGGTTCGGCATCCCAGAGGACAAGGAAATCAACACTGCAGTGAGGGACAAAACAGTTAGATCTGAAGCTAAACTAAAACATAAAAGAAAGAATCATGAAAGATCAATTTTCAACTTAACTGTGTCTTTTGAATTGGGCTGAGACTTGATTTTAAGTTTAGCTGAACAGCAGTTTTTATAAAATGATAGATTTTGCATTTTTATGATTGATATAATGACGTGTTTCCTTTGCTTTTGGGGACACAAATGCAAAGGACTATTTACATGTGTTTTATTAAATGTGCCTTAAAATATTATAAATATTAACCCTGGCAGTAATTCTATACCATACACAAACACACACCAAGCTGCCTACAGAATAGTACTGACCTGCAATCACTGTGTTGACACATTCATACAGCAGAGACATGGCAGAGGTACTGTGAGAGGGAGAACAAGGTAAGACAGAGAGACAGAAAATAGATTAATACTGATTTGCCTATTGGATTAGGTTACCTCTATTATATGTACCAAAAATTTAGGGATTTTTACCTGTGGATAAGGTTTGTCAGAGGTTCAATAAGTTTCTTCCCCAGCCGTGGCTCTAGTGGTGTGAGTGCACCAAACTATAAAACACACAGAGTGCTGTGACAAACCTGCCTCACATCATAAAAACAGGAAAAATACACCTTCTTGAAAGGAGAACTGCAATGGATATATTCCACTATTTTAAATTTTTAAATTATTAATTGATGCTTAAAGGATCATCCAGTGATTCTGCATCTAAGCCCAACAAACATGTTAACATTACGTCCGAATGTAGAAGGGACGTTTTAATTTCTTGGTAAAAGCCGTCTTCTCCTGAGACTATATTCCCTGGTGGAGACACACTTTTCTTCCATGTTAGACAGATTAAATAAAGTTACTCTGAGAAAAAAGTTTAACAGATGTCATATTCACTGTGATGGATTACTTAACTCAAGCATGTTTCAAGTCTCTACAAGTTGATTTTAATAGCGTACTGGAATGAACTGAAACCAGTGGCAGTCTGGAAAGTAGGAAAAATCATTCTAATATGTTTTGGGAAATGGCTGTCAGTAATGTAACATATGTGCAGGTATATGGTCCTTTAATGCCTTAAGGAAGATTTTATTATTAAGTTTTCTTGATTTGGATCAAGTCACACTTCCTCATGTCTTTGAAAATTGAGTACGAGGAGGAGATTGGCTGCATTTACACCATCTTTACGGTGTTTTAGGTAGGACTTTCCTCAAGGATTTTCAGTTTGTAACACAAGCATCAAAAAGGCATACACATACACAAAAAGGTGCAGACAGACCTCTTCCTCTTGACTCACCAGCTTGATGATCTTAATGAGAACCCAATTATTTGTTGATGATGTCATAAGCTTGAAGAAGAGCGGGGCCAGAGACAGGTAGTTCTTGGGATTCCTTCGGGCTAGCTCACAGATAACATTCACTGCTGCTGACTGAACGCCTAAAGACAAGAAAAAAAAAAAAAAACNAAAAAAAAAAAAAAAACATCGGACAGGAACAAAAATGCTTAAAACCGGCACTTTCAAACAAAAATGGAACAGTGCTTTAATAACTGTTATTCCAAGGCAAAATATTTTAGTTAATTTAATGACAGCTAGTAATTAATAATTAGACTTTAGTAATGAAAGTGGGATGCATGGAAAATTACAACAGCAAATAGATTATAGAACAAGAGATCAAAAAATACAACCAAATAAAAAAAAAAAAAAAAANAAAAAAAAAAAAAAAATCCAAAACCAAAATCTGTTAACAGCAGTTTTTATAAGATGAAGTCCAGCTACAATGCCGGACAATTTATATAGGCTAACTGATATCCAGTGTAAGTACGATAGTGCAGGTACAGTTGTAGCCACCATACAAGGCAGATAAATTTCCTCTGAGGAATTTTTGTCTATGCAGCAGAATATTCTCCTCTGGACTGCTGAACAATGCCAGGCTTGGCAGTATTGCAGATGAGCCTTCCTTAATCTCATATTCTTAGGTACTGAATAATTCATCGGATTCAGGTGACAGAGAACATCTTTCCCCTGGAATGCCAGTCGAGTCCACGATTTAATGGCCTTCAAGCTGGCAAAAGCACATATGGCTCAAACCAACTTACATAGCCAAGACAGGTAGCTACATTAGCAAACTCTCGCTAAACTAAAGTGGGGTACAAGCTTCCTGCATGAAGTATTTTTCCTGATACCTGGATCTGGGTCCTCAAGTTTCTCTTTGAGCCTGGGGAAAGCAGGGCGCAGGGACTCAGGGTACTTCAGAAACACCTTGTACATGATCAACACTGCTTTCTTTCTGATGTAGGGCTTAGTGTGGGACATCTAGGGTGGAAAAAAACATAAAGACATGACAGATGAAGTGTTATGTTCGAACTGCTTAAACAAAAGAATGTCTCCTTCAGTGTATTGCCGTGAAGAAGGTCACAGGTACAGAATGATTCAACATATTCTCCTGAACTTACTAATGTCATGATGTCATTGGCCAGGTCCCGAGCCAGGTCAGGGGTCACAAAACAGGAGAGGCCAGTGAGGGCAACACCTGTGTCATACTGGTTGGGACTACTGAGATCCTGTAGGAGGAAAGAAATACGGTGACAAAAGTCGATAAGACAGATATTGGCTGAGGGAGAGAAAATGCTCAGACACACACACGGAGTACACGGAAAAACACCACTGACCTTTCGGATCTGATTGGTTGTCAGCATGATGACATCAGTGCTCTCGTGAAAGCACTGTGAGGCAGCCAAGTAGCCAATCCTCTGTAGTAAGAACAGAAACAGAGGACATTTACATATTTTTGTATGAAACCACATATTGTGTGTTACACAAATCTGAAAACGTTACTGGTTGTGCTACTTTTCGATGGGTTTCTATGTAGACTGCTAGCTTAGATGCTAGAGAACAAGATGTCTAATGAGAGCATGATATTTGAGTTAGTCATAACATCACACTCTATTATCATTATTCTGCTCAGGTTGAGGCCTGAGAGCTGCGTTTCCAAGACACTATTTTTCCAGTCGTACCTTGTATGTGAACTTGGAGGAGCTCATGACTTCAACGATGTTGAAAGCGGCCCAGCTGACATCATAGCCCAGCATCTGAAGCTGTATATACAAAGGCAGAGAGACAGATAGTGTGTGAGAGAGAGAGAGAGAGAGTGAGAGAGAGGAGAATAAAAAGAGAAGAGGGACTGAGCTCTCCCTGTGGAGCAGAGGCAGACTAAATGAAGTGAGCTAAGAGCTTTTAAACTGAGCACAGATGCCAATCGCAATAAGACGTAAGCCTAAATATAGGTCTGGGCTATTAATAGAAAGTGTACTTTGTTTTAACAGAAATGACAGAGATTAAGCAAAGTGGGAAAAAATACAGTGATAGTAGCAAAACATGCATCTATTCCCTGTTTTAAGGTTAAATTCCAAAACACACAATTCATCGCTATCTGTTTTATTTTGCTAACTCAGGGCAGCAGCTGATTAACCTCAGCGTGCTCACTGGAATAGGAAGAGGCTGGTATCATTTTAAGCAAGTTGTGCCGAAGTCTTGTGTGTACTGATACAAATAGACACAGATTGTAAGAGCCATACACAGGGAAAAATCTGTCTATACATTTATCAGATGTAGTGGGCGGCAGTGATGGACAGAAGGAGTCAGTGAATCAGAAAGTTCTTACGTAGGTGAGCTTGCACACAGCATTGGCTTTGACAGCGATGTTGTCCTGCTTGAGCTCCTGTTTGATCTCATCAATGCATGTGGAGATGTACTTGGCCTGAAGGCAGACAGAGGAGAGGGAAACAGCAGACACCAGATGTAATTAGGTGGAGAGATATCCAGGTTTAGCTAACAAAGCTGGGATCAAGTCAGTGTTTTGCGAGTGATGTCAAATGTCAGCACAGACAAGTGCCAAATCCTACAGTGAAATTTGGGTCATATCAAGTCATGATGCTTTCTTTATAGTCTGAGAGTATGACAACAAACATTCTGGGGATGGTTACAATGTTTTCAAGTCAGAAGGCTCAAGAAAATCTGGAATTATTTCAGCTTTTTCTTATGACCAAATGACACGAAAAGATCAAAACCAACAATTAATTTTTCCAAAGATGTATTATCTGGGTAGCAAATGCATGATATACCTTATACCTGTGTCCTAGAACTGCACAGTCATCCAAAAACTATGCGCACTAAGGGCTGCATCATTACATATTCCTTTATTATGAAGATTGCATACAAAACCCTGACCATATGAAAAACTCTGTCACTCATTTCAGAGGTAAAACTGCCTAGATTGGATATCTGCACTACTACCTAATACATTTCAACAAAGAAGTATTTCCAGAAGCCTCGGCTAGGTCTGTATGAAAGCATGAAAAGATGGCTGCTCTTTTGCCCCGTTATAAAACGCATTACTCATTCATCGCATAACATTTCCCTAAAATAGTAAAACAGATAAAAGTACATTTTATTCAGCAATGGTAGACGAGCTCAGTTAGGCAGTTATAGAGAACAATCAGTTAACCATTATTCATTCGACCTTTGCAAAACAAACACACATATGGCTGTTGTGGAAGGTGAGTGTGTGCTGGTCATGTGTGTGCAGTCATGAGACAGGCAAAGGGACAGGAGGAGGACGAGGAGGAGGTAGAGAGGGTGGGACTGCACTGTGAAGAAAATGATGTTTGCCTCGCTGCAGGACAGCAGGAGGACACAACACACGATCAGCAGACGCACACAAGAAAGTTTCCCCACTTTTCCCACAATGAACTACAGAAATAAGTGGCATAGTTGTCACAGGGCCAGCACAGATGATCTTTCTGCCAGCAATGCAAGATGAGCTGGAGGTATACTGGAAACAGAGATGTAAGGCCTTCTAAGCACAGAAGGATTAAGCCCAGCGTTAGGTGATGCTAACTTAAAGAGAAGTCAATTAAAACAGGTCTAAAATCTGCTAATGTGGGTTCTCCTTCAAATTAGAACATCCTCACGCCTTTTTTCTAAGTCTGCTGTTGCAAAAACGTGGGAGGGAGAAAGTGAATGAATGAGCTTTGCAAAGGCTCAGCACACGTGAAAAACAAACAGAGTGGGCTGGCCGAGAAAAGTCAACACACCCGCAGACACAAAGACACATACACACACCATATTAATATTTCAGCAAACTGACCACTGTTGGCTGGGCAACCACCAGCACCTTATCTAGGCTGGCCAGGTAGGGTTACCTCTGGAACATGGCTCAGTCCATACATCAAGCATGGGTGACCAAGTGCAAAAAGCTAACTCGGGTGATCATTTTAATACCAAAAGCATAGAGACAGTATCACAGAAGAATGTGTACACTGCTTATGACATCTATTCCTGGTTGGCTGATGTGCTGGAAAAGGAACGAATCTGTCACGCTGAAAAAAGAAATAAAACCTAAAAGCCTCTCGCAGGCTAGACACACTGTCTAAATCTCACACCTGACCTGCAGACTGACACAGGGTCAACAAAAACTCAGGGGTCTCTTGCTTCCTCCTCAGCCTGTCTCAATATCTGCTACTATGTTATTAGAAAAGGAACAAGGTCAGAAAGCTCACAAGAGCAGCAGACTGACGTGAGAAATGGAAACGTGGCTGTACTTCAGTTTCCTCAAACAGTGCCCTCTATTGGCCCACCCCATCCGCACTCCCACTCGTGTCTGATGCTGTGATGAGTTTTGAGCCATCACGTACAGAGCTCTGACAGGGATGACATCACCGTCAATCACTGATGGGATGCTGGACATGTTTGATGACTCATTTCTCAAAGGAAATGACCGAGCTGTAAATTGCCGTTTTGACACTAACATCCAGTGTGGTGATCTTTGTGTTGCTGCTGGTCAAAGTGAAGCGGATCTACAGGTTAATCTACACTTTGTCATCACATCATCCAGTTGTTTGACATTATTAATTTCATTGGCTGATTGGAGGCTTCTGAAATTGTATTTGGCTTGGCCAGCTTCTCCCACTAAAGTCAACATCATATGTAAACTCATATCAGATCCAGTATCCTCTATGTTTGATCTTATTTCTTTAATGTCCTGGTGAACTCTGATAATCTAGTTAGACGCTTCCTCTAACTTAACTGGCACTCCATTAGCTAGCTGTCACAGTTAACCTAACCTTGCTTTAATCCTGCTGCCTTAAAACATGGCAGCTAACATTATCTCAGCATACAAAGTTAACATAAGTATTCAGCCATTGTTTATTTGAAACTATATTGCAGTGAGACGAAAACACGATTTGAGTAGCCTAGAAGTGGAATGACTGAGCTGATGCTAATGCTAGCTGTCCAGCTTCTCTACTGTTCATTTACCTAGCGTTAGCTCTTCACGGGCTAATGTTAGCTGGTCAACGATAACGGTAACAGCAATATGTGAAAATTCGCAAACCATTCATGCACATGCAGGGAAAACGTTCCAGATTGAATCATTTGTTATTAAGCGGTTTTACCTCATCTTCCTTGTGATTCCTAATGCCACGTACTAAATCCTGAAGATTTTTATCGAACATCCGATCGATGCTCCCTTTGACAATCTTCAAAGCCATGTCTGGCTGCGACTTGTACCGCTTCTGTCCTGAGGGACCGGGGCGCCTGACAGAGGTCTTATGAATGCTGGCCGACCNTTGTACCGCTTCTGTCCTGAGGGACCGGGGCGCCTGACAGAGGTCTTATGAATGCTGGCCGACCCGCTGGACTGTCTCTCATCCACCCGGGTACCGTGTGTCAGGATCCGCTGCTGTTTACCGATCCCGGGCAGATGAAGCTGAGGCCAGACGGGGCGTCCTGTGCCGAATGGATCAGTGTAGGAAATGGCTGACAAAATGGCGTCTAAAGTCAGCTGACTGGAGTATTATGCGAGATTCTCATATGGGAATCAGGGGAATTAAAGGTCTACTCCCTGATTCAGAACACGGGACTGATGTGTGACACAAATTGTCCACAACTGAAATACTAAACGTAATAAATTCAAAAGATGACAGTACTAGCTTTATATACCGCGCTATAATTCATAATTAACATAAGCAATTTGTATGGATGAGTGTCAGGTATATGAATAAGACAGATCATATTAACAGAAAATTCAAACCAACTATCTCAACCTTTTAACAGAGCTACAGCAAATGAATATCAGGTTTCATACACCAAATAATGAAATGGGACGAACCCAAACCATGCTGAGATTTTTATTCAATTCTCAACTAAATGATAGAAATACTTTACCAATTTACATAACACTAAAAACACTTCTGGTGTATGTGTATGACAGGAAAATATCAATGTTGGCTGCAGCTACATGGGATGTGATTATTAGCTTTTAGCACAACTTTAAAATATGGGCAATTTTTGATGTACAGAGATATCCCATTTATTTTGCAAGTTAGTGGAAGCAGACACAACAAGGAGACAAGATGACAGGGTGTAACTCCGCAGCATTCAATATTTTTTTTAGAGAAAAGTATAGATGCAAACATTTGCTGACTTGTTATTAAAAACAAAAGTAGGTGGAACTCAGCTGAAAACTGCTTAAGTGACTCAAAAGCATGGCTTAACATATCAGACCAGATTAACTGGATCAAGACCAGATAATAAAAAACTTAACATAAAAGATTCACAAATAGTACTTCCAAACTCATAATGCCATACAGACATACATTAGGCCTTTGTGATGTTTTGTAGGCTTTTTTAGTATAAAAAGTTAAGCCAACAGATGTAGAGCTGCACAGAATTTTCAAAGCAAAACATTAATGGCATGGCTCCAATTTCCAAAAGGAGGATCATTAAAGTTCATCTGACACTACCCCATCTTAAATTCCCATTGCAAGTGCTAAAAATGTATCACTCAATATATATACAATATGAAAGACCAGAGAGTTCATGTGGAAGAAAGAACAAAGTACAGTAGCTTGGAGCGGGTGTGTGGGTGAGGATCCAGGACGGGCCAAGTGTTGTATAAAAGTAAAAGTGTATTTCAAAAACAAGGGGGGTTTGCACAGCGTCACAAATTACCACATTAATACGCTTTCCTCTTTACTGTGATAAATAATGGACCAAACTGGTTAAGGGGCCCTCTAGTTTGACATCATTCAAGTACAAAATGTCCAATACATCAACACTGGCTAACAAACAGAAAATGCTGGGTGCGAGTTGTAATGTAAGTTGAGCCAGGAGTGCTGAATGATCTTAAACAAAGGAGGCCGCCATTCATTTGCACTTGGTCCACTGCGATGGCTGTTTAGGGTTTTTCAGCTTTCTATAGCAGGTGGTTCTGTCTCTGCTGAGATGTCGTAGTCTGCGTCCTCATATGTTTGTGTCTGTGGTTCAGCAGGGCTGTCTGGGTTCAGTCTAATCAAGAAAGACAAAAACACACCATTGGACTACTACTGTGCTTGAATCATTATTAGATTATATTAATGCCAAACACACAAGCATCAACATGGTTCACACGTCACAGATATAAAGCAGTTTTAAGCATAAATATGGCAAAAAAAAGACTCATATTTTGACTGAGAGGTAGCGTTTGTTTTATTTTCCACACGAGACATCTCTTCTCAGTTGAACATGTGACTGAAGTGAATGCAGAGTGTTAAAGACATTTTGCTTCAGAAGAAATATTCACCTGTTTGAGCTGTTTGGGCTTGAAGCTGTGTGCTCGTTACTTTCCAGATCAGGTGATTTTGGCTTTTCCTCCATCTCCACCTCTTCTTTTTTCTGTTCTGATTCACCGTTCACAGGAGTGGAATCTAGAAAAGGAAAAAAGAATAACATTTAGACTACTACATCAAAAAATCCCTTTACATTCATCAAATTTATTGTGATGTTAACTAACGCAAAGACAAAGCTACAACTATAAATCAACCCCAACGATAACATCAAGGCAAGAAGAACTCAAGAAACAAGATCCACAGTCATTTACCTGTGTTATCTGTGTTTTGGGTCTCATTCTCATTATCTTCTGGTTCCTTATTGTCAGCTTTAGGCTTAGCTGGTGCATCCAGCTTGCCCACAAAGCGAAGTTTTAACTTGTTGTAGACATCAGTAGCCTTTTCCATGACTGCAGCGCTGGCTTTATACCGCCGAATCTATATTAGCAACAACAAAAACAGGGCAGAAGTTGAGAACTGAGGAGATTATTAAAACAAATAAGTATGTAAATATATAACAGTTACAATACACAAGCAGTTTTCATTATGCAAAACAAGTGGATCATCCTTTTCAATGACTGACAGAGAGATGGCTAGACTTGAAGAAAACCTTTTTTAGTGTGGCAATAACTTCAGCATTCTTATGGAGGATTTGGCTGGTGACAGGCACAGCCTCAAGCTCTGCTAGAGCTTGTAAACATCGCTCTATATCCTAGAAAACACAAAATACAAAACAGCGCTTTAGTTTCTGTACAAAAAAGTTTGCAATTGCACAAAAAAAAAAAAATGTTATATCACTTGATACTCACTGGGTTGTCCACTTTGAGTGCAAACTTAATATCTGTGTGGAGTTTCTGTAGTTTTTCTTCTGGTGATGGCTCTGGAGATGGACACAGTAACAGTCAATATATTGCCCTGAATACCTATTTTCAACATTACTGAGCTCTCCATTTAGCTTCACTCTGCAAATAAATGTCCACCAGGTAATGACAGCTGGTTTGATTCAATGAACTAGAAAAGTGCTTGTGAAACTGAGAGACAGCATGGAATACTGACCCTTTTTCTTCTCCACTTTCTTCTCTGGAGGCCTCTCTGGTTTGCGTTTGGGTTTTTCAGGCTTAGACCTGAAAGAGAGCGAACACTGATCTGTGTATATTCATTTTTAATGAGTGTCTTCTGATGAGGTTGGTTTACTAGAGTCTTTCCTTCTCCACTGTGGACTTACCTTGGTCTGGACTTCTCTTCTGACCATCGGACTTTCTTGTCTTTTAGCTCTTTTTCCTTTCTATCTTTTTTCTCCTTCTCTTTCTTTATTCTTCCCTTCTTCTGGTTGTCAGGCTTCTTGGATGATTTCTTTACCTTTTATCAAAAGAAAAGCAAAAATAGTTAACTACTGCACTGACAAATTGGTGTTTGTTACAGAAAAACACAATGTTTTCTGCATTTGGCAAAAGAGTCAGTACTATCCTTTTAATGCTGTTCATACATGTATTTGTATGGAATGTTGGTAAAAACTTTACAACTTGAAAACACTGCATGTCTGATAGCATCTCAAGTCATTACAACCCTCTTAAATTCCTGTAAAATGGAAAACAATTTGCAATCTTTAAAGGCCAAGTTCAATTTCAAGAAAAACATTTTCCCCTCTTGGCCCAAGTGGTTGGACATCAGTGGAATTTTCTAACTGTGACCTTATTTTCTAAATATATTTTTAAATGCAGATCCATTTCCTGATTTATGTTGATTTCAAATGACATAAGGAAGTGAAGTAAAATATAATAAGTTCCTGAGGTGAGGATGTGGTGAACCTGCCAAAGGTGGGTACCACCGCTGGAGCATGACTGTCCGTTAGAGCCACACAGAAGAGACAAATGAGTGACCCTTTTCCAGAAATATATACCACTACCCCCACTCCATGAAGGTGAGTGGAAATTATGTTTGTAGTTCTCAAGACATTGAAAACTTGCATTTAATCACAAATGAAATTGCTTTCACCTCCCTTCTATTAGGGAAGCTGCAGAAGTCTTGGTAGCGAACACTTGTAAAACCCACTCTGCATGGCGAAATACCACTTGGAGTCAGAGGGGAAATTTGTTTGTAAGTGGAGTGAACTGGCCCTTTAACCTGTGTTTTCCTTAAGTGAGTGACTGTACCTCAGTTGATGGTGGAGAATCCGAGTCAGAGGGTGCAGGGATCGGGGGTGGAGGAGGTTTCTTGGACTTCTTCAGTGGGTGATCGTCTACACCTTCATCTGAGCTGCTACTGCTGTCGCTGTCACTCTCCTTTTTACTCTTCTCTTTATCTCTTTTCTTCTTCTCCTCTTCCTCCTTCTCTCTCTCGCGCAGTCGACGGAGCTCCTCTGCCTCCTCCTTTTTCCGACGCTCCTCTAGCTCTCGCCGACGCTCCTCGTCTCGTTTTTTCCATTCACTGATGCGGTCGGGTTCACTGTCGCTGTGAAAACATGGGGCGGCCGTTATGCTGCTTGCACTTTGTACGTCAGCATTAGAAATGTTTCATCGGTGGCAAATCAGGACGAAAATAAGTGGAAAACCCTTGAGCAGTCTGACCTGTCACTGTCAGAGGATGATGAAGATGCTCTTTTTGCTGGGGCAGGTTTGGGTTTCCGTGCACGAGGTTTGGGTGGGGGCTTCTCTGTTGATGGGGGAAAGCACAGAAAATCGGATACTGGGGCATTTACTCAAAAACAAAAAAATAAATAAATAAAAATAAAAAATAGAACTTTATCAATATCAAACTAGATAAATCTTGAGGATTCTGGATAAGGCTCAAACCCTCACCTTTCTTGCGAGCCTGTGGGCCCTTTCGGGGAGGTGGGTCTGAATCCGAGTCGGATTTGGATCCAGACTGGGATTCTGAGCCAGACAGAGCTGGCCGAGGCTTCTCATCTTCTGAGTCGCTGTCCTCTGCTTTTTTCTCTGACTGAGACCCAGAGTCTGAGTCTGAGTTAGATGAAGCCTTCTGCAACATCCAAGTGAAAACCAGACAGAGTTGGAGATAAAGAAATATCAAGAAACCGTCGAGACAAACATAATGGTGCGAGTTATTCACCTTTTTCTTCCCTCTGCCTCCTGTTTTTTTCCCACCTCGTCCAACAGATTTCTTCTCTGGAGTAAAGTCCTGTTGGGGAACACAAAAATTAAACAATAGAGTGATTTCATGTTCTGAATCTCAAGAAAATTACCATACAGTTGAAGGCTGTTTAGATTCAAAATATTGGGATTGTGTGTGTGTGTGTGTGTGTGCGTGTGTGTGTACTGACCTGGTCACTGTTCTTGCCGGAGTCTGACTCTGAAGGAGTAGGTTCTGATTCAGAGGGCGATCCACTCTCCTCTTCATCTTGGTCGCTGGATGAACCGCGTGCCTTTTTTGGTGGAGGGGGCCGCTAGAAAGGAAAAATAAAGTTAAGGGATTCAACATTTTCAGGTGGTTACCCTGCTTTGGTACTTGTATATTAAAAGCTATTTACTCATAAAAGATATTTTGTACAATCCTTATGGTAACTTAAGTACTACCAATTGTCTGTACCAAACTTTCCAACTTTACTCTTTACCACAATAAAAACATAAAGTCATAATTTGTTTAAATCTCTTGGTTTCAGCAGTGATTTATTTCCAGTAACACTGAAACGGAATGTCTGCACCATTACCTTAGTGGGTGGTGCCTTCCGTTTCAATCCTCCTGTTCCCCTTCCTCTGTCTTCACTCCCGGAATCAGAGTCAGCTTCACTTACTGAGTCTGCTTTCTGAGGCACTGTGGCTTCTTCTTCATCGTCTTCCCCATCGGTTCCGCCTCCGGCGTTATTGCCCTCACTGTCAGATGAACTGGCTGGCTGCAGACAAAACGTGGTGAGGAGATGAATGCAACCTTCTCACTCAAATGTGCTACGGCCTGCAAAGTGCTGCACAAAAACTCCGAAACACTTCAAACTGCAGTGTTTTATAAAAATAAGTTTTGATCAGTCATTGATTCTTCACTGCCACCAGGTGGTGTATGTATATATAAGCATTTCTGACACAGCATACTCAAACATGTTGTTCACTAAAGACAAATATTTATTTTATTTAGCAGACTGTGCACTCACCTTCTTTTGCCATGGCTAATATATCTTTATTTGCTGTGTGTTAACCACATGTGTTGAACCCACGTAACTCATACTACTAGAATTCTTAACAAATTATCATGAATGTCAAAAAAGAGTGACGCATAATAAATTGTGTGTATAATACAGTATGACACCTGAAGTTAAATAACTGGCTAAGGATTTAGGAATTCTGATATTAGACAAACTTACTGCAGGTGGGGCACTGTAGGAGGCATGTGGATTGTTCTGGATTTCCCATAAACCTTCATTGAATCCCTTCCTTTTGTTGGGCTTCCCATAGCGCTCTCTGTACTTTTCATAGGCAAAAAGGTCCTTTGGTGCGAGGAATGCACTGTGGAACATGAAAGAATACATGAACAATTTAGCAGTTCATTAAAACAAACTAATGATGTGGGATAACGAATGTTATTAACTCAGTTAGTAAACAAATATTGATAAACAAGAGGTTGTTCACATTTCCTTTAAGGAAGTTGACTTGAGAAAGGACTAGAAATCAGCAGATTGTGCCACCTAGTGAGGAAAAAATAAACTGCATCTGCCATTTTGCTAAAGAGATGGCGTGTGATGCTTGATCAAACATGGCAACATAGCCATTGAAAACATACTTAACCTGTTATGTTAGTGATTATAACAAATAAATCCTCACACAAGAGACCAAAAAGCATTTTATTTATTATAGTGATCAATATTTTGCTCTCAAAAGAGAATGATATGGCAATAAAACAGATGAATCAATGCTTAAATGAAATGGCAGCCAGTTCAGTATTGTATGACTAAAAGCAGCTGTACTACAGTTTGAGTTTCAGCCAGTGCTGTCGTTATAATTTCATGTTTTTACATAGATATAAAGGCAGTTACTGTCATTAATGTTTACAGAGTTCTCTGTTGTTAACCAGTTCTCTGTAAATGATTAGTGATACAGTATTTTACTCACGTTTCGTGTGTCCCAAAGAAGAATATTGGGATTTTATTAGGAGGTGGTTTCACTGCTCCATCAGCCACATCTTCAATCTGTACACACAGATACTTTAAGTTACAAATCATGCGGTGAACAGAAAACACCGCAAAACTTTTCTATAGCCTTAGGACAACACCATGTTTCATCATTTAGTTATGGCATTGTCTCTAGAAGATAAACATCTTTAACTTAAATTTTCAGATGGTTTAAACTGCATAGACATGTGCCCACGATAAACTACAATTTGGAATGAAGAGGATGGCTTAAAGGATTTAGATAGCCCAGTCCTAAAGCAACAACGTTACATTCATTGCTGCACGTTAATATGCAGATTAGGCCAACAGCATCTGATGCAAATGATGCTGTTCATATATTGAAGGCCTGTAAACCAGGCTTCAGCTTGTCAAGCCAGCACAAAACCGAGTTATATGTGTGCTGCAGGTATCCATGATAGAACCTGTACAGATACACAGAGAAGAAGCCCCTCCAGCGTCCCGTGCAGAGCAGCCTACCCTCCGCCCCTCCGGCCGCTGCTAATGCTACTTCTTACCCGGGCTGGCCAGTGGGGGTATCCCTTCATTTTAGCGAAGACCAGGTCTCCGGGCTGGAAGTTGTGCGGCATTGTCCCGCTCCTCTCTGCAGCCTGGACTTAAAGCGTTTTCAGGTATGCGGCCTCTCTGTGTCTCAATGCGTTTGCTGTTTTCAGGTCGACACCAAACCTGGAAACGATGGAGTTAGCTTCAAGCTAACAGCACACTGACGTTACCGCGAGAAGACACAGCGGCGAGAAAATTACGCGTAACGGCTAAATACTTCCGGGAAGACGATCCCCAGAATCAAAATAAAAGACTCCTTAATGGAGTTTATCAAAAGAATCGTTTTACATGACATTTTTTTCATATTAATTGTATAATTTAATATATTAATAATTTATAAGAATTAATAATATATAATAATTTAATGTTTAACTAAATATATTAATAATATTTATTGTATATGCAATTAATACAATGTCACAACTACATTTACACATCTTATCACACACATCATTTACACATCTCAGTATTTTATTAAGCCAGTTCTGGCATTAGTCTTTTCTATTGCTCCATTATTTAAAGTTTCTCTGTGAAATCGCTCCATTTTTTCAATACTAAGATATGATTTCTGTAAACATAATTTAGCTGTGAATTTCTGAGTAAATCCTTGAGATTCTCAGTATGAATTATTCTTAAGTAAAGTATCTGAAGCCAGTTTAATTAGTTTTGAAAGAACGGAAAAGGTTGTAACTGAAATTTTAGAACTGTAATATTAATATGAACACCGAATACTATAGCAGAAAAACTTTTTACAACAACGTCAAAGTCGTTCAGAATATGTACTTGGCAAATTTGCAATCTGTCTTATATTACAGTATGATTACTTTACTTTTCATCCCACATGACAGGATGCAGAAATTAGACCACAGTAGGTAAAAATGTATATGCAAAACAAGAAAAACGTCCCCCCCCCNCCCCCCCCCCCCCAAAAAAAAAGGTAAAAATATAATTACTGCTTTTTAAACCTACTGTGAAATTGTCAGAGATACCACAGAGGTCTACAGAACCTGGATGAAATAAAATTATTTATTTTATTATTATTGTGTCAGTGTCATCCTTGTCTAGGCACTGAATTTAAGTCTGCTCAGTGAAGCAGCAGTTTAAGAGATATTACATAAACATTTACATTACATTACATAAAACTGCAAAAGAAAAGAAAAGAAAAGAAAAGAAAAGAAAAAGTACATTCTTGTGGGAATTATGAACTTTTATTGAGTAAATTATTTTGGGGAGCCAAACCGAAAGTAGAATCGTGCCGCGTAAACAACAGCTTCACTAACCCGGATGAGGCGTCTCGTTCATTTCCACCTGATAGGACAATCACAGCGGAAATCCCTCCTCTTCTCCTTTACTATTGGTCGGGCTTATGGTCCGTTTCCTGGTTCAACCAATAATAAGGTACACTGTGTAACGCTACACTGACCTCCTCCGGATTCACCTCTAAAAAGAATCCATGTTTCAGTCTTTAAGAAGAGTGCAGCAGTTTAACTGCAGCCTCCTGTCTCTGCAAAGACACAGCGTCAACTCCAAACTCATCCTCACGCCGTCTAGAATGGCTAGCTCAGAGTACAGGATTGAACGGGACACGTTTGGGGAGCTCAAAGTTCCAGCTGACAAATACTATGGCGCCCAGACAGTCAGATCTACCATGAACTTCAAGATAGGAGGACCATCTGAGAGAATGCCCATTCAAGTGATCAAGGCCTTTGGTATCCTGAAAAAAGCGGCTGCTGAGGTGAACAAAGATTATGGACTCGATCCCAAGATTGCAGATGCGATCGTCGTGGCCGCAGACGAGGTTTCAGCAGGTAAACTGGATGATCATTTCCCTCTGGTGGTGTGGCAGACTGGATCTGGAACTCAAACCAACATGAATGTAAATGAGGTGATCAGCAATAGAGCTATCGAGATTATGGGAGGAAAACTTGGCTCCAAGGACCCTGTCCACCCCAATGATCATGTTAACAAAAGTCAGAGCTCCAATGACACCTTTCCCACTGCCATGCATGTTGCTGTAGCCACAGAAGTCCACCACGTCCTGCTGCCAGGCCTGCAGACTCTGCACGATGCTCTGGCTGCTAAGGCGGATGAGTTCAAAGATATCATCAAGATTGGACGCACACACACCCAAGATGCCGTACCCCTCTCGCTGGGACAGGAGTTCAGCGCTTACGTGCAGCAGGTGAAATACAGCATAGAGAGAGTGAAGGCCGCCATGCCCAGAGTGTACGAACTTGCAGCAGGTGGCACAGCAGTTGGCACAGGACTCAACACCCGCATTGGCTTTGCAGAGAAAGTGGCCGCCACCATCGCCTCTCTCACAGGTCTGCCATTTGTGACAGCTCCCAACAAGTTTGAGGCTCTGGCAGCTCACGATGCCTTGGTAGAGTTGAGTGGAGCCTTGAACACAGTGGCTGTCAGCATGATGAAGATTGCCAATGACATCCGCTTCCTGGGGTCAGGACCCCGCTCTGGCCTGGGAGAACTCATCTTACCCGAGAACGAACCGGGAAGTAGCATCATGCCAGGCAAGGTGAACCCAACCCAGTGTGAGGCCATGACCATGGTTGCAGCCCAGGTAATGGGAAACCATGTGGCGGTCACTGTCGGAGGCAGCAACGGACACTTTGAGCTCAACGTCTTCAAGCCTATGATGGTCAAGAATGTGCTGAACTCTGCACGGCTGCTCGGAGACGCTTCTGTGTCCTTCACCAAAAACTGTGTTGTGGGAATCGAGGCCAACACAGAGAGGATCAACAAGCTGATGAACGAGTCGCTCATGTTGGTCACCGCCCTCAATCCACACATCGGTTATGACAAAGCTGCCACCATTGCCAAGATGGCCCACAAGAAGGGATCTACGCTGAAGGCTACGGCCGTGGAGCTGGGCTACCTGACAGAGGAGCAGTTTGACCAGTGGGTGAAGCCAAGTGAAATGCTGGGGCCAAAGTGAACTCTAACATAAGCAACAGCACTTAAACATAGAAAATGCATGTTCTGTCCTGAAGGAAAAAAAATCCAAAGAAATCAGAGCAGCTGATGAACTTTTTGAGCAAACTCAGAATGCTGATTATCTTCTTAATAAAAACAATCGAGAATCCTTTGCCTTTTTTTTTTTTTTTTTNCTTTTTTTTTTTTTTTTGAGTGCACTGCCATCTGCAGCAGTTTGCATCATGTATTTAACTGAGTTTGTCTGGGAGTTGAAGAAATCACATCTACTTTGACTAGAGCCAACCTATGTTTACACTTTACAATTTGAGTATAATTATCTGTTGAACACAAGATGATGAATTTTTAAGACTGAGACCAAGTCTCAAATTGCTTAAAACAGTCTTACAAACCAAACGCTCAAGTATATTTGTGGGTGTAACAGGTTTGGCTCGTACTACATGCCACTGATTTGTCAGGCAGTTATTCCTGTTGCTTAATGTAACAAGTCTGTCCAATGTATTATACTTACTTAATAATAGGAACAGTTTTAACATATGTTGGTGCAGGTACGTAGGGAAAAAAATCTCTCAAATAACTGGTTTTGTACTCAATTCAGTTATCATGGTATCTCTGACCATTCAAATGTTCATTGTACCATCCCAAATAACTGAAGGATTAAATACACTTTGATGTACAGCTTGTATACCAACTGTGCAACATTTACAGTTTGATATGTATTACAGTTTAAACGTAATTATCTGTGTTGAGTTCAACTGTAAAGCACATTGTTTACACACAGTAAAGTTAAGCAATACGTGCCAGTGTGCATTTTTGCAAATTATACTAGTGTATGCATCAAACAAAGAAATGTAACTAGACAAGGGCAATCACTTTAATCACATTCTTACTGTACACAACACAAGTTAAAACTTAAATGCCAACTAAATTATCTTAACAAATATGCAAAGCTAGCAAAAAGCACACAGACGTTTCAAAAATGTGCAAGATTTTCGCACAAGAAAAAAAAAATTTACAAGAGAACATTCCTCTGCTCCTCCTTATTTGGTCCAGCTGACCTTGGGAATATCATAATGTTCTGTCAGTGTGTCCAGATGACGGTTGAAATCCTGGAAATAATAATCAATTACAGAACATACATTACTGATTGCTGTTACTTCTTAGTTCATAAAGAAGGTTTTGCAACACATTAATGCTTCACATTTACAAGTAGGTCTAACATGACTTGCCTCCACTCTGCGTTTGTGTGTCTTTGATGCTTTGTTCAAAATCCTCTCCATTTGCTGTGGGGGAAAAAAAGATAGGCATTTTTATGAGAAAACCTTTAAAAGTGTATTATAACTGTCAGTCTATGAGTTTAAGTCTATCAGTGACATGTTCACACTGAGGAAAAGAGACATGGTAGGTAACTGTAGATAGATGGCAAGCACCTTCTGAATTAAATCACTTATTCTGACCATCAGCTGTCAACCATCACATGGCAACAATGCCACATTACCTGCAACACTAACTATTCTGTAGCTGATGTTGACATACTAATACTGTGCATGTGTTATTTTTATGTATCAACCCACATTCTTGGTAAATGGCCCTACTGATCATTTTATCTGTAATTGTAAGAGAACACTGGCTTGTGTTTAAAAGCCATCACATTACCTTGGTATTGTGGAAGATAGTGGTTCTAAATGCAGAGTAGGTGATGTCATGACAGTTACATTAATGTTTCTAACCAAAAGTAGTGGCTTATTTCCACTTTTTTCATCTTTATATTCATAATTTCATTATTATTCACTTCAGTTAACTAGGATTCTACAGGCCACTACTACCACATTAGTGTTTTTATTAGCCATGCTCCTGTCTTAAATCTCACACAATCACAGCAACTTAATTAAATGCTTAAAAAAAAAAAAAGCTACATACCCTTTTCTCTTGCATCTTGTCAAAGGCAATTTGTGCAGGTGTCCTTTTGTCAAGATAAACTTTTTTGGTCTTCACCTTCTCATCATCCTGACTGGTCAGCACTTGCTCCGCGCGATTCTTGCTCTCTTTGTCCTTCTTCTTCTTCCTTAAACAACATAATATATGGAGGGAATGTTAGCAAAAAAACAAAACAAAAAAAAAACACTCATTTACCTTAACAGAAGTCTATCTATTCATACCTGAAAAGCTCAGCTGTCTGAACTGTCTCAACTGTTTAATAATGTATTACCCGAAATTAGTGTGCTTATATGTTTATATATTGTCTCGTTATCTACAAGTCACTGGGACATTGGAAATAAAATGTTTATCTGCCGTGTGCTGTGAGAAAACTTGATAACGCTGAGGTTTTCTCCTCATGTGATTTTGTATAATGCTGTTTTATTGGATGTATCTAATCTAACTGATATAGACCATAAGTAACACACTCCAATAAAAACAAATATAATGAAAATGTAAATTATATATATATAATATAATGAAAATATATGTAATTATACCTTAGTATCGTTAAAACTTTCCATTAGCTGGTAGGCTAACATTAGCTTTCCCTAGTATATCTCGGCGTTTTTGAAGTCGTCTAACTGGCTGAAAATGTCAATTTATCCATATATATACTACTTAATCGATGATTAAAGATGCTACTACAAGCATAATACGTACTTTTTCCCAGCTGAAGTGGCTCCGGCGTCTTTCAGCTTTAGGGCACTTCTCTGGACCGAGGAGTATTCAGACATTTTGAGTGTTCGCTAATAGCTAGTTCCTCCTTCTTCTCCTCTGTTTTTACGCCTTCTCGCTTTATAGATCAGTGCTGCCACCTATCGTATAAAACGGGAAAAAAAAAGGAAAGCTGCCGTCTTGTAGTATATCTTCCAGTCCAGAAGGGGGCAGTAGAGCTAGTCGGAAATTATTTTATAAAGCCAACGACTAAGAGGGAAACGGAAGTTGACCAAACTATGAATGTCAAAGCATCGCATGGTGGGCTGTTTTGTAAAGTAACCTAAAATAAATATGTCAGGGTATAGTTTGTTCAGATCAGCTATGTTAACGAAACATATGACAACCAAGGCTACAGCGGTGCTCTGCAGGAAGAACATTTTAAGCAAAATACAAACATGTGGATACGCGAAGAAAGTTGGTGGGTACAGAGGACATCTACCGTTCCTTCAAAATGCATGCATTCCCTCTTCACACATCTCTGTGTTCATGTTTTTTTACCATCTGTGGTACCGATTTTAAATTTACTGTAGTGATGAAAGTTAGCTGTACAAGAAGTGACACGTTAGTCAGCTTATGATACTCTGCTGAATGGAAATCAGTGGTGGATAATTACTGTTGTGATTTAGCAATACGTAAATAAAGGTTTGTCTATAATTTAATACAACCCTTCATATGCCATCTGAACCATGCTTGTGTGCTCATGTCATTATGTTATGATTGCACTATAGTCAAATCACATTTAACACAAGAATATGTTGTTATAACACATTTAACCATTGCAGATAACTTTTCCTTCTCTTCCAGCGGCCAAAGTTAAAGGTAAAGGCATGGTTAAAGAGGAGCTGAAAGGTCCGGAGGTGTGCAAAGACCCTGTGAGGCTTACATCTTATGCAGTGGGGGTTAACATCATGAAGCACGGAGAAGACCCTAAACTAAAAGCTCCCGAGGAATACCCGGAATGGTAAAGACATGGATTATTTTTATTTCTCATGTAGTATTTTTATATCACACTATTTTATTTATAGTTTTAGCACCATTGTCTATGAATCAAGTAGATTTTTATTGTCAGCCCATCCATATGTAAAACAGTGGGATAAAATGTCATTCCTCCAGGAGCAGGAGAGTGTATCTGGTACTGTCCTTATTGTATTATTGATGCAATAATTACAATAAGGATAGTGCCAGATACACCAAATTGTTAGACAAGTGTAAAACAGGGATGCAATGTGTAATACAATAATACAACACAATAGCAGAGTAAAAGAGTAGTATTTTAGAGCACAATACAGAAAATACACAAGGCAGTACATAACACAAGACACACTGAGTACATGTTAACAGAAGCATTCTAAGTTGGAATAGGGTGGTTTATAATGGTTTGCAAAAGCTGTAGAGAAAAAAAAAATCAGCCATTTGTGGGCCATTTTTCATGATTTTGTGTACCTTTTAGCTCACAAAGAAAAATGTGGAAAAACTTGCTTTCTTGTGCAAATTAAGACATTGCATCACAAAATACCTCCAGGAAGAATTAAGCATTATTGATTGATCAAATTACAGGGTTTTTGCAAAATAATAAATACATATTACAGTATATTGTAGTTTAATACAGTAGTTGCACTATAAATGTCTTTGTGAAGCTTTTAAAGAATGTTATATAGTAAGGTGTTAATTTCTTTTCTTTTTTTTTTCATTCCATTATTTTGGCCTACCCCTGTAACTTTGACAGTTTTCGGGATGGGAATGGAGATTACTTTATGTATCATCACTTATTGGACTCCTGTCTGCTTTGTCATTCACTCAGGTTGTTTCAGTTGAATCTGGGAGAGCCTAAAAAGCTGCATGAGCTGGATCCAGACAACTGGAAGTACTGGAAGCGTCTGAGGAAGGAAAATATTTGGCGTTTCAACAAATTACATAAAGGGAAGAAGTTGTAGGCCTGCACAGCCATGTGCTTCAGACTCTGAACTGAATTACCTGACTTGGTGTTTTTTTCCAAGTGTCAACTTCTCCGACCATCTTTTTCCTTTTTTATATCTCACTCATCCAAAGGGTTATCTGAAATCATGCACCGTATTTAGCAATATCGCTGCATTGGACTTTTGGTAACAGTACCTAAATGTTGAAAAAAAGCCGTTACTGATTTCGGGATGTTTCCTCAGCATAAGAAGAATGTCCATATGTGTATTTTAACAAAAGTTCATAATCTGGTGATACATGAATAGCTGTAAATCTAACTGTAACCTGACACAAACATCTTATGAATGCATAACCACAACCCCAAGGACTGAAGTCAGCGCTAACCTTAACCAAGTGGTGTGAGTTGCCAGTGCTTAAACATTAAATGTACTTTGGTTGGCATGAGCACAGCCTTTTTCTAATGTCAAACCATTATAACTCTACATCTTTGGATCTTAATGGGGACTCCATCAACTTTACACATCAAATTGAGTTTCCTGTAAAGGCTCTCCTACAAATTTTTAGGGAATTCATCCTCAACTTCTAGGCAAGTCTTCAGTTTTAATCTAGCTCTTAAGATGTCATAAGGGTCAGTTTCCCCATCTTTGCTCCTTTTATACAGCCCCAAAAGCATTTATAAAGCTGTTTTGACATTCTGAATAGTGCAATTTATGACCAATAATCTGAATTTGATGTGTAAAATTATTGGTGTGCCCCTTTAATCCCTTCACAAGTAGGTAATCCTAAATTTAACCCTGGGAAACAGGGCTGCCCTTGTTCATAATATTTTCCATCCCCTGCATATCGTGAGGAGGATCATTTGAGTTTTTTTTTTTTTTTTTTTTNTTTTTTTTTTTTTTTTTTGTCATATGTAAAGAAACAATGACAAACTCTTGATGCTTTTGCAATTAACTTTCAGTTTTGTGCTGACTTAAAAATATATCCGAATAAAAAACCCTTGAGCTTTATTTTAATTGCAGAATCCCATAGCTACAACCTTCATTATAAATCTATAACTTTTAATGCGCTTGCACAATTGTTGGTGAAAGTTACGTGCAGCAACACTTTATGCAAATGACAGAAATGAGGAACCGAAATCAGGAGCAAATCATCGGGCAAGAAACTAACCCCAGTAGACTGAAAGAGAAATGAATCGGGGATATTAAATTTAATTTCCTGAAAGCAGCAGCAGTTCATTTTTATCTACATATAGGACCACAAGTCTGTTGTCGGAAACTCGGTGAGTCAAAAACTGGACACTTAACGAATTTGGTGAAATACTACGAAAGTTGGATGGCGGAAGTTAAATTACAGTGGTCTGAACAGAACTCATATACTGCATAACTTCGGTTTTTTTTTTCTTTGCGGTGTTTATNTACAGTGGTCTGAACAGAACTCATATACTGCATAACTTCGGTTTTTTTTTTCTTTGCGGTGTTTATGAAGACAAGCGACAAGTGGTTTTATTATAAACTTACATTCGATTAAAATTAGTTCATCAGTCCTTTGAAAATTTTACTTTTATGTCGCGAACCGGAATGGATTCCCTGGCGATGCTGGTGGTATGACCAGATTGGTACCCATGCAGTTCAGTGTTCGTTGTGTGTCCTGTAGATCTGTAGGGAAAGTTTACACGGAGATATGGAAGAGTGGAAATTAAGCGTGGGCTCTGTGAGGGAAGCAGTTCTGAGCAGGCTGGCGAATATGCTGGACAATTCCACCTGCGGATGGAGACAGCTGGCTAACGTCGTGTCTGAGCAACCCAGATTCCACTACAGGTGAGATACCGGGGCACAAGAGGAGATAACAGCTCCAAACACATCTGTTAAAACAATAATCCTTCAAGATCCAACATCCTGTTCTGCATTGCAATGATGTTTTTTAAAAGTATGAGAAAAAGGAGAAAAGACCACCCCCCCCCCCCCNCCCCCCCCCCCCCCGGAAATAAGACGGCTGGGATCCACTATCTGATTTGTGTACCACCTTGACAGGAAACTAATTGACATTCTTCTTCTTCTTTTCCTTTCGGCTTTCCCTTCAGGGGTCACCACAGCGAATCATCTGCCTCCATCTAACCCTATCCTCTGCCTCCTCTTCTCTCACACCAACTAACTTCATGTCCTCTTTCACTACATCCATAAATCTCCTCTTTGGTCTTCCTCTAGGCCTCCTGCCTGGCAGTTCCAACCTCAGCATCCTTCTACCGATATGTTCACTATCCCTCCTCTGTACATGTCCAAACCATCTCAGTCTGGCCTCTCTGACTTTATCTCCAAAACATCTAACATGCGCTGTCCCTCTGATGTACTCGTTCCTGATCCTATCCATCCTCGTCACTCCCAAAGAGAACCTCAGCATTTTAGTCTCTGCTACCTCTAGCTCTGCCTCCTGTCTTTTCCTCAGTGCCACTGTCTCTAAGCCATACAACATCGCTGGTCTCACCACCGTTTTGTACACCTTTCCTTTCATTCTTGCCGAGACTCTCATTCTTGCCGAGACTCAGGAAACTAATTGACATTAATTAATAAAATTGATTTATTGTCTTAATTGGATTAGAAGTTATGTTTTAAAGTGCATATAAAGGTGCTGATGGATAACTTAATTCTGTTTGTTTTTATGACTTCTTCAGACAAACTATATAGATATAGATATACACACAGTATAAAACTCTTAATTGACTAAATAATGAATGAGGTCCTTTTAACACATCACATTCAGTTTATTGGTCATGAGGAGCATGATTCAGCATGTGAAAACATGTAAAGATGTGTAAAGGGAAACTGACCCTTAAGAAGCATTAGGCCACAAACCCCTTTATACCTCTATAAATATGTTTTGACATGCTGAAGAGTGCTCTGTGACCATGTGTAAAATAGGTCCTTTTAATTAATTAATTGAAAAAATAAGCCATAGATCAATTGATAATGAAAATCATTAATTGCACGCTAGACCTACACCCTACTAATGCTATCTTGGTTGACTTCATTCCCTGCAGTGAGAACGAGCTGACCAGCTTCTCACTCCAGGTGCTGAGCTCTGCAGGCAGCCCAGCACGCTCCCTGCTGGCTGGGCTGGCTGATAGATCCTGCTCTCTGGACTTCTTGCTCCAGTGCCTGAAGAAGATAGACCATCAGGAAGCTGTGCAATATCTCATCACCACAGGTAGAGGTGATGAGTGAATTAAAAAATAAAATAAAAAAAGATGTGTGAAGTGTTTTATTGTTCTGTTCACATACATTCCCAAAAGAAAAATTCTTGGTCAGTAATGTTAGGGTTAGTGGATAATTTTTACACTTATTTTTACAAGTTAGTGTCTGTTTAGGAAGTGCCTACTTATACCCTGATGATATGTCATCCCTAAATGCCAGAATGAATGTATCATCTTTGTGTCTTTGAATGTTTTTGTGTGTGTGGCAGTTACACAGATGATCCGGATCACAGTTCATCCACAGTCTCAGCAGGCCTCAGAGGGGAGCAAGGTGATCTTGACCTGCAGAGCCACTGGTCCTCCTGGACTTAGTTACCAGTGGTTCAGAGGCAAAGACGAGGTCAGTCTAACGCTTTTCTTTATAATAAGAACTGGTATTCATTTTCTGGGGTTTTAAGTTGAAACTGTCGTGATCAGAGGTGCCCTGTATTTGTGACACTGGAGTAGATGATTCATTGATTTGGGATTGGTCACTTATGTCCATTTGCAAATTAATTAATTTATTAGTTAATTAGTTGTGAAAATGCCCTGTGATAGACTGGCGATCTATCCAGGGTGTACCCTGCCTCTCGCCCTATGACCGCTGGGATAGGCTCCAGCTCCCCTGTGACCCTTANCCAGGGTGTACCCTGCCTCTCGCCCTATGACCGCTGGGATAGGCTCCAGCTCCCCTGTGACCCTTAGCAGGACAAACGGGTAAAGAAAATGGATGGATGGATGGATAGTTGTGAAAATTATGTAGTTATTTCTTTGTAATTTAGATTTTGGATGAGACTGGCAGGACACCAGAGTTGGTTCTCTGCCCTTTGGCTCCCCTCCACCAGGGTCACTACATCTGTAGAGTTAACAACGGAGAAAACTGTATCTTCTCCCAGTGGGCTCATGTTTGCTTGGTCCATTCTGCAGGATCTAGTCCAGGTACCACTCTCCTCTCCTCTCCACTCCTCTCCTCTCCTCTCCTCTCCTCTCCTCTCCTGCTTGTTTAACCTCATCCCATGTGATACCACCTCAGGTTACAGCAGCAGCCTCTTTCCAGGTTCCGTCAGCGGGCTTCGTATCATCCATCAGCCGCAGTCCCAGGCTGTGTCTGAGGGCAACACTCTGAGTCTGGAGTGCCTTGCAGAGGCCAATCCTCCTGCCCAGTACGAATGGTATCACAACATGGAGCCCATGCCGCAGCACAAGACACGTTCACTCAGGGTAATCAACCGTTACATATTAATAATAATAATTTTAAAAAAAATCAAACTAGTTACAATGGGATTTATGAAAGTTTAAGACTCTTAAAAATAAAGGCACAACATGATTGGTGGACCACTGACCAAATGATGAGAAATTATGTACAAATATGGGAATTCACTCATGTCATCATGTGATGAGTTCTGCTAGGTCAACCTTACACTGCATGTTTTAAATTAAAATATAGTTGATAACCATCTCTAATTTTAATATGCAGCAGTATATGGAATGTATTTGATGTTCTGTATTCTTTGTATGTCCTGTAGATCCCATGTGTGACCACAGCACACAGAGGACAGTACAGCTGTAAGGTGTACAATCTGTATCACAAAGCATGGACTGACCCAGCCAAAGTCACCATTGGTGAGACCCAGGAGCGTTATTTTTTTCTATTTTTTCTGTATTCAAAATGAAAATCCGTATGTGGAGGAAATCAAAGAGCTCTTCAGTTATATAAAATGCATAACAATTCAATGATTAGCTCATAAACATTACAAAAGAGACATTTGTGTATTTGATCACCAGAGCAAAACTGTGGTACTGGGCAGTGAATAACTTCCTGCTTTTTATTTTTATGCAGGCCCCAGTTCTTTCACAGATGTTTCTTGGGTAGAAGTTGATCGTGGTCCAGGTATTCTTCCTGTTCTGATATTGTATGAATAAATGTAATATGAATGTTTAGGAGGAGAAAGCGATGACAGAGAAGAGAAAGAGGAACTAGGATTACTGTAGTTCCTCTGTTTTCTTCCCCATCTCTGCATCACACCTTGATTCCTGTTTCTGTATCTACAGCAGTGGAACAATTACATCACATGAGCTCAATCATGCCAAGAGTGCCACACTGGATTAAAAGCAGTGTTTGCAATTTGATGTAGACTGGGCTCCCACAACTGACTCAGATACTCCACCCACTTCCCACAGTATGGAGACAGACACACAATATGATAGTTTGGAGATGATCAAAACTCCTGATTGTCATAATAATTTTCCACGTTATATTGACTCAAGTATCTTATATTGTTAATTTGTTAGGTTCACTTTTGTCACCACTTTTGTCACAACTTATGCATGATACAATCAGTGTGTCATTATCAGTCATCACACATCTGGATGGAGCCAGCAGGCCAATTTAATGCAGGATCAATAAACAAGTGATTTTTTTTTTTTTAATCTGTTCTTGCTGATGTTGCAGACTCACAGGAAACCCACATATCAACCAGCCCGATGGGAATAGATCCAGTGCAGCAGATGACCAGTCCACCGCTGCCTCTCAAGCAGTTTTATGGCAAGTTCTGGGCAGAAAAATAATCACAATGTAGTCACAGTGATGGATATACTGTAACACTGTATATGTATCTGTAGATTAAAATCTAAGTAAATGAGCTATTTATTATATTTAAGTAGTGTTTTGACGTTGCCCTGTCTTCCCTCTACAGCCACAGACAAAGTTGCTCTCCTGATTGGCAACATGAACTACCAGCACCACACTCAGCTGTGCGCACCCATGGCCGATGTCCATGAGTTGACTAACCTCCTCAGGCAAATGGACTTCAAAGTTGTTTCCCTACTTGATCTTAACTGGCAGGAGATGCACCGCGCCGTTACTGAGTTTCTGTTGCTGCTTGATAAAGGAGTTTACGGTTGGTGTCTTACATATTTGGAGAATACACAGTGGAGTCCAAAAGTCTGAGACCACATCGAAAATCTGTGATGTTTTCCATGTAAATCTGGAAATAATCAGAAAGTCTGACATCAAAAGAAGCTCCTTGGAACATTGTCAAATCACGCTGGGAGAACTTGGCTCATCAGGTTTTGCACAAACTTGTGGAGTCCATGTCAGCTTGAGTGCATGCTGTTGTTACCGGCTCCAGACCTAGGGGATATCTGGACCAGCAGCAAGAGATGCACAGGCTGAGTAGCACTGTGGATCAGTGAGAACAAAAAAAAAAAAAA
>VXCM01000368.1:0-27536 GCA_014773175.1 Lucifuga dentata
TTTTTTTTTTTTTCTCTAATTCCCTCTTATGTCTGCGTGGCCCATATGACTTCACTTCTAAGCCTTCTTCTGCATCCCGACACTCACTTTCTTTCTCTCTGTCTGACAGAAAGGGGAGGGGGGAGAGAGACACATACTGGCTTTTCTACTTTACATGAAAAAAAAAAAACCTAAACCAGCAGGCAGCACTAGCTCCCACTCTGATGACATCACACTATGTGGAAATAGATACATGCTTTTCCTTTTTTCTCTTTCCCCTCTGTTTTCTTCTTGTGGATGGTTGCTGTGGACCCTGCAGATATTCTTAATTACTGTGGAATGCTGAGGGAGGCACAGGTCCCAGGTAATTTAACACCGACGGGTCTGCCAAGTGCATGAAGGGGCTTTTTATGTCCAGTGACTGGAATAGGTGAAGAAAGGAGACGCGGGGAGAGATAATGAAAAAGAATTCTTTTTCCTGGATTGTACACACCACGGGAGTTTGGTAAGGAGCTGAACAATCCAAACTTCTTTGTCCAGTTCTGCATGCTTGAAAGGCGATGGCAGAGATCAATTAAGAGTTAAGATTTTTAAAGTTAAGACTTTATGAACATTCAGGCTGAGAATGAAGCTAGGCCTTCCTGACTACTGCAGATTTGATTGTCCAAACTCTGTTCCGACATATCTGATACTTGAATTTCCATAAAATGCCAATCTTGCATTTCAGTTGTGCAGTTCAGCTTATATCAAACTACTACAACCAACACAAAAAGCACCACTGAGCAAAGAATGAGCATGAATAACAGTCAGGCATTATTAAAGGACCATAACACCCATTTTGCATGTTTGAGCCTAATATATTCAATTTTCATACATGTAAAGTTACTGACAATCATTTCCAAAAGCATACTACTGGAATGTTGAATTAATAATGTTTTTCCTACCTTCCAGACTGCCATTGGTTTCAGTTCATTCTGGTACGCTACTAAAATCAACTTGTTGATACTGAAACGTTCTTTGGATAGGTAATACATCATCGTGAAGAAGACGTATATTCAGGTGTTTTCAAAGTTTCGTAATTTTAGTGTTTAAGTGCAATAAAAAGTGCGGAGTGAATGTATGCCTCCACCAGGGAATATAGTCCCAAAAGAAGACCTGTGTTTATCAAAAAATTTAAACGACTGTGACTTCATAATGTTGTGTAACTATTAGCAGGCAAAACATTGATATTTAAGGTGGGTGTATCTCTTGAATATTTGATTTTGAAAGATTGGAGATTTTGCAAAATATCAGGAAAGCTGAAATACGGTTTTATCCTTTGGGAAATGATTGTCAGTANTTTTTTTTTTTTTTTTTTTTTTAATCAACTCGTTGCAATTGTTTCTTGTATGCAAATAAGGTTTTCATGATGGGTATTGGAGAACTTCCTGAATACTGATTTGTTTGTTATGATGGTAACAACACATAAATTAATCAAGCATAAAAAGTAAAAAGTTCAGTTATGGAAAGTCTGTATTTACTGCATTACCATATAAATTATAACAACATGCACACAAACTACTAATTAACTGAGTTCTCATTTAATTGCCATAATGTCTGCTTGTATTCAAACAAGCTCCTGTTCCATTTGGATGCAGTTGCTTCAGGACTGCTTAACAGCCTGAAGTAAAGACATACAGGACAACTGGGGGGGGTCATGTTTTATTCTGGAGGGGAGCTTATAGTTACTATGCGAGGAAGCAACACTACACAGTCTCCACCATGACACTTTCCTCTCATCACCTTCAGTGCATGGAGTAATGATTCAGAAGGAAGACATTCCTTTTTGCATTGAAAGAGACACTGATGTAATGTCTGAAAAGCCAGAAAATACACCCACACCTTCCCTTCAGCCCCCCCAGCATGTTCAGTGACCCGGCTGCCCTTTAAGCTACACGTACATGCAGTACACATGCCAGAACTTCCCCAGTCCACCTTCCACAAGCCTCGTGTGAAAATAAGAATAAACACATGAAGTCAGACGTTTCTCTTTCAAACTCTGACCTAAAATGGTAACAGCGTCAAAAGAGCTAATCTGAGATCTCTGGCTGTTTATTTCTCTCTCACCGCTCGCCAGTAAAGCCCAGTTACACACAGTAACATGACAAAATCATCTAAAGCTTTTGGCATTAAAACAGCTACAACCAAATACAGAAATAACTGACATTCTCGTGTGTGTGTGTGTGAGTGCGTGTGTGTGCCGTTTTCTCCTGATGCTTATCGCAGACGACTCTTGGTACAAATAAGTACAAAGAGGATTTTCCATGACCAGCTGAGCTTATACATGCCCTCCCAGCCCAGACTGAACAAAGGACAAGAGGGGGTAAAAACACGCACCATGACAAACGTTGCTCAGCAACAATTTGAATCAATCAGTTCTTTGATAATTTACCCCCCGCCACCCCACCCCCACCCCACATGCCTTTCACTGACCTCCACACAATATACTGAATAAGAAACGCCCCTATGATATTTTAATCATAATTGAAAAAAGAAGTCTCTTGACCTACATCTTTAGATTGATGTGTCACTTTGCCAACAGGACTATGTATTATTTTAATATCTACTATTATGACTGAATATGTGGTAATTAATTGTAAATATAGGTTAATCCTTGACTGGAAAAATCTACTGGAAAGGAATTTACAGGCTTTTAGAGTATTTTACATCAGTCCATAAACCTTCTAATGGCTTCCTTTTATTTGATATCCAGCGGATACCAACATTTCTCTTAAAGGACCATACCAGTCATTTTGCATATTCGAGCCTAATATATTCAATTTTTATACATGTTACGTTACTGACAATCATTTCCCAAAGGATAAAACCGTATTTCAGGTTTCCTGATATTTTGCAAAATCTCTTAATCTTTCAAAATCAAATATTCAAGCGATACACCCACCTTATAAATGTTGCGCCTGCTAATAGTTATGTAAAATTATGAAGTCACAGTTGTTTAAATTTTTCGATAAACACAGGTCTTCTTTTGGGACTATATTCCCCAGTGGAGACATACATTCACTCCATGCTTTTTATTACGCTTACACGCTAACATGACAAAACTTCTAAAACAACGTCTTGTTCACGATTATGGATTACCTATCACAAGAACATTTCGAGTATCAACAAGTTGATTTTAATAGCGTACCAGAATGAACTGAAACCAATGGCGGTCTGGAAGGTAGGAAAAAACATTTTTAATTCATCATTCCAGTAATATGCTTTTGAAAATGATTGTCAGTAACGTTACATGTATGAAAATTGAATATTGCAAACATGCAAAATGGCCAATATGGTCCTTTAATAGTAACAGACAAAATGGAGAGACGGAGACTTAAAGCTGAAAGCTGTTTTGCATGGTCTTATGACTATAAATTTTATGTAAAGTCTGTCATGTTGAAAAGTTCCTAATATAATAAGCATAGAGCTAAAAGAATAACAGTAAATGAGACTTTTAATTTGACATTACATGTGTTGGCATTTTAGCTGTTACATATTTTTTTTATTGATATCATCCTTTAACAGTTTCAGAAATATAAATAGAACACACCATAAAGGCTTCTTACAAATTAACTAACTTAAATTGCGTGTTGAGCAAGGGACTAATTTAAATAAGAGCAAAATGTAAGTCGTGGATTAAGTAATAATAATAATAATAATAATGACTATGAATTTGTAACATCACAAGTCATCACTTAACTTACTGTTGGTCAAATTAATACCAGCCAACTCAAACCTGAGACTTTGAGGTACTGGTAGGAGATTAGGATGCGGGACCAGTTTCATTACTGGAACCGCTGAAACACATGAAGCCCTGCTGGTGAGCACCTGGCCGTGAGGGTTCTCCCCTTGTGCACCATCACTGCACATGGGCCACTCTATTGTTAACACCACGTGTATTGAACTGGGAAACCCCAGAGGATTACTGCATTCATAGTCAATAAGTCTGAGTAAAGAGCCTGCTGGGAACTCACACTATTGTGAGGGTTTATAGAAAGACAGCAGCACCTACAATACAGACTTTAAGCTCCTGTTTTGTGTAAAATTGTGGAAATTTGTATCAAGGAGAGGATATGACCTTTGACCTAAGTGACTCATCACAACAGCAAAAAATAGCATTTTTAAGCTGTCATAATCTATTCAATAAAGACAGAAGGCTCTTGGCAAACAAATATGAAGAATGCAGTAAAGTATTCCACATTTCTTTTATCTTACTATTTCTTTCTTTTTATCTTCCATCAATAGAACATGACCAGAAACAAAATCTGAGAGAAAGGAGACACAGACTTTGCTGCCTCTGTTATTTGTTTATTGATAACATGTAATGAATTGTAGACTTAAGAGTTTGTAAAAGTAACTCACCCTTCTTGTTAATTCAAAACAATTAAAGGGAATGTATGGTTGTTTAATTTGGCCAGTAAT
The DNA here is from genome assembly GCA_014773175.1 of Lucifuga dentata. Lineage (NCBI taxonomy): Eukaryota > Metazoa > Chordata > Actinopteri > Ophidiiformes > Bythitidae > Lucifuga > Lucifuga dentata. The sequence goes on from VXCM01000368.1 coordinate 4,441, forward strand.
TAGCCTTTGTTGTCCAGCCAATGTGACATAGCTGTAATTCACTGTATATTCACATTATACCCAGAGATAATTTGACATAATTTAGGCAAAAACAGACAAAAACAAGTGTAAAAAGGAGCATGCCACTACGAAGGCTACCTTGGAACTAATGAATAAAGAAACATCCAAATGATTTCAGAAAACGTTCCAAACGTGCCTGTTCAGAACGGGCCGGCTTTTAGGGTGTGCGCCACAGCCTGCCATAATTTAGTTCTGCACGTCCTAGTGAGCTAGCTTTGTTTGCTGTACAGGGTCGGGTTGAGACTGTGGTACTGGACTGGAGCATGTGCTGCCGTGCCAGGAGCGTATCCTGCCACTCGGACTACTTTTTACTGGCACAGCTCATTTCGAGAATCGCTCATCCAAACAACTTCACATGCAACACTGCACGTCCTTGGGTCCTGAGCAATAAACCTACCAAATATCAACTTCCTACAGTACTGGGTTCTAGAGATGTTGGTAACAGACAGACGGATTGACGCACAGAGATTTCTGGCTTTATAGATTGATACTGGAGCATCTAAAACTGTGATTTAAATAACTTTAGGTACTGATGCTTATTACTACATAAACTAAAGTGAATAAACTTATATTGGAAAACCAGAAGTGATGCAGCTCATGATCAGAAGCTCATTACTGATAAAATGATGCACTGTGTACAATCCCCACTGGTACAAATATATCATCTAGTTCACTATTGTGGCAACTGAAATAGACCTGAGAGTACAGAAACAAACAGGCCGTAATGTCAAATGAGCAAATAAAACAAACAAACAAAAAAAAAAGAACCTTCTGTTTCCTGTTATAATTTCATACACACACTACATGTAACTTAACCACATATTACAATCTAAGCAGTGGAACAAAACTAGAGCTATGTGATTACACTCAGATGATGTTTATATGACACATCATACCTTAAAGGCCTCCAGCTGTTGATTGATAATGTCTGTCTCCATGGCAACTGCCTCCTGGGAAGCCTCTTTGTCCGCAGCTCTTCGTAGTTTATCTGTCAGCTGGTGAAGTTTGCAGTAGAGCTCCTCGAGTTTGGCCAGAGTTCTCTGAACCTGCACCTCCCTGCCTTTGGCTCGGTCTAACAGTTTGCCGCACTGTTTGCTCAGAGCATCTAGATCTCTCTTCAGGCCTAACAGATCAGGCGAGGCCTCTGTCTCCAGCATCTTCTTACAGCTGTCCCCAGCATTGGCGGTGTTGGCCAACAGCTCTTGCAGTTTAGCTACAAAGTTCTGAATGCTGTCCTGCTGCTCTTTAAGGATGATCAAGTCGAGATCAACTGGTGCCATGTTGTCCAACTCGTCGTCCAAGTCTGTAAAGTGGGCAAACATCTCACGGATGCTGTTTTGGAATTGCCCGATGCCCTGCAGTTTACTTTCTAAGGTTGCGCACGTGTCCTCCACTTTGTTGTTCAGGGAACTGTAGTGTTTTTCGATGCTGTCAGCTTGAAGTAAGAGGTCCGTTACTCCATCAGCCTCTGGGACATCTACTACAAGGTTCTTGGCCAAGTTCTTCAAGTGCTCCACATGGTTCTGCACTCCTTCCAAAATCTTATGCTGGGCCTTCATGTTGGTTAAGTTTTTATTGCTGTATCCTTGAACTCCCAGTGATTCATAGGCAACAACCTGCTTCTTAGCTCCCTCCAGCTGGCACTTTGCCTCTCTGTAGGCATCATTAAATTCCCTGAGCGTGCATGAGATCCTCTCCAAGGACTCCCTCTTGCTCTGTAGATCCTCAGTTACATTGTCCACTCTTCTGACAATACTAGCTCTCTCCTCTTTGATAGCTTCAGTGTCTGCGTTGGCCGCTTCAAGAAGGCTATCTGCAGCTGTGTTGAGCTGCTCCATCATACCCTGGTGCTTGTCAACATCCTTCTGGAGGGCTTTCACCTGTGTAATAGAGCTTTCAACTGCAACAGGATCAACAACGAGTTTGACTCGATCTTCACTAGTTTCGCACTCTTGAATCCAAGAGCTGAGCTTCTCTGCGTGCTCCTGGTACCTCTGAGCTCTCTGCAGAGCAGCCTGGAGTTTGTCAGCGTGTTTCACAGAGCTCTTTTTCACCTCCTCCCAGTTGGACAAGAGGGTACTAAGTTGCCCCTGTAGCGCCAATTTTTCTGCACCGNCACCTCCTCCCAGTTGGACAAGAGGGTACTAAGTTGCCCCTGTAGCGCCAATTTTTCTGCACCGTCAGTGCTCTGTAGCAGCATCTCCCCTTCTGCTGTGATAGTGTTATAAGTTCCCTCATGCTCCTCCAGAGCCTTCTGGAGCGTGTCGTGCTCCTCCAGGGTTTGTTGCAGGACGTCCACGTTGGCAGAGATCAGCTGGGGCTTAGACTGCTTCTGGAGCTTCTCATCCAGCCACGACTGGAAGTCTTTGGAGGTCTGATGGAACTGCTGAGAGCTGGCAAAGGTTGAGTTCAGCTGCTGGATCCGTTTTGCTGTCAGAGAGAAATGTTACAATTCGTTAATTAAAAGATAATGATTGTAATGTGTAATTCCTTCCACATTTTTAGTTTCGTCAGAACTATCAGTTGAAAACTAGTTAAGCAGACAACAAAGATGAATATCCTCTGTAAAAAAATAGACAATGTAAGAGTTTCAAGACAAACCTGCTTTCTCCTCCAGCTGTTTAAAGGGCTTGCTGACGCTCTCCAGCTGCCTGTCTAAATCTGCTTTCAGATAGTCCTCGGTCACCATGGCTGTGAGTTCCGCTTTGATGGCTTCAGCTTCCTTTAACTTCTTCCTCTCCTCTCTGAGCTGAGCTGACACAGTTTGGGCATCCTCCAGCTGCTTCTTCACAGCGTCGGGCTGGGTGCTGTAGCCCTGCTGGTTGACGAGCTGATTCTCCAGCTGAGCGGCAGTCTGACTAAGTCTTCTCAGCAGGTCCTGAAACTGCCCTGTCTTCACCACAGCTTGGTCAATGAGGCCGTCCCGCTGGTCCAGCTGCCCTGTAAGGCCTTGCCACTTCTGGGTGAGAGCAGTAAGCTGCTCCCTCACCAGCTTCTCACAGGAGGGGTTCAGCTTGCCTGAAGAGTTCAGGATTGCAGAGGCAGCATCTTCAAGTTGTTCATATTGAGGCTTACGACTCTTAAATTCATGCTGGAGGATCTATAAGAAAGGAAACAGACAGCATGAATTGTAACATCAAAAAAGAAACAGGGGGTATGCAAAAGCTTACATTATCCCCAACAATTACCTGAACTTGTTGCTTCTGCATTTTAAGCATGTTGGGGTCTACTGAGAGGGGTCCAAGGACGCTCATCATGAGTTCTTTCTCTGAAAGCCACTGCTTAAGTTGAGGCTCGGTGGACTGGAAGATGTCCAGATTCTTGTTTGACTGCTCCAAGTGTTGCTTTCTCTCCTCAACACAGCCACTGATATCTGCCCAGGCAGCATCTACACAGGAGGGCAGAGAAATCACACCGATCTGCATTAGTCAGCACAAGAGCACTTCCTGTCTAATGTCCCGCTATTCTCTCAGTAAATCCCCACTGTGCAGAACTTGGCACTGCCGCTGTGCTAATTTAATTGGTGTGACATAGTGAGACTGACTCAGAATTTGTTAACATGAAGGTGGTGGGTAAATGACTCTCGTAGGTCAAACATCTCATGTATGTTATTTAAAGGACCATGACAGCCATTCTGCATGTTTGAGCCTAAAATATTCAATTTTCATACATGTTACGTTACTGACAATCATTTCCCAAAGGATAAAACTAAATTTCAGCTTTCCTGATATTTTGCAAAATCTCTTAATCTTTCAAATCTTTCAAATATTCAAGCGACACACCCACCTTAAAAATCTATGTTTCACCTGCTAATAGTTACACAGCTTTATGAAGTCACGGTTGTTTCAATTTTTTGATAAAAGCAGGTCTTCTTTTGGGACTATATTCCCTGGTGGAGACATACATTTTTTCTGTGTAGCTCTGTGGTGGATCAGTCAGCAGGACAGATGTCCCGCCTACAAGTGAATCTGATTGGACAGTCTGCTACGTGAAGCACGCCACAACATTGTATCTCCGAGAGAAACAAAGTTGGAAGACAATGCTAAAACCATGAAGTGTTTTGTTCCTGCATGCAAAAATTCTTACAGCCGTTACGATTTGGAACAACTGCACTGTCATACTTTTCCTACTAACTTCCAACAGCGCAGGCTCTTAACTGTAATGCAACATCCAGATTACGGCATCAGCACACCGGTGGTCGTAATACAGTTGTTACAAGTTTGCAGCGATGATTTCACCGTTCAGATCACTCTGCTTTTTTGCGCTTCAATGCTAAAATTATGTAACTTCAACAAAAGTCCTGAATACACATCTTGTTCTCGGTGATGGATTACCTATCCCAAGAAAGTTTCAATTATCAACAAGATAATTATCAACAAGATTTTAATAGCGTACAAGAACGAACTGAAACCAGTGGCAGTCTGGAAGGTAGGAAAAACATTTTTAATTCACCGTTCCAGTAGCATAATTTGGGAAATGATTATCAGTAACGTAACATGTATGAAAATTGAATATATTAGGCTCAAACATGCAAAATGGCCGGTATAATCCTTTACAGGCAAATGCAGGAATGAGATTTTTTTCCCTCAGTTTAATTCAAAGTTGGGTTCAGAGTCATGAACTGAACAGGGCTGTTACAAGTCAAATGTATACCTATTTGTTCCAGCATTTCCTTCCATTTCTCTGCCTCAGGGGAGTTTGGATGAGTCTTAATCAAGCAGAGGAGCTTCTCCCTGAGCGTCTTCAGTTGTTCTTGCTTTTCCTTCATGTCATCTTCAAATACCTGAGAAATTAAAAAAATATTCATAAATATTAAAGTTTACGCCATTCATAGAATAGTTTGAGCACGCTTTAAGATATACTTCATTCACGACATTTTCTGTACCTTCTGCTGTTCAAGTTGCGTTTTCATTGCATCTTTCTCTGTGGCTGCATCATTCCAGGATGCTGCGGTCTTTTTCATGTCCTTCAGCCACGTCATCATGAGGTCCGTCCCCTTTTGGGCATCTTTCATCTCCTGCACCAAACGACTCAGATCTGCAGCTCGACTCTTGAGCATTTCTCCCAGGCTCACGTATCCCTCATTGACGAATGACATGTTCTGCTGGATTACCATCAGTTCTGGGGACACGGCAAAGATTTTCATCCAGTTAACACACATTACATATTACGGTCATTCTGGTCATAGTTACAGTACAATGGTGCACTAGCGACATGATATAAATGCTGGAGCTTTATGTTAAGAATACTTGTGATAAAACTAGAAACAGGCACATAAAACCATCTCCATCTAAACAAATGGAGTACCTAGGAATATCCTGAATGCTATTACAATTACAAAAATAATAATAAGAATATTGAACGTGGTTAACATATCATCTTATTATCTCCTGCCTTTGTGTTTGGGAGGATCTCTGTCTTAAAACATTTATTTTTATGAAAAAAAGCTGAAGAGAAATATTGTAATAACACACTTGGTAATTGAGATCTGCTGCTGCTTTATTTAGTAATTGGGGCATAAAAAAAGTTTCAATCAAATGAGATTTATTGCTCATAATCTGTATTTATTGTACAGTTATGGCAAAGTTTAATGTTGCTGCAGTTTTACTGTATTTTCAGTCTGATGAAACCTCTGAATCTTTACTTCTGAAACCCTAACCTAGCATTAACCCCAACCCAAACAGTACCTATAATTTGTTCTCACTTTTTGGACAAACAAATGTGTCTCAGTAGGCTTTTAACTGACTCACAAATTTAATATAATAGTAAATTGGAGCTCAGTGTTGGAATTAAATAAGCTGTGATCAGTGTTTTGTTCAGTCGTCGAGCATTGAGCTGAGCGTTGCCACAACTGAAATTCTTTTTTACAGCTGATAGATTAGATAAAAAAGAATGTATTTACACACACATGAAAGCAGGCATACCCATATACACATACACACACTTGATTACCTTTACTGGTTAGGTAGGCATGGCTTGCTGGACCACCACCGTTAGTAAGAGCTGATGCAAAGACATAAGACAGAGTTAAAGAGACTGTGTAAAGAACGAGACCTTTCCATGACCTCTGCTGGTTAGTGACTGCACAGCTTTCCAAACACCATGCCTCCCTTTCTGCTCAACGACGAAAAATAGACTCGCAAGAGTGCTGAAGTGTACCTGACTTGTTGGGGGTCTTTGTCTTGGCGGGGGATGTGAGGAAACTCATCACGCTGCATAGTTCTGATCCTTTACTGTTGAGATCTTGGACAGCAGGTCCTTTGGATGTCCATTCCTCTAATAAGCCCTGATGAGTCGGTCAAAGAGTTAACACAGAGAAGCAGGAACGAGACATTTTACTTGACATTATCTTTCATTAGCTGGCACAGAAAGGAGTTGGAGTTAAGGGAGGATGTGATTGTAATCTATTAAAACACACTTTCCATTACTGAAAAGAAATAAACTGCTGAGTTGTGTAAAATATATTACCAATGCACCAACTCAGCTCCAGGACTTTGAGGAGTTACACCAAACATGTACGTAACAGTCGTTATCTCAGACCTCGTTTATCTGATGACTCACGGTGATGTTCTGAAGGTCTTTCTCCAGACGTTTCTCGTTGCCGTTTGGCTGAAGCGTGGGTATTTTCTCCGTCGTCTCCTGTAACCACGTGCTGAGTGCGGCGGCGGCAGACCTGAACTCTCCCAGCTGGTCCTGACAGGATGATACTTCCTCTTCCCTGCAGTATACAGGAAAATCAAAGGAACGTTAGTAAGATCATATATCATTCTGAACTAATTACTCAAAGCTAAAAAAAAAATTTTTGTGTCCCTACTTACTTTTCTCTCACAGTGTCTTTGAAGGTATTGAAGACGTTTGAGAGATTGTCCATCTTGCTCTGGATATGGGCTTTATTTCCATCAGGGTTTAAATCAGAGAGCTCCTTGGACAACGTCTGCAGCTTCTCCAAGTCACTGGCATAAGCAGCCATCTCAGCTTTAGTATCCTGCAGTTAAATTATCATCAGTTGAAGAATCCAAGAAATATGCTAAAAACAATTTTTTATAAAGAATATTGTGGAGTTTGTGTCTCTTTATTACATTTACAACAGTAAAATCACCTGCATGAGCTGAGACAGCTCATTGAATGTTTTGCCTGGCCCGTCTATCTCGTGTAAATCCTGCGAACGCTTCACCACAAACTGCTGGACTTTTGCCGCAGTCTTCTCAAACTGCTCCACCTTTTCTTTCAGCTGCTCCAGGTTGGAGAGCTGTTGTTTGTGCTTGTGACAGGCGTCGGTGAAGCGCTGGGAGAGAACGTCCATCTTAGACTGCAGGAGGGCAGCAGAAGAGGGATCGGCCGTCTCCACAAACTTCTTCACCTTGCTTTTTATGGCGGAGATGCTGCTCTGACGACTTGCTATGTCCTGCTCTAGAGCCTAGGAAAAATGAAGATGGAAAATGTTAAAGGACCATACCACTCATTTTGCATTTGTTTGAGCCTAATATAATTCAATTTTCATGCACGAAAGGTTACTGACAATCATTTCCCAACGCATTCTACTGGAATGGTGAATTAAAAAAATGTTTTTCCTACCTTCCAGACTGCCACTGGTTTCAGTTCATTCTGGTGCGCTATTAAAATCATGTTGTTGATGCTTGAAATGTTCTTGGGATAGGTGATCCATCATTAAGAACAAGAAGTGTATTCAGGTTTTTTTCAAAGTTACGTAATTTTAGCTTTTAAGTGCAATAAAAAGCGCAGAGCTTTGAAAATGCACCAGAGAATTTTGTCCCAAAAGAAGACCTGCGTTTATCAAAAAATTTAAACAACTGTGACTTCATAAGGCTGGTGAAACATCAGTTTTTAAGGTGGATGTATCACCTGAATATTTGATTTTGAAAGATTAAGAGATTTCGCAAAATATCAAGAAAGCTGAAATACGGTTTTATCATTTGGGAAATGATTGTCAGTAATGTAGCATGTATGAAAATTGAATATATTAGGCTCAAACCTGCAAAATGGCCAATATGGTCCTTTAAGAAGTAAGATAATTACAGTATAAGATACAAAAGTAATGAGAATATAACGAGTGTTAAACTGAACGCACATAATAAGCGATACATGGTTACTTATAAGTTGATAGGGCTGGACAATATAAACGATATATAATTGCATCGAGATATAAAAAAAGCTCATATAAAATTGAGGATGTTGATATAAAGTTGATAGAAAATAGTGCTTGAATACAGGAAGTTAATGACGGTTCAAACAGCCAATAGCTTGTCAGAACTGGAACAAACTAGCCAATCTGGTGACAATGTCATAATAAAGCCCGCCCACTTCCTCAAAGCAGCTTTTAGCTAAACGGTGAACACGCTGCAGGCGTGTGGTGACATATATGACTGAAAGTCAAGACAAAAATGTCAGAAAGCGATGAAACTCCAGAGGAAAAAAAAAAAATCAAATGATGAGGATGAAAGTAAAGCTCAGCAGCCGTTACTGTCCCAAAGAAAGTGACGCTGCGGATAAGCAAGGCAAAAAACTTCAGCGGTGTGACGTCAGTTTGGTGACTTGAAATGCAGCAGAATCTTTGCCATGATTTCTATCGTGATATATGTCGATATCGATCTATACAAAAAAATATATATCGTGATAAAAAAAAAAATTCATATCATCCAGCCTATAAGCTGACATGAATGGTGATGATGAAAAGAATCCGTACTAATTCTTTGCTGAGAATGTCTCCAATAGATGCAGAGTCCAGGGGTATGTGTCCTTTTTTGTTCATGCTGGCCTCCACTCCCTCCATCCAGCTCATCATCTCATCCAGGCCATCCTGGACACTCATGGAGCGCGTCAGAGTGATTTGCTGCTTCTCATTTCTGTCACTGACTGATTTAGACAGGTTGTCGTAACGCTCCACTATGTCGTCTGGAATGCATGGAAACACAAATCAGCTTACGTTTAACCCTCAGCTGTTAGAAATCAAATATTTCAAACTAAAGCAGGAACATGTATGCAAATGACCTGTTTGTTAGTGCTATAATTTTTAAAATGATTACAGTCAAATTAGTTAGAGAATACACTTTGTAAAAGTTGCCATTTTTTCTAGTGACAACCTCCTTTTTATATGTTGAATGATGAGCATTTTGTTCATGTTTTAAACTAATTGTAAATAACTGCTTTTGAAGGTGCCATCAGCATTTGATTATTTATCTTTAGAATAGTTCCCAAATGCCTCAGAGTCCCCATTTCCGCACCTACTGTCTCCTGGATCTCATCTGGATTGCTCAACATGTTGCCCTCAGAAGTTATCAGAGACTCGGCTGTTTTGCACAGAGAGTCGATGGCCGTCTGCTGTCCAGTCATTTGAGTTTGTAAGGCCTGTGGACCGGAGAGGAAGAACAGATCAGAAAAATCAAACTACATCCACACAGTGTGAAATATTATGCACTTTACCATGGTGGTAGTTTGAAGAGGAAAGCAATATAATGATGAAGCCACTGGCTCCATATAGAAAAATGTTGTGGACATGTTTTTCTCCCAGAAACTTTGAACCGAGCTGCAGCCAAAAGCTTTGTCAGAGAAAAGCTCTGTCAGCCTGATTTCATTTTGCAGATGTATCAACAACCAACCAGTGATCAAATATTCATGAATGCTGAATTCGAACATAAAGCTAAAAAATAGTCGTCTTAAATGGATAGAACTTTTCAATTTTCAAGCTTAGAAATATAAAGCTATTTGGTTTTTCATTCATTTGGATTTTTTTTTATATGCCAAACATTATTGATAGTATAAACTCTGCTAATAAAGCTTAAACTCATTCAAAAATTATTTCAGAGATGCAGTCAAGATAATCTCCCCTTAAAGGACCATACCACCCATTTTGAGCCTAATATATTCAGTTTTCATACATGTTACGTTACTGACAATCATTTCCCAAAGGATAAAACTGTATTTCAGCTTTCCAGATAATTTGCAAAATCTCTTAATCTTTCAAAATCAAATATTCAAGCGATACACCCACCTTAAAAATCAACATTTCTCCTGCTAATAGTTACACAAAATTGTGAAGTACGGTCGTTTAAATTTTTCCATAAACGCAGGTCTTCTTTTGGGACTATATTCCCCGGTGGAGACATACATTCACTCCATGCTTTTTATTGAGCTTAAATGCTAAAATTATGAAAAATTAGGAAATGGAATAATGTTTCTTTTTTTTTTTTTAACTGATCTTTGCACATTTTGTGCTGTCCCACATCTAACTTCAGACTGACTTTGTGGTTACTGTCTGTGTTATTGTGTTCTGTGTGAGTTGCTCTGGAATTGCCCCTTGAGGGATAAATAAAGTTGTAATGTATCGTATTGTACTTCTAAAAAACTTGAACATACATGTTGTTGGTGATGATGGATTACCTATCCCAAGAACGGTTCAAGTATCAACAAGTTGATTTTAATAGCATACCAGAATGAACTGAAACCAATGGCGGTCTGGAAGGTAGGAAAAACATTTTTAATTCACCGTTCCAGTAGTATACTTTGGGAAATTACTGTCAGTAATGTTATATGTATGAAAATCAAATATATTAGGCTCAAACATGTACAGTAAAATGGTGGTATGGTCCTTTAATAAAGTCAAAGAATACCATATTTTTTGTGATTCTTGTGTTGGTCCTGAGGATTAACAGCCTAAGTGTGTTTCTTGCCTTGGTCTCCTCCAGCTGTTTCTGCAGCGTTTGTGGATCTGCTGCAATGGGCTCAGACTGCTGCCTCCTCGCCTCCTCCTCTGAGCTGCTCAGCCACTTCAGCAGAGCAGCACTCGAGTCTTCGTACTTCTTGTATTTGTCCACCACATCTTTGAGGTTGTTGCCAAGATGATTACACTGAAATAAATGAAAGAGAATGATACCTTGTGTAACTATATATATATATATATATATGCACAGGTTCAGCAGTTGCCGCAGCTTCAGTTTTCCGCAAAGACAAAGGGCCCCACCAAGTGGTAAAGTCAAGTCATTACAACCACTGATGATAATGCTGTGCTCCAGTTACCTCGGAACTCAGATTTTTCCAGCCTCCTACTTGGAAAAATGCGTTGGAACAGCACTTGAAGTCGGAGCTCCGACTTAGAAACTCAGACCAAAATTATCTACCCCGACTTCATGAGTATGACCTCACTCAACATGGCAGCACCCGTGGAAGCGAGCTTTACGAATGGAAACAGCTAACAGGCAAATAAAGTATTTTTTGCTGTGTGACATTGAAATAAAAAAGTCAAAATATATCACCAAGTTATCTACAGTATCCATAGTGTCTAATAACTGTTTGCTATTGATATTATATATTATATAGCATATATTGACACTTACTTCTCTGCATAAATGTTTAATACTGTGATTAATATCATTAAAACAACACAACAGTCCTGTAATCTAACTTTACTTTAGTTAGCATTTATTACTAAATTCATTCAATCTTACAGTATTTATCGGTGTTCAGCCATGCTTTTTTGTTTACATTTGGCTGGAACGGATTGAGGCTGGAAGTATGAAATTCCGACTGGGAAATTCGAACTTCCCACTGTACTGGAACGCAGCATAAGTCTGATCAGCAGCAGGCTGAATACCTGTGAATGTAGTGTTTTGTAGCGGCTGGCTGCAGAGTCTAACTTATCCTTAACAGCAGCACAGGTTCCTGAAGTATCCACTTGCAGCAGTGTGTTTTTAGCCTCAGCGTCAGCCCATCCACAGGCTTTAGCCACATCCAGCACTTTCTGTCCTGAAATGGTGATGAAGCGGAGGTCTCCTTTGTGAGAGATCACGTCCTCTGAGAAGCTCTTCTGGTGCTGAAGTTTCTCACTCAGAACGCTGAGGCAGCCTGCGGGAGCCTCCAGCTCCTCGATCTCTCCCTCAGCCTGGTCTAACCATCCCTCAAACTCCTCACAGTCATCCTGGAACTTCTTCAACTCCTCCTGGACACACTGCACCAGTTTCATCTGCTGTTCATTCTGAGTCAGAGAGGTCTCGTACAGCGCCTTTAGCTCCTGGATGTCCTTCTGCAGCTTCTCCTTCTCCCCTGCAGAAAGCATGTTGGCTTGCTTATCGAGCAGGGCCTGGGCTGACTGGGTGGCCACGATCAGATCCTGCTGCTGGGACAGAATCTCCTGATGACGGGCCTGTTGTAGAAAGAAATACTTACTAGATACAAATCAACTAGGGCTCACCAATAAATGCTTGTCCATCACTTTAAATGCTATGAATCTCCTTAATCAAATAACAGCTAAAAGTCACTTATGATCCCAAATCTGTCATTTATGAATCGTTTATGTGCATCTACTTTGTTCACAAATCTCAGATTCTGGTCTTCAAAAAGTAATCTAAAAATGCAATGCCGCTGAAACAGTAAACCCAGTAATGAGACTAAATATTAATCTTTGACAGAACTGCCAAACAGCATTCATGATCACTGCTGAATTTATGTGTGCTACTGCATGTGCTAACACTTTAAAGGACCATACCACCCATTGTGCATGTTTGAGCCTAATATATTAAATTTTCATACATGTTACGTTACTGACAATAATTTTCCAAAGGAGAAAACTGTATTTCAGCTTTCCTGATATTTTGCAAAATCTTTAAATATTTAAAAATCAAATATTCAAGTGATACACCCACCTTAAAAATCAATGTTTCTCCTGCTAATAGTTACACAGCCTTATGAAGTCACAGTTGTTTAAATGTTTTGTTAAACACAGGTCTTCTTTTGGGACTATATTCCCTGGTGGAGACATACATTCACTCTGTGCTTTTTATTGCGCTTAAAAGCTAAAATTACGTAACTTCGAAAAAACCTGAATATATGTGTTGTTCATGATGATGGATTACCTATCTCAAGAACATTTCAAGTGTCAACAAGTTGATTTTAGTAGCGTACCAGAATGAACTGAAACCAGTGGAGGTCTGGAAGGTAGGAAAAACATTTTTAATTCACCATTCCAGTAGTATGCTTTGGGAAATGACTGTCAGTAACGTAACGTGTATGAAAATTGAATATATTAGGCTCAAACATGCAAAATGGTGGTACGGTCCTTTAAGCATGCTCCATTCAATTTTACACTCATCAATTTATTTAAAACAATTTAAAGAAATACAATGCCAGAGTTGCAATATTGTGAAAAGATAAAATAAAATTTCTGTAAACTATACCTTGATCCTGTCATATTGCTTATCAAGGTCCAGGAATGAGGAGTCCTTCCCACTGCTCTCCCTACCAGAATCTTTTTCCGTGGTCTGTAAAGCGTTCCCGTTGCCGTTATCGTCCTCTTCAATCAGACCTGTGACTGAGGTTTCCTCTGGAAGGTTCCCGTTCTCTTTGCTTATATGGCCAGTTTGTTCAGGACCGTTCTTGTTTTCATTTCCTATGTTGGAGATCCAGTCCAGGAGACCTTCAATTTTGTTCTTACTTTCTTCAAGCTTTTCAACAGCTGCTGCCTGGCAACCAAAAATGGTGAATCATGAATAAAAAGCAATAAAAATAATATTTGAGTTCCCTTTTTAATCGTAAAGGAAATTATCATGCTGACCTTCTCACTCTCCTGTTTTATAGCTGTGGTAACGACTTTCTCCAGGTCTTTCCTGGACTCATCAGCGCGTTGGTTGATGAGGTTGGCTTTGCTTTTAGTCTCTTCCAACTTGGTCTCGATGACGGCGATTTGATCGGGCGTCAGCTTGCTCCGGTTCTCCTCCAGAAACTTCTCAGTGCTGCTGATGATCTCATTCAAGGCACTGGCAGTTGCCAATATTTCTTTTTGCAGAACCTTGAGGTCAGAGCATAAAGCAGGACAAGTAGTAACAAGTAGTATAGACATGAAATAAAACAGCTCTGAAGTGATGGAAATGTACTTAAAGGACTACACCATCCATTTTGCATGTTTGAGCCTAATATATTCAATTTTCATACATGTAACGTTACTGACAATCATTTCCCAAAGCATACTACTGGAACGGTGAATTAAAAATGTTTTTCCTACCTTCCAGACCTCCATTGGTTTCAGTCTGGTACGCTATTAAAATCAACTTGTTGATACTTGAACCGTTCTTGGGATAGGTAATCCATCATCATGAACAAGACGTGTATTCAGGTTTTTTTTCGAAGTTATGTAATTTTAGCGTTTAAGTGCAACAAAAAGTGTGGAGTGAATGTATGCCTCCACCAGGGAATATAGTCCCAAAAGAAGACCTGCGTTTATGGAAAAATTTAAATGATGGTGACTTCATAAGGCTGTGTAACCATTAGCAGGAGAAACGTTGATTTTTAAGGTGGGTGTATCACTTGAATATTTGATTTCGAAAGATTAAGAGGTTTTACAAAATATCAGGAAAGCTGAAAAACAATTTCATCCTTTAGGAAATGATTGTCAGTAACGTAACATGTATGAAGATTAAATATATTAGGCTCAAACATGCAAAACATATGGTATGGTTCTTTAAACATCAAAAGCGTTTGTGTCTGTGAGGTCAACTAGCTAACGTCAAACCTGATGCTCCTGCTGGTACTGCTGCAGGTCTCTGACACACTCTGCATTCTCAGCCTGCTGCTGATGACCGATCAGGCGATTCTCCGCCAGGGTGAGGTCATCACACACTTCCTCCATCTTGTCTGAGAACTCCTTGTGTCTCTCCAGAATCGACTGTCCGAAGAAACAAAAAAGAGTAAAGAGTCAACATCACACCTGAGAAGGAAAAACAAGTCATTTAGCACATTCACATCCAAGATACGGACATTCTATTTGAACAGAACAATGCAGTGGATGCAGTATGCTGTAAACATGCTAGCCGTGATAGCGTAACATCTGTAACAGGATGCTGATGTTGAGTGTGTTAGTGCTTTGCTGTGGGTGAAAGTGTTCCAAATGAGAAGGTGCATTTTGTCCGCTGTTAATTGCTCGCTGGTGTCTTGAGGCCTGTAGAACACAACCAGCACAAATGTTAGCCTGTAGCAATGATTGAGCGCTTTAGTTTGACATGCTTTCTTCATTATTCTGACAGCCTCCCAAATCTGAACCCTGGAAATGAAACCCGCATGAACTCCTACACACTGTAATAACACAGTAAAACAATTTCATTTTCCATTTAGCAAACCAAGCCATAAAAACATCTGATATTTTAGAACACGTCCACAGGCAAACCTTCTGCTGGCTTTCCCTCTCCCTGGTAGCCAGCAGGGTGTCTAAGGTGCACCTCTGGTCTACAAGCCTCTCCGTCAGGTCTCTGAAAGCCCGATGAGTGACGTTGAGCAACTTGAGGAGGCGTTTGGTCTGAGCTGGATTCAGGAACTGAGTGTTCTCAGAAATAAAGCACTGGACATCAAATCCGACGTCCTCTAACCTGAGACGGGCTACTTTCTGTAGGTTGTTCTCCATGTCCTGGAATAAAAAACAGATGGAGTTATCCTGAGTTAGTTTGTCCACCTGGTTGGTAAATCAGTTACACAGACTGAATCCTGTTTTTAGTTGGACTTGATACCTTGTTCTGCTGAATTAAATATTTCAATGCATCCAGGTCACATGTGTTGAGGAAATCGTTGTCCAAAACCTCAGAATTGTTTTGGATGAAAGCAGCAAGTTCATCCAGATCACTGAGATGTTTCTGGTACGATGATTCCAGATCAATCTAAAATTGAATAAATAAAAAAAATTGTTAACAATCCTGATACAATCACATCATTGTATTTTAAAGGACCATACCATCCATTTTGTATGGTTGAGCCTAATATTTTCAATTTTCATACACGTAAAGTTACTAACAGTCATTTCCCAAAGCACACTACCAGAACAGTAAATGAAAAATGTTTTTCCTACCTTCCAGACCACCATTAGTTTCAGTTCATTCTGGTATGCTATTAAAATCANTGTTTTTCCTACCTTCCAGACCACCATTAGTTTCAGTTCATTCTGGTATGCTATTAAAATCAACTTTTTGATAGGTAATCCATTTTAATGAACAATATGTATGTTCAGGTTTTTTTGAAGTTTCGTAATTTTAGTGTTTAAGCACAATAAAAAGTGCAGAGACCTGAGTTTATCGAAAAAGTTTAACGACCGTGACTTCATAAGGCTGTGTAATTATTAGCAGGAGAAACATGGATTTTTAAGGTGGGTGTATCACTTGAATATTTGATTTTGAAAGATTAAGAGGTTTTGCAAAATATCAGGAACGCTGAAATACGGTTTTATCCTTTGGGAAATGATTGTCAGTAACGTAACATGTATATGGTCCTTTAATCACTGTTTCCACTGACCTTTACTGTTTCTATTGCCTCAATTAAGGAGTTACTCCTTTCTGTGCAGCTTTGAAAAACAGCATTAAAATTTGACTGCAACTCCAGATATATTGAGGCTAAATCTTGGTGGATTTGTATGGGAATGTCTTCGTTTACAGAGTTTAAGAGCTGTTCAGCTTTTTCCAAGTCTGCTGAGAGAACGCCAGCCAGTCTAGATAGATGGGACTTCAGTGACTGTGAAGAACACATTCATTCAGGAGGCAAAGTAAATATACAGTACACACTGTATATTGTATTGTAAATACATAAGCTTATTTGAGCTTATTTGATATTATAGGACCATACCTGAGTATGGTCATTTTGCATGTTTGAACCTAATATATTAAATTTTCATACATGTCACGTTACTAACAACCATTTCCCAAAGCATACTACCGGAACGGTGAGTTAAAAATGTTTTTCCTACCTTCCAGGCCGCCATTGGTACGCTATTAAAATCAACTTGACAATTGAAACATTCTTAGGATAGGGAATCCATTATTGTGAACAAGACGTGTATTCAGGTTTTTTTTCGAAGTTACGTAATTTTAGTATTTAAGCACAATTAAAACGCATGGAGGGAATGTATGTCTCCACTGGGGAATATAGTCCCAAAAGAAGACCTGTGTTTATTGAAAAAGTTAAATGACCGCGACTTCATAAGGCTGCATAACTATTAGCAGGCAAAACATCAATTTTTAAGGTGGGTGTATCACTTGAATATTTGATTTTGAAAGATTAAGAGATTTTGCAAAATATCAGGAAAGCTGATTTACGCTTTTATCCTTTGGAAAATTATCGTCAGTAATGTAACATGTATGAAAATTGAATACATTGGGCTCAAAAATGCAAAATGGCTGGTATGGTCCTTTAAATGATTTTAACATCACAGATGACAAATATACTGTGATTGTCATATCATTTCTGACCTGACATTCCTCAATCTGGACCTGCAGCTCCTCCATGTTGTTGCTCATGGGTGGCTGGATTAAAAAGTCTGTTCTGACATCATCTAAAACGTCAGCATGATCCTGCAGTCTTCCAACACTTTCCAGATAATCTTGGATGGAGAACAGCTGTGGGACAAAAATACACAGAAGAAAGTGAGGGGTTACTTCTGTGCAAAACAATAAGACAGCTGGTATGGATAACACTGAAAGGCAAGGATTACCGTAGCATTGACCTCCTCAGGATTGGACACATCTGACTCATCGGACACCTGAGAAGACGGTTGTTGACTGGCTGCAGGAGAGTGACAAAGATTCGTGTCATCTTCTGTTGACCTGTCATTCTGCTCCTCTGAGCTCTCCTCCTTAATGTCCTCTAGGGTGTGGCGCTGATCCTCCTGAGAATCAACGACCAAGGTGGTGCTGCTCAGGGTGTCCATCATGTCTTGCAGCACTGCAGGGTCTTGTTTTGAGGAAAGACTCTTAAGGACCTGCAGGAGCTGCAGCTGGATATTTGGAACGTCCAACATCTCCGTCTGATCTTGGACCTTTTCTTCCTGTAGCATCAATGCTTGCTTCACTGTTTCTGTCTTGTTAAAGCTGAGAATGTCTTGACTCAAAGAATCCCTGAGACGGTTCTCTGAAAGACTATCAGATGTGTCTGGGTCATCAAATCTGTCTCTGTCTGAGGCTTGTGGAGCATTCTGATCTTCAGTAATAGCGCTTTTACTGTTTTCATTGTCTACATTTTGCAGATCTCTGACATCAGTCCCCTCTATACTCGTTTTCCCCTGGTCATTTAGATCCATCCACACTGTATTAGATAACACTGATTGAGCTGAAGAGGCAACATCTGCTGTAATGCAGGTGGGCAACAGGAAATCAGCATCTGCCTGGAGACTCTTAATAGAAGCGCACACATTTGTCTCTGGCAGAATATCAAGCCAAGCTTCAGGCTGTCCTGGGTTCTTGTCTGATGCTGAGGGAAGGATTGAACAACAGCTCGAATCAACATCATCTGCAGCCCCGTGCTTTGATGCTGGGAAATTATCAGTCAGTGTTGGTTCCGGAGAAACTGTGGTGGTAGTTGGAATGTAATGTTCTGGTAATATGATGTTCTTGATACTATATGATGCAGCGATTTCATTGGTGGGAACTGCATTCTGGCTCTGACCTTTTTTATAGGATCTGGACTCAGTTTCCAAAGTAAAATCACCTTGTGACTGAAGCACTGTTTGCTGAGGTAATTTCACCTCACTGCAGTCTTCTGTGATATGTTGGTCATAGTAACCATCAGCCACAGAAACTGAGATAAAAGTATTTTCCACTAAATCCCAGGCTGATGAATAATCTGCACTCTGAGTTGGCTCACTGACCAAAGGTGACTCAATACCACTTACATCATTCTCGTTTCTAGTTTCCTCAAACAACACATCGCTGTGTGATGAGGACATGTCTAAACTACTATGAGTAACGCTCTGATTTTCTACTTGGGCATAATATCGACCTCTGAGAAAATCATCATGAACAACTAAGCTGTCATCATTACAAAATTGATCGGCAGAAGTGGGAGTCTGGTTTTCTGGTGGTGTATTGTTATCAGGCATTCCATCATTCAGACTAGATGAATAGGACGATGATGATGATGATGATTTGGGACTTTGAGCAGCATTTTGAATCATATCAGCCTGGTCTGTGAGCTGGTTGTTGATTGAGACCTGTGAGTCCCAGGCTTTGGTCGGTGCAGACGTTCTGTCAGCCGGATGAATAAACTTGTCAGTAACTTGAATCATGGAGATGGATGAGGTCACCTGAGTGTAGGCATGCCTGTTACCACTATGTGTCAGAATGGAAGGATGTAAATAATTAGTCATTTCTTCTACATCTCCTCCTGTCCAATCTACTACCTCGCCTCCATTCTCCAAAATTACTCCTCGATTTTCAATCTCAGTGCTACTGAGATCAAGCATCATTACAGCTTTCCTCTGAGCTGGCTCTGAGTTCTCAGCCTCATTAATATCAAGTAATCCCAGCATTTCATCATAGTGGCTGCCATGGTTGCACTTTTCTTCAGGGTAAAAGGAAGCTTCGGGATCTGAGTTCAGGATCTTATCAACACATTCATCACTAGCTACTCCAGACTGAAAGGCCTCACTGATGCTAATGCTACAATCAGACTTTGGATCATTCACGCCAACCAACAGGCTCTGCTGTTCCATAATATTCAAAGCAAGGTTTGAGGACAGGAATCCATTTGACAGCAAATGTTTTAAAACAGGCCGTATGTCCTCATCGTGTGCCAGGACACTTCTTTTTTCATCTAACAGGTCGAGCGCTGTCTCCTCATCAACTAGGCGCTTACTGAGAGCTGCCTCCAGGTCGTAGTGAGTACCGGAGGTGACATTCAAAATGCCTCCTTCCTCCTCTTGGCCTTTCAGAAGACGAATGGCATGA
Source organism: Lucifuga dentata (assembly GCA_014773175.1). NCBI lineage: Eukaryota > Metazoa > Chordata > Actinopteri > Ophidiiformes > Bythitidae > Lucifuga > Lucifuga dentata. The sequence continues at coordinate 24,204 of VXCM01000368.1, forward strand.
TCTCGCTCATTTTCCCCCTCTTCAGAGCATAAAACCTCTGAGGCAGTTTTAACGGTAACTTTTGATTTGCTGCACAGTGTATCAGCATGGAAGTGGGGTTGTGTTTGATGGCAAGATTCTACTGTCAATACTGGACATTTGGAGTCAAACAATGTTGATGGTGAGCTATTTATGCTATTCGCAGAGCCTAATGTGGGAAGAAGTGTAGTCCCATCAGCTTCAACAGCCCGTCCAACCTTAACATCTAAACCTTTTGCACAAATTCTTTCCTCAGAGTCACTTGAGCTTGTGCCATTGGTGTTTGGAAGCTGGGTTTTCTCAGATGTATCTGGTTCCGTGACAGCCTTAGCAAAGTCATTATCTGTTGAAAATTCCCTGACAGGAACTTGTTTTGGGATTTTTTCAGTAGCATCAGAAATAATTCTCTCAATGTTGCAGAAACCCAAACCATCATATTCTTTCTCATTCATTAAATCACCTGTTTCTTCATTAATGTGCAAAGGTGTCTCTAAACCAACCTGTCCTGAAATAGCACCCATATCTGGAACATGAGAAGTCAAATTTTGTTCAGTACTTTCAAAAAATGTGTAATCTTCAAGAAACACCTTTGTCAAATCTGATAACTGCTTATCGAGTATTAAGATCCTTTCTCCTGACTTCAGATCCATGTAACTATTTATCATTAAGTAGGAGATAAATAATTGCCTTGCCTCTGCAGGAGAAGGGTTTTTAACACTTGTATCCACAACTAAACCCTCTGCAGCCTGACTGGATCCATCAACAGTGAGCTCTTTAAACATGAGCCAAGATGAAAACTTTGCTTTAAGGTGATCAACATTGGGAAAAATGTCAGGAAATTCTATGGACATCAACACCTCTGCTGTATGAGGATCAATCAAACCATTTTGCACGGCAGAAGTAACGTCTACGACCTCAGAATTTTCTGGAATGTAAAAAGCTCCTATTTTTCTTTGATTACCGAGCAGCCTGTTGGTAAAATCGTTGCGCGAGAGGACTTTTCCATCATGCTGAAAGAAAGAGGATACAGTTAGGATTTCCCCACCATGTGGCAGTACAAGTCCCAGAAAGCGCCACTGCTGATTTCCAAGCACAATGAGTGTACTGCTACAGCTCACCAAATCACACTGAACAGCTTCATCCACCACTAGCTTAGCCCCTTTATGGAGCTTTGCACCGCAACAGATTTGGGACTCTGGACTCTGAAATGTACTTTGAGGATCCTGATCTGTAAAGTCTTCCACTAGAGCTTCATCAACGATAACATTTTCACCTGTTTTGGGGACAGACATCCTGCTGATTTCTCTCCCTGGTGTTAATGATAGATTTCTATTTAGACACTTTAATAGCAGTCCATTGATCTCAGAAGATTCAGCCTTCTGCACAGCGCTGTGATTAACCACATCCTGCCAGTTCTTTTGTCTCTCTAGAATCTTTACATAGACAGAAGCAGGAATTAAACCAGACTGAAATGTCTCCTCTAAGGTCAGTGCATCTCCTGTGTAGCACACCTTCAATCCATCACTCATTTGTTCGAGTTTTATCATCTTGATGACCAAGTCTTCAGATCTGGCCCCTCTGCTAGCTGCTGATATTTCAGAGAGGAGCACAGAAGAGACATCTGAACTCTCTATGCATTGGCTTGCTTTGTTTTGCTCGTGAAATTGGCTGAGTGAGGATGTATGAGTGAAATCGTGTCTGAGAGCATCATCCAAGTCCAGACCATGCAGCTCAGGCTGAAGGAGGTTGGAGCTTCTAGAAGGCTGGGCCTCTGGGAGAGAGACCTCAGTCATCTGACAAATCTGGCCACTCATAACAGAGTCCACGGTTCCATTCCCAATCCCACCAATGTCATCAATGGATTTAAAACCCTATGAAAATGAAAATAAATTAGTAAACTGATCTCAGTATCAAAATCTATATGCAATATTACAAACTAAAATTTAATATGATTTAAAACGAGGCAAGATTTATACTCACCGCCACACAAACATTTGTATGTTAAAACGTGCACAAGTGCAATACTGCATCGAGGTTGTGACAGCAGAACGAGAGGCAACATTAAAAGCGATCATGCATCTGGGAATGCAACATCCAAAATCTTGCAGAAAGAGGGGAGTTAGTCACATGACATATGTGAAGTGTTACTGATAATATGTTTTCCTGTTGAGCAGAGAACTCAAGCACATGGCTTCAGTGATGACTGAAATGTCAGAATGAAGCTAAATGGAACTAAGCATGTTTACAGCATACTGAGATTTTCTGTTTCAGTGTTTAATATCCTGTTGTTTTCTAGAAACTGTTCGTATCAACCCTACATAATGAATAAAGAGGGATGCAAGAAAAACCTCTGCTAGGAAGAAGAAGAAAAGGTTAGTCATGCATTTTGAACATCAGGTAGAATTTGCTCTTTTGTACACATTGTAACACAAATGCAATACACTCAATAGAAGAGATACGCTATTATCAAACCTCGTCAGCAGGGGGCGTCTGATCTGAACAGTGCTGGCTGACATCACTGTAGGCCTGATGGAGTGCCTTCAGTTGCTCCTGGGCCTTCTCTCTCTCTGTGTCCGTCATTCTGTAAGATGTAATGCAGTAATTATTGGGCCTTTAGCAGCAGAACGCAAAGCTCTGTGTGTCTCTCAGCATGACTGGACTTACTTCTCACTGTGTTTGTTCAGCAGCATCTGTGTGGCCCTCAGCGCTTCTGCTATTTGTTCCTTCTTAGTTACCAGCTCTTCTGCTGTCACCTACAGAATCAAGGATTAATGAAGTAACACGCACACACACACACACACACACACACACACACACACACACACACAGAGGGAGAGAGTTAAATTTTTGTGGATGCTGTGACAGTTTGGCAAAGTCCAAAGGTCATTATTCAAATTTCATAATTACACAGATTCAGAATTTGATTTCCCAGATTCTAAATGTAGATATTATGTATATTAAAATAAAAAATATGTATATCCAACTTGATTGTGGCTAAAAAAAAATAAGCAAAATAAACAAAATCACATGACTCACTCATTATGTTTAGGGCAAAAATAAAAATAAAAAAAATCTCTGATGTTAAATCCAAAAACCCACTGATTATTAAGACAAAAAAATGACAATTAATATATGTATGTAATGGGTTATTTGGCTCCTGTTTAATCACTATGATAAATTCATAATGACCATAAATCTGCTGTTAACAGTAAACAGTTTAACTTTTGCTTTAAATCTTTTCATTCTGACTCTAAAATATTCAACCAAGATAAGTGAATGCTCAAATTAATGTTATTATTATTTTTTTTTTTTTTT
>VXCM01000369.1:0-47422 GCA_014773175.1 Lucifuga dentata
TATATATATATATATATATATATATATATAGAAAATAATAAAAAGTGCCGCCCCGTATGAGTGACTCATACCCAACGCGCCGCACACAGCAACGCGCGCACACATACACGCACTTTTGTGTGCTCTTAAACCATAAATGCGCGTGGGTGTGTGTGTGTGTGTGTGTGTAACAGCACGGCTCAACTGTGAGGCGGGGAATGGAAGCATTTCGCCTCGCCTCTCCCACTTGCTGCCCTAAGCAATTGCCGAACTTGCCTAATGGAAAGCCCGTTCCTGCCTGTGTGACTGTGATTTATCTGATTCAGCCTCAGCTCATCATCCGCCATGGGGCGTGTATCAAGCCAACGCGTGGTCTACTCCTATTGGCTATAGCGACTACTCGGTCAGTTTTCCTCTTATCCAATTGGCTGAGAGCAGCAGCACTTCCTGGCTGAGGTTCGGAGCCACGGTCCAATCAGATTCAGACATCTGTTCCGAGCGGAGAGGAGAGCAGCAGCAGTGTCTCAGCGTTTTCCCTGTGCCGTTCCCCTGGCGTATTTCTTGCCTGGCTGGATGAGAGGCTGCACCGGGTGTTATTTTGGACATTATTTTTTTACTTATTCTATTTATATTTATTGTTACTCAGTCTGTAATTTGACAGGGTTCTTCAGCTCGTCAGAATGACCGCCCTGTCGCTGCTTTTGATCGCCGTGTCGGCCGCATCTGCACTGGCCGACTCCACTGTGTATTTCCGAGAGCAATTTGAAGATGGAGGTGAGATCCCCAAAGATTAGCGTGCTTTCATCAAGTGATTTTCTGAGTTTTTATTGAAATTGTAAATATTTTAGAAATAACATTACTGAATAAATGCATGCATACTCGAATACTCGAATAGAAAACCGGTTTTCTTCAGGTAAGGTTGTTGTAAGGCTGTATTCCATCCATTAGATTTTATTTTAATATGAAATCTTAACATACGATCACATCATATAGAGATGCATTTATCCATCCACCTATTGACCCCCTTCTCCCTCTTTATCCCCTTAATTTTTCCCAGAGCATCATCTTCCCCAAGCTGCCCCCCATCCCTCCCCTCCCGTATCCCTCCCCGATTATTCAGTTACCTCCAACACCTGATTGAACCCGTTGTTCCATCACCAGTCTGTAGTAAAGGTTCTAACGTAAATGAATCTAATGGCTTCTCAGTGCACCTGCACAGCACATCAGTGCTTGAACAGCACTGTGATTCTGATAATCTGACCATCCAGCTAAAAGAACTTGTCTGTGCAGATGCCTGGACGAGTCGCTGGGTGGAATCCAAGCACAAGTCAGACTATGGCAAGTTTGTTCTGACTGCTGGGAAGTTCTATGGAGATGCAGAGAAAGACAAAGGTGAGGGTTTTTTGGAGCTTATACATTAGTTTGTACTTTGTTGTTTGTATTAACAGAGAAATGAGGGAGACTGTATTTGATTGTGGTCTTTATTGCTCACTTCATGAGCTGGAAATGAAAGCAAAAAACTAGATCATCATCAAACAGCACTTTCTCGAGTTGCATTGGCATTACACTGTATTGAAGTAGATATGGGTCTAATGCTTTCAGAGGATATTTAACTGGCCAAGTAGATAGAAGTATTTATTGTGTGTCTCACTTAGCTACACCATTCTAATATTCTCAGACATTAATGTCACTTAATTGTAATGTAACCATAAAGATCAGGTAAAGATGACATTTAAGCTGAGTCTCAATGTACACTTAGTGACTGTCTCTGGGCTCAGAATGATTGACTATATTCCATCCACATGAGATTTATTTGATTGAAATGCTTACTGCTGAGAATAACAAAATGTTCTCGTTTCCCTGTAATTGCGACATCATCGCAAACAAGATGTGTATTCAGGTGTTTTTCAAAGTTACGTAATTTTAGTGTTTAAGCGCAATAAAAAGCGCGGAGTGATTTGACAATGCTTCCTAGTGGTGCATTCAAGTGCTGTAGTGAAGAATTGACAACAGGAAGGAAGCATTTTCAGATCACTCCGTGCTTTTTATTGTGCTTAAATGCTAAAATTACATAACTTTAAAAAAAAAAATGGAATACATGTCTTGTTAGTGATGATGGATTACCTATCCCAAGAACGTTTCAAGTATCAACAACTTGATTTTAATAGCATACCAGAATGAACTGAAACCAATGGCGGTCTGGAAGGTAGGGAAAAAATTGTTTTAATTCACCATTCTGGTAGTATGCTTGGGAAAATGACTGTCAGTAATGTTACCTGTATGAAAATTGAATATATTAGGCTCAAACTTGCAAAATAGCCAGTATGGTCCTTGAAAATCACCGTGGTTGCTGTCAGTGTCCCAGAGTTATTCCATTAATCACTATAGAGCAGCTCCAGGATTTGTGTGAAGATCAGTACAGTATGTCTCCCTGCGGCTTGTACAAATTCACAAACTAAAACTCAGTGTTATATATTTGTGAATTCTGCTTTACGACAGAGTTTCCCTTTATAAAGCCACATACACTGTAACAGTGTTTCCTCTTCAGGTCTACAGACCAGCCAGGATGCACGCTTCTACGCCTTATCATCCCGTTTTGATGATTTCAACAACCAGGGCCAGCCTCTTGTCATCCAGTTCACTGTGAAACATGAGCAGAGCATTGATTGTGGTGGGGGCTACATTAAACTGTTTCCCTCTGACCTCAACCAGGAGGACATGCATGGAGACTCTGTCTACAACATTATGTTTGGTCAGTATGGCTAGTTGTCTCTGTTTCTTCCATAGATTCTTATCTAGTGATAAAAGCACAGGTCTGTACATCAGATTAGCACACCTTGGAAACGCTGACACATCCATTAAGGATCTTCCTGTGGCATTGTTTTTTTTTTTTTTTTTTTTTTTTTTTTTTAGTCATGTTTTACAGCAAGAAATAATTCATCATCGTTCTCAATCACTTTGAAAAATGTCTGGCTTTGGCCTGAATTATTATATTGAATGCTTTCCTTTTTGATGTTACATATGCCTTTCCCCTTGTGCATTGTCTAGTTTTTACCCTTGACTAAGTGAAGAGTACACTAATGTATTTATTTGTGGGCTTTTTTTTAGGTCCTGACATTTGTGGCCCTGGTACTAAGAAGGTTCATGTGATCTTCAACTATAAAGGCAAGAACCATCTGATCAACAAAGACATCAGATGCAAGGTGAGACATCAAGAAATAATTGTTACTTTTATTAAAACATTTCTTAAATTTTCCAATTCCAAGTTGCTCTCTTGCATGAAGAAATTAATTAATTCATTGTTATTGGTTGTTGCTGACATTCATTCAACACTTCAACCTGCTCATAGCTTTAACATTTCTTTTATGCCATGCAGGATGATGAGTACACTCACTTATACACATTGATCGTCAACCCTGACAACACTTATGAGGTTAAGATCGACAATAAGAAGGTCGAGTCTGGCAGTCTGGAGGATGACTGGGACTTCCTGCCACCAAAAAAAATTAAGGACCCTGAAGCCAAAAAGCCAGAGGACTGGGATGACCGGGAAAAGATCCCTGATCCTGATGATAAGAAACCAGAGGTCAGCCTGCTTGATCTATCCAGAGTCTTTTGATTCCATTTTTAATATTCTCCTCCTACATATCTATGTTTTTCTTCAGACTTGTGTTTCATTTGCCATAATGTAATCATGTTCCTTACTGTTCTCTGTCTGACAGGACTGGGACAAGCCTGAGAATATCCCAGATCCTGATGCTAAGAAGCCTGATGACTGGGATGATGAGATGGATGGAGAGTGGGAGCCGCCTATGGTCACCAACCCTGATTACAAGGTCAGTGGAGGATAATTACACAAGTCCCAGTCAGTACATTACTCTCTATTTCAAAATGAGTTGTCTGTGTTTACGTCGACCATTTTTCATATTTACTTTGACATGATAAAATATCTTGCAGGAATACATTTTGATAATTTTTCATGTCCAGTTTGAGAAGCATTTTATATAATTTGAGACATTTTTACATTAATATCTTTTTGATTTCCTTCTTCTCTGTCTATCTAGTACAGTAAAGTAGAATGTAAAGAAAAAGCGAGTACTGCATAATTACTTTGGATAAACTGTTTAGTTAGCAGTTCAATTTGCTTTTGTGATTCCTCTCAAATTAATGTCACCTGGCTATCTATGGCTCTTTCATTTCATAGGGTGAATGGAAACCCAGAGAGATCGACAACCCCACCTACAAGGGCAAATGGGTCCACCCTGAGATCGACAACCCAGAGTACACAGCCGATCCTGAGATCTACAAATGCGACAGCGTGGGAGTGATTGGACTCGACTTGTGGCAGGTAAGATACTGTAGCTGACAAGCTTTTTTGCTGTTAGACAAAGAGTCTGTTTAGATTATTAAAGACTGCCCTTTCTTTTTGACTCAGGTCAAGTCTGGTACCATCTTTGACAACTTCCTGATCACTAATGATCCAAACATGGCAGAGGAAATTGGCATAGACACATGGGGTAAAACCAAGGTAAGTCCAAAGTCTCCAACTTTATCACTTTTTAAAATGCATATTTGTTCTCTTGCTCATGCATACACCCTTATTTAAGTGTTTATTAAAATTGAGGTCTGAAGACAACGACTGTTGCAGAGCTCTAAAATTGCTCCTGGACTAATATATTATATTTACGGCTTGTAGCGCAATTAATTGCTTCTATGTGATTCCACAGGATGCAGAGAAGAAGATGAAGGAAAGCCAGGAGGAGGAGGAGAGAAAGAAACGTGAAGAGGAGGACAAGAACAGGAGAGAGGAAGTAAAGGAGGAAGATGAGGAGGAAGAGGAAAAAGATGAAGAGGAGGAAGAAGATGAAGATGAAGAGGATCAGGAGGAAGAAGAGGAGGAGGAGGAGGAGGAGGAAGGCACAGACTCTAAGCTCAAGGATGAGTTATAAAGTACACAGAGGAACTTCTTAGAAAACAAAAACCAGACTATCAATGAGCCATTGGAAAAAGGCTGGAGACTGAGATGATAGACCCTCATGACTGACACCCAGGGGTGGGGTTGGGTGGGATGGGTTTTGTTTTGTTTACAAAGCAAGTGAATAGGTGAAAAGGGCAATTTTCTTTAACAATAGTAATAGCGTGTTTTGTTTCTTATGCTATTATTCTTGTTAAAGAAGGAATAGTAATAGTAACCTAAAGAAGGAAAGTGTCGTATTGAGTGTCAAGACTGAAAATTATTAAACAAAACAAACTGGGTAAAACCCAACTGAAAATATAAATTGTCATTTGTGTTCTGCACAAAGCAGAGTTTTTATAGTGTAATGTTGTTGTTACATGAAAGTTATGTTTTGTATATGACCAGTACCAGGAAAATATTTTGTTTACCTCATAATGTGTTTTGTCATTAATCTATATCATCTGTTTTGTTATGGTCATGTCACTCTGTCTGAAGACCCCCCCCCCCCCCCNCCCCCACTGGCATTTCTCAAAAAACTAGTTTATCAGAGTTTTAGATTAGAATTGGACATCATTATGTTGTTGTACTATAATTTTTCCTGCTCTTATCTAATCCTCTAAGATTCAAGCTAGGGAATGGGAAAAACACTAGAACAGAAACTGTATTTGAAGGCCTAACAGAAATGCGTTGCCCATAGGATGGTAATATGGGGTTCTGGAAGATGAACTCCTTAGCATAGTTTTGTACTGTAAACTTTTCACTTCAATGCAAATAGTTGTGTGTCTAAATAAATAAAATGTACTCAAACTCATATTTAAGAGCACTGAAGTAGCAGGAAAGCTTCTGTCATTTTTAGGTACACATCCAGTTTCTTCATTTCTGATGTCAACAACTCTGCACTGGTGTATCCCTACATACTATTCAAAACTGACTGAAAACTGATCCTTTTGTAAAAGCATTTTGTACTAATGCTAGCAAATGAAGTTGGAGGATGTGTTCATGTTGCTGTTCTGTCCAATAAATACAATCAGAAGGAAATGAGCAGATCTAACTTTTTCCTTAAACTTTACGTGTATAACACAAGCCTTATCTGTTTTTCCTGTCATTCTCTGGTTATTTTAACAAGTCTTTGTCTTGCAAGTAAGTCTCAAATCCTATGTCAAGTCCCACACCAAGACTAGCAATTCACAAATTAGGTGACAAATCCTAAACATTGAGTTTTGAGTCCTAAAGTGTCCTCAACTGAATGCTGTCTTTACCAAATGTAATGCCTTTGTTGGAAGATACAAGACTTTCTTAATTACATCAAATCTAGTCTCGAGTCAGCAAATTTGTTACTTGAGTCTAAGTCAAGTATAAGCCATCGAAGTCCACACTACTGCTTTATAGTGTAATTTAAAATATTTGTCTGAATGGTCTGTCCTAGCTGCAGGGATAACAGATGACAGGATATATGTGTGTACTTCCACACTGAAGTGTGTGTTCTGCTCCGACTGTCTGCATTCCAGTCATAGAGTGTAGTCTGATCCCTGTGTCTGATCCAGTGCCGGGTTTTTCAGCAGCTTCCGTGTCTGGCAGCAGCGCAGCATGAAAGCAGTGGGAAACAGAAACACTATGGCTGCCACTCTGTCTCTTACTCAGGTAACACTGTCTTACAACTCAAATCTAACGACAGCAAACGCTTTATGTTCTCTATCTGCTCTGCTCACACACATTTCAGCAGTATTAGTTAACGTAAACTGACAGAAAGACGGGCGTATTTCCATGCTTGTTCCTCTTTTTGGAAGTTGAGTCCTGCACTGACTGGGAAAAGTTTCTGCCTAATCTCTTTGGGGACTGCGTAAGGGCGTAGCTAGCTAGTTAGCTAGCCTGCTAGCTAAAAGCTAGTTTGTGTGCTGTGTAGTTGGTTTTGACCCGCTTTATCAAAACACAAGATAAGCAAATATCATTTGGCTTTGTTCGATTTCGTAGGGAAATATTATTTTATTTGCTGCCTTGTTTCGGCAGAAGCTAGTTCGTCCTGGTCCCCATGTGTTGTTTTGTTGTGGCCTTTCTGTCAAATGTCTTTGCTAGTGAAGCCCTTGCTAACTGAATATTGCTCTCCGTCACAGAAAAATAAAACAAGTTAATGTACAGGCTTTATTTACAGTCATTGGAAATTTCCTGCTAATGTAGCTTACTAGATGGTTAGATTCAATAACCAGTCTTGTATTGCTATAATTAGAAGTACACAGACTGGATTGGGGTCGTTTATGTTTTTGCCTGTGACCTTTTGAAGTGGACGGCCGTTAACTGATAGCCTGTGAGCACTAACGTTGCTGTGCCAGGTTTCACTAGTGTCCGTATCGTTAACAGACAAAATACACATCAGGTCAGCAGCGGTTAGTAAGAGAAAATGCACTTGACTGTCCCCTCTACTGTCACTAATTACCAGTCTGCTGAGAGCTATTGTAGCCTAAACTTATGCTGAAGTTGATGTAAACTAGTATGTTTGCAGAGTAAATAGCTTATTTAGTAGGTAGCAGTTAGCATCCAGGTCTAGGTTTCTAATCTCACCTTGAGCCACTGTTGGCTCTAACAACAGAGCTCTCTAAAGTTCCACCCATTAGTTCTCACAGATGGGTTCAATAAACAATGCAGAAATTGTTCTTTTATGTGAATTCATTTGTCTTCCAGGCAGCAATACATATTGTAAGTCAGACCAGATAATCCTCACAGCATACATCTATAGTCTGGTGTTTGTGACATTACCTTATCTCCTTGCTATGGCTGGATTAGGGAATTGAAGTTTCTAGAACAAACTACTTGCATGTCAATTTCTGCATTGTAATGGACAGTATCTTGCTATTTGCTGCAGTTTTGTATAGGCTTACTGGGTTGTTGTTTTCAATGCTCATTTGAAGAGTCACCAGTACAAAGACCACAGTGTTGCAGTCGCCAACAGTTCCAGGCACGCTATTGTGTTTCATAGAAAGTGTTGAATTTGCCAGAGAAAGATAAGCGCATATCTACATTGGTACTTGATATAGCTGACAGGCAACTCAACTGATCAGTCTTTTTTTTTTTCTTTTTTTTTTCTTGTGAGTGTCTTGTTCTGTGCCTGAGCTGTGTAAATCTTTAACAAGGCTGAAATCCGAAGATCTTTGCATTCTCTTGCTTTACTTTTACACTGGGGTTGAGTTTGCATGCTGTTTTGTTTCTCTGTGGAGGAACTGAAACAAAGCCACTACCAAGCTGATTAAATGGCCACTCCCCAGCTTTATCCCAGTGCACACAATTAGTGTCATCTCCTTGTATTCCTCAATTCACCTGCCTATTTAAAACACAGCAACAAATTATTAGGTTCAACTAGATGAAGAACGAACCACTGATCCTTTTCCTGTGAAGTCAGCAGTGCGCAGTCAACTGTATTAAAAGAGGAAATGGGGGGTTAAGGAGGATATGACATAAGGCAAAATTAGCGACACCCTGTTTCTGTGGAAGCTGGCCGTTACAGTCACAGGAAGTGTAGCCTTTATCCTGAAGTCAAACATTACTCACAAGTCATGGTCTTTTTTAATTGCAAACCACATCTTCTGGAATCAGTTCCACATGAAGTCACATTTGAATGCATTTATCCAGAGAACTACATGACATTTCCAGGAATCACCAACTGCAAATAATTAGTGGCATTATCTGACAGCTTCACCACGCCATCCTCTCTGGAGAATTCTTTGGCACAGCAGCGTGAAATGCTGACTTTTCTTTCTGCACGATCAGTTATCAAAGCCCCCCCGTGTTCATATTTAGCTGGCAGATGTGTAGCAACATTGACAGTCAGCTGTTTTTTTAAAGTGACTGATGTAAAAAGGATGACAAAAAACAGCTGATTTTAAACATGTTACTTAAAGTTTGTGTATTTGCCTCTCCATCTGTAACAGATCAGTCATTTTAAGCTCGGCCAGCTACACTTGTTGAACATTTGAGCTTGTAAATCCTTTAAAATTTGGGAAAGCATTTAATGGATTCTGCATCTGATAATTTTAAGAGTCATTTCAATGATTTGCTGAGTGTTGCTTCTAGATTTAAATGAGGTGGGAAGAGTACTGTTGTTATAGTTTTATATGCTGACAAATGTGATAAAATGAATGCTGGATGGCATCATTCTTTATTTTTATATTTCATTCTTGTTTTCCTCAACAGCTCTCCAGTGGAAATCCCATCTACGACAAATACTACCGGCAGGTATGCAAATATACCTTCACAATACAGCATGGTTTGATTTTCCCCCTAAAAGCAGTAGTCCTATATCTCATGCTAAAATTAACTATATATCCTTAATCTTTAAACCCATTCTTGTTTGTTTGTTTGTAATTTTCAACTGGTCTACTGTTACTGCACTGTAAATTGCTCTGGATTAGAGAAATCAGTCACATGCCTAAAATACAATATACTAATGAATAATAGAGAGAAGTAATTAAATTCAGAGAATGCCACGTAGCTTCAACTGTATTCATCCAATCAGCGTGCAGTGATCTCTTTTCAGATGTAGTCTCTGTGTCCAGTAACGGAAGCATCTCTATGAATAAATGATAGGTCTCTTTGCTCAACATGTGAGAGAAGCTGTGAGCCTCGTGAAAGCAAACTAAAAGATCCATGACCGAGCAAATAGACTGCTGAGAAAATGACTTGGAGTTATTATCACTATTCATTTCAGTGACTCAGACTCTACTGTCCTGCAGGGCAGCTCTCACAGTCTTTGCTTTTTTGTGTGTGTGTGTTTATTTGCTTCTTAATTCTTACAGATCTGCCTTTTACATCTAAAAATGCACTTACAGCTTCATTTTCAGCTGCTTTACCCTTACGCTGTTTCATTTTTTGTGGTGCTTAGCAATTGACCGAAAAGAAATGCAGTGTGTTTGCCAGCAGCACAGCTGTGTTACTGATGTTTCTGAAATGGAATGAGCTCTAATGATTGTGTGTGTGGGTGTGTGATTGTGTGTATGCATGTGTGTGATTGGGGGGGGGTTTGTGTTTATGTGCAGGTTGATCCAACTGGCAGTGGGCGGGTGGCAGCAGCTGATGCAGCTTTGTTCCTGAAGAGGTCAGGCTTGGCTGACCTGGTCCTGGGGAAAGTAAGCAAAGATAAACGACACAAGAATGTCACTTTGTGGCAGAGCATCAGTGTAGTTCTTAAAATGTGAACTGTTTACATCTCTGTAGATCTGGGATGTGGCAGACTCTGAACGTAAAGGGTCCCTCAACAAACAGGTACAAGTGTTTTTTAAAGAACATTTTTGTGGATTTGTGTGTTTTCGATGCATCGCTTCGAGCGTTCATTAGGTTACCTCACATGCTGCACTTCTGTTTCCCTCAGCAATTTTTCATAGCACTGCGGTTGGTGGCTTGTGCACAGAATGGCCTGGAGGTGGCGCTCAAGAGCCTTCAAGCGGCTGTTCCCCCCCCTAAATTTGTAAGTCTGCCACTGTACTTTTCAAGACAAGCTTTGTATGGGCTATAAATGCTGATGCAGTTGTTAAAGTATAGAATAAATGCTTGCACTGTTTTTAACAGAGTTGTGTTAATCTCTAGCATGACACAAGCAGCCCGCTGTTAGCAGGGGGGGCCACCACTGAAATTCCCTGGGTAGTCAAGGTGAGACGGTTCTCCTTCACTCTTCGTGTTACGATTATTTTTTCCTAAATAACATGGGATAAGATTGTATGCAGCATTTTAAAGGACCATAACGGCCATTTTGCATGTTTGAGCCTAATATGTTTAATTTTGATACACGTAACGTTACTGACAATCATTTCCTAAAGCATACTACTGGAACGGTGAATTAAATAATTCTTTTCCTACCTTCCAGACTGCCATTGGTTTCAGTTCATTCTGGTACGCTATTAAATTAACTTGTTGATACTTGAAACGTTTTTGGTAATCCATCATCATCGTGACGATGGATGATGGTTTACCTATCATCGTGATGATAGGTAACATCTAATGGTACATTCAAGTGCTGTAGTGAAGAACTGACAACAGGAAACATTTTCAGATCACTCTGCGCTTTTTTATTGTACTTAAACGCTAAAATTACATAACTTAAAATTAAAAAAAAAACCTGAATGCACGTCTTGTTCATGATGATGGGTTACCTATCCCCAAGAATGTTGCAAGTATCAACAACTTGATTTTAATAGCATACCACAATGTGCTGAAACCAATGCCGGTCTGGACAGTAGGAAAAAAAAATTAAATTCACCATTCCAGTAGTATGCTTTGGGAAATGATTGTCAGTAACATTATATGTATGAGAATTTAATATATTAGGCTCAAACATACAAAATGGCCAGTATGGTCCTTTAAGGTCATTTGTGCTCACTTTGCAGTGCTTAAGTGAATATGTATCCATGTAAACGTGATTCTCAATGGCTTCTGTTTGCATACCATATGCTCATTACATCAATTTGTGCTATCTAATAATACCTAGAAATTTTAAGAAGCGCACACATACAATGGTAACGATTTGAAAGATGTTATGCCTCAGTTTCTCTGCTGTTTTCAGTAGCACATTTGGAAAAAAATTGAAGTATTATGTTTCTTAGAATCTTTTTTTTTTTTTTTACCTCATCAGTCAGGATTAAAACACATTTAATTATTCAGCTTCTGATCATTGTGCGTCTGTTTTTCCCAGCCTGAGGAGAAGATGAAGTTTGATGCCATCTTCGACAGCCTGGCTCCAGTAGGAGGGATTCTAACGGGAGAGAAGGTCAAGCCCGTTCTGCTCAACTCCAAGCTGCCAGTGGACATCCTTGGCAGGGTATCGAGAAGCAAGATTATGGCTTTCACTTTAGTTACTTTATTTACGTGGCGATGTAAAAATAATAATGGCAGAGTGGCAAAAGTAAAGTGAGAGATTCAGTGCTTTTAAAATGATTGAAAAACCACAAAGAGATTATTAAAGCATGCCTCATCAAAAAAAAAAGGCCTAAACAGCAATAACATGAAAGACAGAATCACTGCAAATATGTCTAAATGGCAAAACCTTTAGCTGAACAATAACAGGATGCAGAAAGCAAAAGGGGATGTGAAATTAAAAAGGAGTTTGGTATAGAAAATAAAATCGGAGAGGAAGTGAAAATACAGTAGTAAAATTTTTGCTTTTGGGATTACGTGTCTTTATGTTGCCTGTAGTTTCTGACTGATGTGTACTTATGAACGTTTCTGTGTATTTAAGGTGTGGGAGCTCAGTGACCTTGACAAAGATGGCATGTTGGACAAAGATGAATTTGCTGTGGTAAGAAATGAGACATTAAGTCTTTATATGTAAAAATAAAGTGTGCCATTAGTATTCAGTCGATGCAGTTTTTGAACTGAGTTATTCAGGTCTGTACTGTTATTCAGTATATTACAGCACAATTTTGACTGGACAAGATCACTGGACTGGACTATTCCACCAAATTTTATGTTTGTGTGCTTATATAGTAAATATTTCTGAAAGCATTTACAGGCCACGATGATCTGTAAACTAGAATGGAAAAATTCTCCACTGCAAGTGTTTAAACTAAATAACCACACAGTTGTTTATTGTAATAGCGTTTTCTCATTGATTTTTGTTGCTCTCTCCCAGGCTATGTATTTGGTGTACAGAGCTTTAGAGGGGGAACCTGTTCCCATGTCCCTACCGCCTCCCCTGGTCCCACCTTCCAAGAGGAAAAAACCCTCTATGCCTCCTGTGATGCCCTTGTTACCCTCGCCCCCCTCCATCAAAGATAGTCGCTCCTCCCACTCTGGGTCTAAGACCATGCCCCATCCCCCTAAACCCACCCAAGCCCCAGCTCCTGTCCCAACACCAGCAGCTACCCCTGTGAGTATGGGACCATCTCTTCCTGTGTACGAAGTACCTGAAAAGCTATTTTACCTTTTTGTATGACTTAGCTGTGACAGTAACTCTTAAAATTATTTCAAGCTGGAAAGTTAAGTGTGTTTTCCAAAAGAATAAGACGAGAGGGAATGTGAGGGTGAGTACAGTTTGAGAATGAGTTAGAATGAATGTGATCATGTCGGATGTAATAAGTTGGAAATATTTTCTTAGTCTATGCAGTGGGTGGTGTCACCAGCAGACAAAGCCAAGTACGATCAACTGTTCAATAAGACAGACGGTGACATGGACGGCCTGGTGTCTGGACCCGAGGTCAGAGATATCTTCCTCAAGACCGGGCTGCCCTCTGCCACACTTGCACGCATCTGGTAAGCAGGGATGCCAAAGCTGCTCTTTCGCGTTATTTTTTAACTCTCCCATGTGGGGATTTCTGTTTGACCTGAGCCATTTTCACTTGGCCTTTAAAAGGATCAAAATCAAGTGCAGCACAGTTGTCAGACATCTTGATGATGTGCTGCATAATTGATTTAAAAACAAATCTCATGTTTTCAGTTTCCACACTAAATAATTATAGAATAGAAAATTAAGTTTCGCTAAAACAAGAGTTGAAACAAATTTGAAAAAACAATGTTGTCCTGTCAAAATCATCAAGACTAATCATGATACATAATATCTACATAATAAATCAACATTTTTATTTCAGCTATCAGTTACACAGTATTACTATACTGTAGGTNATATCTACATAATAAATCAACATTTTTATTTCAGCTATCAGTTACACAGTATTACTATACTGTAGGTGGTATTGATAACTCACAGCTGTACAAGAGAATATTACATCATATGGATTTTTTATCTCCATTTGGCTGAATGCATTGTATCGATGTTCTGTGATGATGATCAGCCAGGCTTTCAAAAATAGTCTGTGCCCAAGGTTTAATCATTATGCGGTTATGCAACGTGTGTGTCTCTGTTTTGGTCTCAGGGAGCTTTGTGACATTGGAGACATAGGAAAACTGACCAGAGAGCAGTTTGCCCTGGCACTTTATCTGATCAACCAGAGGCTGACCAAAGGCCTGGAGCCCCCACAGAGCCTCTCCCCCGAGATGATTCCTCCCTCCGACAGACACAACATCAAACAGGTCAGCCACACTCATCAATGCATCATCAGTCACATTTATGAAAATATAGATTGGTCCCCTTATAATAATAATAATGGTGCTAATGCGGAAAAAAAATAGTACAGCAGTCACAGTGATAACTATTTTAATAGGAATAATAAAAGTGAGTAACTTAGTAACTAAGCTTAGTATCCAGGTACTATTTGTTCGCATTGCTCAAAGTTTGGTGATGTTTTTTTTTTTTNTTTTTTTTTTTTTTTTTTTTTTTTTGCCTGTTTGTGTGTCTTTTTATGTATTTTTGTATTTTGTAATTACTGACTGATATTGTTATATTATGAGAACATAATATTCAGCTTTTATGTTTTATTTATTGACTTTGTCCTTCCTTCTCCTGTTGTGTCTGTTTCGGTTGTTTTTTTTTTTTTTTNTTTTTTTTTTTTTTGTAGCTTGCAGCTGTTTGTCTCTTTGCTCCTCTCCATATATTTTCCGTCTACTCATTGCTTTTTGCGTTTCGCCCACTTCACGTCTCGCTCATGTTTTCTCTCTGGCTGCATGGGAGTGC
Source organism: Lucifuga dentata (assembly GCA_014773175.1). Classification (NCBI taxonomy): domain Eukaryota; kingdom Metazoa; phylum Chordata; class Actinopteri; order Ophidiiformes; family Bythitidae; genus Lucifuga; species Lucifuga dentata. Next base: position 14,484 of record VXCM01000369.1, read on the forward strand.
TCCTTAGTGAGTTTTTGCTTGTTAATTTGGGTGACTGCATCTCACTCTTTTCAACAGGCTTCCTTTCCTTGTCCTTTTATATTTCTCACTGTTTTTCTGAGTTTGATTTGATTTTTTTTTTTTATGCTTTTTATAGTGAATAGATCTAAACCAGATGTTAATTTTGAATTTGAGTTCCTCAGCAGTAGCATTGTAAATACAGACATGTACAGAAGATGCTGTTTTCAGTGTTCTGAGATGAATCTATTGCACACCAGCTGGCTTGTAGATGTGACTTGTTCCTCATCAGTAGAATAGTTTACAGTCATTTTTGTGCTTGTCTGTAGTTCCACAAAATGATTTTGTAGAGGCTTTTCACAGAATGTTCTGGAATTACTTTTTCCTCCTTGTTACTGCTAAACACTGGTTATTTATATATGAAAAAGGATTTACCATAGTGTTCAATGACATGAAACAATAATATCCTGCTTTTTCCAAATTTACCTGCTTTATCGCTTCACAGAAACTGGGCATTTTCTTTTGTTGTTACCAGTGGTTACAGGTGACTTATGGGGGGAAATATTCTGTTCTTTAGATTCAAATATTCTGTACAAAGTCTCTATACCCTCCCTATGTGATGCAAGGCGATTCTTTGCCTTGAAGATATTTCGTCATTGTTACACTGTTTTGCCCACTTGACTCTGCATCCACCTGTAATTGTCGTCTGCCTTGTCATCATCTTCAGAACAACCTTGCCAACTTGGCAGCTGACTTTTCTGCCATCAAGGAGCTGGACTCTCTCAGTAATGAGATTGTGGAACTACAAAGGTAAGCTTTCACTGGGATCATGCAGTTTCCTCTAAGATGCAAATATATAGGGCCAGATTAATTTACTGGGACTATTGTGGCAAGTGGTTGTTGAAATTTGGCCTGTATTTGTTTAGATTATCTGCTCATTATTGATAATGATTTCTTTAGGCCTAGTTTTGACTGTTTCCATCCTTGATCAGTTGAATATAAAAACCTAATGTAAAGATTACTGCATGCATAATCAACACCTTTGCATAAACGTCTGCTTTCCAAGCAAATGAACCAGAGCAGCTATAGGCTAACTGAGAAATTGAAATGTGTTGTACCTTTATATATCATGGTTCTTCATGGCTTTATGTTTCTTGGCACAGTGACTCCTACAGGTGGAGCGTTACTGTATTTGTAATGACTCACACTGAGTCAGTGAGGGTGGAGGGTTGTTGATGTGCTGGTGAGATGTTCAGACATCTGACTCTTCAATGGTGGCTGCAAAGAGTAGCATTATGTTCATGAGCTGACGTTTAGTTAGGGAAGTTGTTAATCGAACTGCATTTCCACACAGTCTGCTGCAAGGAGGACAGAATAAATACTCGCCGTTTAGGTGGATGGAGCTGCCCACACCAGTCCATATATAAGAAATAATGTAGTGATTTATACAGTTGGTATTTGTGAACCATCATGAAAGATTGAGTTTAGTACTGACTCTGCAGCGATCTACAAGATCTGTATTGCTCTGATTTCCTTGTTGTCACTCTCACACCCATACAATTCTGTGAACAACACTAGAAAATCTGTAGAATGCTGCGTAGCTGCTGTTGGACAGTGATATTGAGGTAAACAGGGAAGTGTGCAGCATGTAGATCATTGACTAAAAATGGAATTATTTTGGATTGTTGTAACAAAATCTACAGCATCTTTATCTTAAAATAATCAAAGGAAATCCAGTGAATGTCCACATCCTATTGTGATATCAGTCTGATTTTGATGAAATATGAACAGCTCCCAATTTAGATATATTTGACGAGTTTAAATTGACAATCACACTTCCTAAAATTTGTCACTGACAAACAAACATTTTTGTACTGCAATTTGTTTTTGCATCTCTGCCAGCCAGTGCACAGATAGATATATCTCTGATAAGCTGAGAGAGAGAGAGAGAGAGAGAGAATTGTTTCAAAAACTCATTTAACTTCCGTGTTGAAAGCTGAAAGTGAGAAGTGAGAAAGTTGCCCAACAAACCTTTCGCACTGTATATACACAGAGAAACACTCACATTCACTAGGTGACAGCTGTTCATGAAACCAAGCTATGAAAGATGGATAGGTGTGCAAGTTAATCAGAGTTACAGATCAGAAACGGGCAGCTGTTTGAGAGAATGAAAAGCTTGTAAAGATGCTGTGTGTATGCAACTGCTTCAAGAAGTGGCAGCGGCCCTCTGCTCAGCATGAGGAGGAGGATGGTGGTGGTGATGATGATGATGATGGGTAAGAGGAGTTTGGGAGTAATACATTAGAGAGAATATAAAAAGAGTTACTGTTTGTAAGTTTTCTGTTATTTTTGTCTGATGTTGAAATGGAAAGCAAAGGATCAGTACTTTGAAGGTATATGCCTGTATTGTTTTGTGCGGAACTGGAATGAGGGCTGTTATTTAATGTTTTAACAGAACTAACGTGCTCAATACATAGCGGTCCCTTTGTTATGTTTGTAATGATCATTTGTGCTAAAGAAATGAAATATTTTTGAGCTCAAAATAGTGAGTAGTATTCGATATGAACAAACATCCATATCCAGTGCAAAATAATGCCATATCTCAACACGCAAAAGTCATTTTAGTGCATATTGTTGTCACACTAATAATTCACAAAATTTAGTGGTTTGACAAGTAAATTTGCTGCAGTTTTCCTGATTTTTTTGCCAATAAATTGAGTATAATGTTTGCCTCTCGTCCTGTGCCTGATTGGAAGAAAGGAAGAGGGATGAAAACACAAATGATAGATGTTATAGGTTGGCTCATCATCCCTCATCCCTCCTCCCTCTCTTCCTCTCTCCTTCCTGAAAGCAGCCATCTGCTTCTCACTTCTCGTGTTCCACATATTTGACTGAGCAAGCACATGCTCATTCATCTCTCTCTCTCTCTCTCTCTCTCTCTCTCTCTCTCTCTCTCTCTNTCTCCCTCCCTCCCTCCATGCTTACAGCACTGTACATCCACAAGCCTGTCATCCTGAAAGCCTGGTGGAATCTCACATTCATACACACACAGGCTCTCCCAACTCTCTCCAGCTCGCAACACACACACACACACACGTACCTGTTTGCCGCTGAAGCNACACACAGGCTCTCCCAACTCTCTCCAGCTCGCAACACACACACACACACACACGTACCTGTTTGCCGCTGAAGCTGCAGACTTTCCAGCAGTAGTCTGTAGTGTAGTGTTGTGTTTTCAGGTCACGATCCTGGTGGTTGGGGGAGAGGAGGTGGTGGTGGTGGTGGTTCAGGGGCAAGGTGGAGACAGCTCACCGGAGAAGTTTTTAGGACTGCGTGGGTTAGGATTATCAGGTCTCTCCTCTTTGTCCATGGTGGCTAAATACTCATGTCTGCTGTGCTGGACACCCAGGGAGAAGAGCTCTGTGGAAGAGGAGATAAAGGAGAAGGAGGAGGCCATCAGACAACGGAGCAGCGAAGTGCAGGTAAGGAACTGCTTTCTCTGTAGTTTTTGTCCCTTTGTGAGTTTGTCCCTGTTCCCAGTACTGCAGACACAGAAGGATGTAAGAGCAGCGAAAGAGAGAGAGAGGAATTTATGATAGACCATAATAATGACTTAACGGTGTATATATCATATGCTGTATGCAGAACAAGGAGAAAGACTGCTTCTCCATTTTCTTATTTATATTTATTAATGTCTGACTGGTATTGGCGCTCAGCTGCAGCTACACTTAGTTATACAGTAAAAGGGTGCTGTTTCTCAGTGTTCTTTTCCAGTAAAAAACAAAAAATATCTATCCAGACAAAACCAATAAAGCACTTTTGTTGTAATGAATACACAGCAGTAGGTGATCAATATTAGGCCAGCGGTGTTGGATGCCTGTTGAGACTCACAGTTAATGATGCTTAGAGAGGGAGGGAGTGACTGGTGTCCTTGTGTAGGTGTCTGCCTGCTCTGAGGCTCAGAGATGGGCTCTATTTTGGGATCCGATGGCTTAAAGAGCCAGTACAAATTTGTGAAGCAAATCCAATATCAGAATTTAATGGTGAATCTCATGTTGATGCAGCTGAATTTCTTGGTTGCACTGCAGCGTAGCCTCAAGGCTGAGTGGCCATTTATAGTGCATTTTCTAAGTGTAGCTATACATCACATAATGTATCACATATTCTCAGATAGTTAACTCTAAAGGCCAATCCTCACAACAGCATTTTCTGAAGTGGTGCTGGAGTATTCCTTGTTAACCTCATCAAGGGAAGACATATTGCTCTTTCAACAAAAGGGTCAGTCCACACTGACTGATTGATATCCATATGTCACCACACAGCCCCCATGTGTCTTTTGCATGCTTAGTGAAGTGTTAACGCCTGTAGGCAGCCATTAAAATTGCAAAAAGGTCTTGCAATATGCTGTGAACTTGTGAACTATAATCAACATTTACCCCCAGTTTCTCAGTGGGTATGGAAAGAGGGAGGGATAAATTAAAAAACGAAATTCAAAAACCTTCGGCCTTATACCTACAGGACTTACAGGGTGAGGTGGCAAGAGAGAGTGAGGAGCTGCAGCGGCTCCAGGTTCACCGTCAAAAGGTTCAGGAGGCCCTCGAGGAGCTGGACCAGCAGAAGGACTCCCTCGAGGAGCAGCTGGCTCACATCCGCCAGCAAACCAGTCATGAGACCCAGTTGGTAAGTGTCTGCTGCATGTAGGAAGGAAGAAAGAGGGAGGATGTTTTCTGCATGGCAGTCCTGTGGTGTAACATCAGCTTCTGCATCTCGCTGCAGCCTGATGCAATAACATCTGACAGCACTGACTGATGACAGCTATGCCTGTCATGTTTTACAATTCCAACAAATAATAGCATTCACATCTGTGCATGCACTTCATTAGATCCCTGATGTGCCATTTTCAGCATGATGCTTTTAGTTTGTGCAGCAAAATGCTGCATGGGGTCAGGAACGCTTTTGACTGCCGATTCACTCATCTCAGTGCTGTAAAGCTAAATACAAAAATTAGTAACAGTTCCACACATTGTTAACTGTATAGATTCCATGTCAAAAAGCAAATCACATAATATATTTCATACTGTAAATGCCTACATATCTACATACAATGCAAGCAAGAGGCTGACAGATGGTTCTGCTGAGTCAGTCCCTGCCATCTTATTCATTATTCATCCCTCTGCCTCAGATCTCATCACTGCAGTCAGAACATGAAGACCAGGAACAGAAGATTTGCCAGTATGAGGAGGAGCTGGTCCAGGCACGAGAGGAGCTCCTTACACTGCAGGAGGAGAGCAGAAGACTGCAGGAGAAGGTCCAAGCAGCTCAGGAGCAGCTCACACCCCTACAGGAGTCTGTGCGAGACTCTTTTACACAGGTTGCACAGGTTCGCTTGTGTCTCATACTCATAAAAGTGGCTTCTTTTTTTTCCTCTTGGTTGACGTTCTCTTGTATTTCTGCTTTACTACCTTTCTACTTCCCTCTGCCATTTAGGTGCAGCAGAAACTGAATGACCTGCAGGATGAAGAAAGGTCAGTAACCGCTCAGCTCAGCTGGAAGAGAGCTCTGGAGGACAGCTCTCCTGTAATGGTCAACGGATCAACAGGCCCCACATCAGAGCTGCAGCAGTTTGACCTCTTCCAGCAAGATCTCTTCCAGGAGGACCATCCTAAAGAGCTGAAGGATGAAGGACTGGCTGCTGTCTGCAGTCTACAGAAAGAAGACACAGAGCAAAAAGAGAAAGAAGGAGCAGATGAGAGAGAAGAAGAAAACGAGGAGGAGAGGCCAAAGACTCCAGAGGAGGAAAAGCAGAAGCCTGATGCCCTGGATGATCTGTATACAAGTCTAGCCTCCTCTGACATATACAATAGTTTGCCCACCTTTTCCAAGCCACTGGAGAACATTGTTAGGGTAATGAATACACCTCCCTCAGTTGCATTTTTTTTTTTTTTTTCCAAATTGTTTTGTGACATCACAATACTATAAAAAAATAGGGTATTTCACAGTTCCTTAAGCACACACCAAGCAGTTTAAATGTAAAAATGATGGACATCCATTTGTTGACAGTTTTGGGGCGAAACATGAATGTAACATTAATTGTAAGATGGAACATAAAATGTGTATCTATGAAAAATTCTGGTCCGAGTTACTGTTTTGTCATCTCATGTTCCAGGAACACAGCAGCCCCACACCTGACGTCTCATCAGAAGTCACAGATGATGCAGAGGATTCTCCTAAAGCCAGCACGCCAAAGGTAAAGGCAGGACTATTTTGGGACTCTGGGCTCCATCTTATTGAGTACTAACTGGCCCCTGTCAGATTTTTTTATCTGGGGGTTTAAATCAGACATCTTCAAGTCAGCAGCTCTCCTGTATAACGAGTGAACTTAGCCCTTTCACTGTGTTCTGCAGGTTGCCTCACCAGAGCCAGAGAGCAAACAAGAGCCTGCCGAATCCCCCGAAACCAACTCATCCTCATTAAAACCTCACTCCCTGCCACCCCAGAACAGTCCTCCCACTCTGCCTGAAATGGACTTCTTTCACTCAGACCCTTTTACGGATCGTGAGTCCGCCTCAAATGTCTCTAAAGTTTACAGCTTACAAAGGAAGACTTGATTTAAACTCCCTCAGGTTCCTTCTGTTGGGCTAACCTGTTTTTAAAATTTTTTTGTTGAACAGATTCAGTTGTAATTATCTTTAAGCGTGTTAGTTGTTAAAATGATGATGGTATGTCTTTGCAGATGATCCATTCAAAGATGATCCATTTGGAAAAGCAGATGCTGCAGGTAAGTTCTCAAAATTAAACCTCTCAGCTTGAGATGAATAGTCAAGCGAAACTCTCATTACACAATAAAAATAAAATATGCTATCTGCTGAGTGTTAAGATATGTGGTTCAAGTGTTCTTATACCTGTCGCTATTTTTATTCAATCAGATCCCTTCGGGGGAGATCCGTTCAAAGGCACAGATCCCTTTGCTGCAGACTCTTTCTTTAAGCAGACTTCCAGCTCCCCCTTTTCCTCAGAGGACCCATTCTCTTCCCCAGCTGATCCATTTGGTACCACTACCGGCGCGGCAGAACCAGACCTGTTTGCTGCCAAGCTGAATAACGCAGTGGCTGCATCAGCAGCAGCTCCAGACCTCTTCAGCTCCAATCCTGCCAATCCAGTTTTATCAGGAAAGGATCCATTCAGCTCCACAGCAAACAGCGTGACCGACTCTGACCCATTTGGAGGCAAAATGAAGGCCCTGGGAGAGGCGGATCCATTTGGCTCTCAGGATGGAGGAGCAGATCCCTTCAGCTGCTCCCCACAGAGCTCTGATCTGGCAGTGGTGAGTAAGGCTGCTGTAAGAGAGTTTACTATGCATTGATCAGATATTTTTACAGGCATCTGCTCATCTTTAAAAGCTATAAAATAGTCTTAAATTAGCCAAATGTAAGTGATTTGAAAGTATTAAACACACTGTTTTAAATACAAAAGAAACAAAAGAAGCTTTGTACAGCTTTGAGTAAAAGATGTGAATGTAATCAGCTGCTTTTGATTTTGAATGATGTGCTTTTTACTTCTAGTTGGCCACTTTTTTTGATGATGCACATTCCCAGCAGGGTTTATAGTGCAGTATGTCATGTTCTGTTTTGCATTTGTTGTTCTTAGAAGGACACGGCAACAAACAATGACCCTTTCGCTCCAGGAGGCACTACAGTGAAAGCTAGCTCAGACCCAGGTATGGCTTATGCCTTGGCACCACCCTCTGGGGTCAGATGTAATTGCAAGTGACAAATACAAAATATTGTACAGTGTGTTTGTGAGAGCTGTATCCTCTCTGTGCCTTACAGATCCATTTGCTGCTGTGTTTGGCAGTGAATCTTTTGGAGGGGGCTTTGCAGATTTCAGTGCCTTGACAAAGGTAATTTTTTCAGATTGCGCTGCATGATTTTATCCTTTGCTGTCCACACACAGTAAGAACTGAAACAGGTAGGAAACGATACTCAGTGCATGCGTGAGACAAAAAAAGACAGAGTGAAACGTGAGTACATTCAGGAAAAACTATCATCTCATAAATAATGACTGGCAATCTGAGACAGTGGAAGTAGACATTGTGACACTGAACTCTCAACTGCAGTCAAACTGAACTCATCTGGATGGAATGAAGTAATCACAGACTGGCTGCTCATCAACAGGCATGTCTGACTACCTTTTACTTCTGTCATACTGCAACATTTGAACTGACATCAATGTTCACGTTGCTATTACATTGTAATAAATTTGTATTCACATTTGTCTAATCTATGACATTTTCGGTGTATACTAATGACAATGAAGTATAAAAAACTTGACAACTAGACACTGTTGTCTCTGCTGCAGTTTAGGAAGTTCTGGACTTCAGCTAGTGTATACATACATGTTCGGAGTGTTTGTTTAACAAATGTGGTTGTGGTTTGTTATCTTTCTGTTGCAGTCCAACGGCGCTGATCAGTTTGGCACCAACAACAAGAATCTGTTCCAGGACGACAGCCAGCCTGCCGGTCCTGATGTGCCCCCAGCCCTTCCCCCGAAAACGGGTACGCCAACTAGACCCCCCCCTCCACCTCCAGGTCAGTTGCTGCGCTGTTCAACCTTGCTATGGAAAAGGCACAAATCGCCTGCCTCTCAGTCATTTGAGGATGGTATTAACAGTGTGTGTTATCGTTTGAAATGAACTAGAATAGTAGAAAATCAAATTGATTAAAAAGAAGCATAACTCTGTCTCTCTTTTTTTTTTTTCCTGTATCCATCCATCTGTCTGTGCCTCGTCTGTCCAGGTAAGAGATCCTCCATCACCAGAACAGAGTCCTCAGACTCCTTCCATCGACGAGGGCACTTCCTCCCACAGACCTCAGGAGAGTTCTCCTCCTCTTCCTCCTCCTCCTCCTCCCTACCTGCCAAGGATCCTTTAGCTGACCCCTTCGCCCCTTCCTCCCCTCCTCGCCACAACGTCCGGGAAGCTGATCGATTTGCCAGCTTTGACAAAGTGAGCACCTCCCCCTCACCTTCTCCCTCACCTCCACCCGATTCTCCATAGTCCCACCCTCTTTGTTTTGTTTTCCCTCTCATAAATCAATCCATTTGCTCAAAGAAGCCACGCCCACTGAGTCAATGAGGCCAGCTTTGTAAATCATACCATCCGCTGCTAATAAAAAGTCCGAAAGCAGCAAGTCAATGCAGTGTGCAGTTAGAACAGGCGCTTTAATGACACAATTATGTTTGATTCATTTTCCTGAGCTAGTTCCTGAACAAGCTAGTAAATCTTCTGTTTCTGAGTTTGTTGTTTTTGCATCCTACCTGCTCGTGATGTTTATGGCAGAGCTTTGTTGTTAATGGCTGTTGCTTTGAAATACAAAGATTCTTCATACTTATTTTATGTTAACTGATTTATATTGGGATTGCAATCAAGCCCCATGATTGAAGTTGCACTGTCTTACTTAATGAAGAAATGTTATTATAGCTGTTAAACATACTTGAAAATATAAACTCTGCAAAATCTTTAGGTACAGTTACGGACACAAGTTAATAGAACGACTTAATTACAACAACACGGTCATGGTAACGGTTGGCAGTGAATGAGAGGCTCTTTGCTTTTAAATGTTGTCAGCATCTCAACTCAGCACACTGACATCACATTTATGCTCATGATAAGATCCATGATTAGAGTAGATATATATATATAAAATATCTATTTCTCTATCTAAATACTTAGTTTTACATTGAAGATCCTAAAATGTTTAATTTTTAATTTTTATTTTTTAAGTTGACTTGTTGATTGTTGGAGACTATTGTTATTTAATTATACTTACATTACACTGAAGCGGCGTGTCATTTTTGTTTGTCTGGTCAAGTTCTGTGGGCTCTCAAATGATAACATAGGAATTAAAAGCTGTCTAGCTGCACTAGAGATTTTTGAAGAAAAAACTAATAATTTCATCTCAGGGGAACCATGATGTTCCAATAATTATCTCAGCTTTACTGAGAGGAACTATAAAAGAGAAACTTTTCTCTCATCAGTCCTTTGATAGCTAGTGTTTAAGTTGAAATGCATGCAGGGAAAACAGGGACATCATGTCAATTGGTGTTGACATGGTTTAACATGCTGTATTAAGAATATTAGTAAAAATCTCTTAGATTTTCCCTTTGCAGTAGATTGTAGAACTGCACTGTCAGACTGCAGATTTGGGTTTGGTAACGTTGCTATCATAAGACAGGAAGTAGTCACATGATTTGTCACTGCATGTGCCCTTTGAACCCTGACCTGCATGCTCTAACCATGTCCTGTGAATGATTGGCTGGCTCTCATTCAGTCCTCCCACTGCCATTCCATATCACTTTTTATTTACCATCTGTTTACCCATCCCTCCTGTCATCCATCCATCCATCCCTTCATTTATCAGCTCATTCCAGTCTTAGAGCATTTCTGGTCAGCAGTACATTGTGGAGAAACGGAAGATTTCTGATTTCTCTCTCTGTCTTTCACCTCCTGTCTTTTCTCCTCTGTCAAACACGTTTAATAAAGAGTTGAATTAAGGGCACCTGTGGCTTCTATGTGCATCCATGACATTTCCATCTGCAGCCACCTCAGCTTTTAAAGGACACTACTATGTTTTAGCCCATTTTTTTCTGACCATTTTCTAAAAATCAGAAATTTTTGAATTGATTCCTACTACTTTCCAGGCATCCATTAATTTCAAAACAATATGGAAATATGGAAGTCCTTCACAGCGGACATTATCTGAGATTGTATGTCTGGGTCAGTTATTATTGGTTCTGTGTCGCAGGGCTGATGCAAGCACAGACTGATTTGACAATTCTGTACTTTAGGCAAAAGTCTAGTAAATGGTAAAATATCAATACGGTCCCTTGAGTATTTGGTTGAATCCTAACAAATCTTCTTAAAAACTACATAAAGGCCCCGGTATACTCCAAAAGACGCAACGTGAAGCATCAGGAGTACAGGCCAGTGAGCAGGACCTGGAACACCACATGCAGTCTTTAGGAAATGTCTTGTGTCTTTTCTACTTCTGATATCTCTCCATGACTGTGATTGGCCTAAATATATGTCTGGCCGCTGAGAGGCCAGTGGGCAGAACTCAACCAGCCATGTAATATTTCCACCAATTACAACCAGGTGCAGGTATCAGAAGTAGAAAAGACAAAAAATTCTCCTTGGAGGCCCAGTACAAAGAACACCAACAGAGCCACGTGTTGATGCTTTCAAGATGTGTTTTTACCCTGAAAGTCTGACTTCTTATGAAGTATTAATTATACTGGAGCCTTAACACAGGACAGTTGCAGGATTTTCATTTTCATCTCCCCTCTTCCAATTACTTGATCATTTCATTCATGTTTGAAGACAGCAGTGGAATTTATCATAAGCTGCAAATTACTCCCATTTGTATGTATGCATGCATGTTTTCTGTTAAACCAATTGCACGTATGTTTTCTTAGCTCTTGTAATTCTGCATGTTCTGCACACTGAAGTCATCGCTCTGAAATACCTGCTAGTGAACGTGCAGAATAATGTATCAGATGACGCAGTGCATGTCCTGCCTGTGATGAACTGCAAAGTTCCCTGTCTTCACCTTTGTTGCATGTGATCCGAAAAAAGAGATATGATCCTTTATTTTTAGTTTGCTTGGTCACATGGCTTCCTTTTTTTTTTTTTTTTTTTTTCCATCAGTCAAGATTCCAGCCTGCCTTCAATCCCATTGTGCACAAACCTTATCATGACTCAAGGCTGAGGAGTAAAGACTGATGATGTGTGTGTGAGAGAGTGAGATTCTTCATACCAGCTGAATCATCATCATATACCCATATGCACAGAAAACATTGCACTCATATGATTCCTGTAATCATGACTATTACAGGGTGTGGACACAAAAGCAGCAAATCATTCCATTTATTATAACAACCCTGCAATTAATAATGGACTTTATTATAATATTAGTATTGGTTTGTATTACATTAGCGGTTGCTGCTTCTATTGTAGTAGCCTATAAGAACTATTTTTCACCTTTGAGAATCTGTTGAATGAGTATGTGTGTTTGTGTTCACTTCTCGCGTTTCTTTGCCGTATTGTGTGCACATTGATGGTGTGTCTGTTTTCTGTGTTAACGGAGCAGTATCCAACAGAGGAAGACATGATAGAGTGGGCAAAGCGTGAGAGCGAGCGAGAAGAGAAGGAGCGGCTTGCGAGGCTCACCCAGCAGGAGCAGGAGGACCTGGAGCTGGCCATCGCCCTCAGCAAGTCTGAACTCTCCTGAGGAGCACCTCCCCCCNCCCCGGCCTGGCACAGCACGGCACAGCCTGGCCTCGCCCAAAAAAAAAGCACCAAAGTAAAGTGGGGACTGTACAGGACTGATTCAGCGGCACCCGCTGACCCCATTAAGAGACTTTCTCAGAAGAAGCCCATCTTTCAGCGTCTCCTCCAGAAGTTCTCTCAGCCTCTTCGCGTTTGTCCATCTGGTCACTCTGTGTGGCTCCGCTGGGGTTGGAGCAGACAAACAAGATGGCATATATGAATGGATTATTCAAAAGATATGCAGTGAATATGGATTTTGTGATTGTCAAGTGTTAAGACTGTCCGTTGATTTCAACACCAGACCACCAATGTCACCTTATTCCTCTAGAGCATAATTTATTTAAACACACCCTCCCAGCTACACTGAACTGGTCCTTTTGTTCATGAACCATGAGGTTCCTCTCACTACACATAAGTAGCTCTGTTTATACGAAATGCTACATCACACCTCCTTTGTAACTGGCTTCTGAGTGTACTTGGAAGTATTTTAACATGGATTGTAAAGTTTATTAGCTAAAAGTACATGCTGTGATTTTGTTGTAGCACCACACAATCCTCAGCCAAACTCTTCAGTGGGATTTGTGAGCTATAACAAAATGAGGAAGTGTGTCTTCAAGTCAGCCTCTTTGGAAACAAGAGATCCGCTACTTTTCCAGTTCAATGTTTTGGCAGAGAGCTTATGAGATTTTTCTTTTCAGGACAGGATGATACAAGTCAACCTTTCTACAAGTTTAACTGGAACCTACTAGTCCTCTGGTGTTGTGAAACCCTTGTGCAGATTTATACTAAATCTACCACACTCAGTCACTCCTCATACTTTTTTTTCTTTTTTTTTCTTTTCTCTTTGGTTGTTGATTGCGTTAATATTTGGCTGTTCCCAGCATATGTTCTGTCTGTGTTAGTTTATGTTAAGGATATTGAAAGGAAAGAAACTACATCATTACAGTTTGCATTATACTTCACGGCACACTATAGTGGGTTTCACAGATTGTTGCTTCATTGATTTTGAATGCTTAAAAAAAAGAAGGGGGGGGGGGGGGNTTTTTTTTTTTTTTTTTGAAATATTAATATTGCAACAACTTATCTGTGAGAAATGCCACCCAAAGATTTACCATCTTGCTATTTTTGTCTGATTTGGTCATTTGCTAAATCTTTATTAAGTGGAAACTTTAAAATTTGGTTCAAATGTGAGAAATTGTATGAATGAGGTCTGTGCTGAAAGAATGTCACTTTTTACTAAAGATATTCTTGTTGTACATTAAGAGATAAGTTGAAAGTTAGTTTAATAATTGAATGTATAAATGTGCAAAAACAGATTATAAATACCTAACACTGTTAATAATCTTGTCATACCTAAATGAGTGACATAAGGAAACTTCCTCTACTGGGAGGTCAGATGTCAAGCCTCAACAGAGCTGGTAGAGCTTGTGTGTCTTGCTCAAGGGCACTTCAGTGATACCACTCCAGACCCCGTCGCTCTCTTAACTCAAAGCCCCTAAACTTTAACCAAAAACAGTTTGATTACTGCTTTTCCTATGAGAGAGAGAATTATATTTACAGAGAACATATTCATGCATTGTGGTAAATATTAATGTCTGCAGCAAACTTTACACCAGATCCCATTTCAAATTTGTCCACTGTGCCTCTGGTATTCACATTTATTAGAATTTTTATTTTTTACATGATGTTTTTCCCCTTTAGAGTCTAATTGGATGTTGAATGAGGAAAAGGTTATTGGTGTCTCTTCTGTTTGTCCGTCTCAGGCTGCGTAGAGATTTAACCTGCAAAAACAAAAAAAAAAAAAAAACNAAAAAAAAAAAAAAAACCTGTGGTGTTGTGAAGATTTTATGGGTGTGGCTGCAGAGTGATAAAGGTGCTTTTCTGGCCAGTGATTCTTCTTTTGATTGGTTTAAATTTTGTGTTGGCACCAGCAAATGATAAACATAAACATAACTGATAGAAGGTTTACTCTACTAATATCTGACCAAACATTGCACATTTTGAACAACTCTTCCTGTCCTAACTCCACTTTTCTTATCAGATGTCTTTAGATTTTGCTACATCGTGTAATTTCCTCTTCTCATGTGTCACTGCTGAACTGTCAGTGTGGTTAAGCTTTCGATTGATATTTCTTTCATTTCTTTTATTTCTGTATCTTTGTGCGAGTTAGCTGTTGTCACTTTTACATCTGAGCCTCCTGTCATACTGGAGGTTTTGGGTTCAATCTTGGTTTATGTCTGGTTTAAAGACCACCATCGTTTGTATAGTCTCATTTATTTTACGAATCGAGAACCACTTATGTTTCTAGGCTTATCCATAAAGGCTTTTAAAAAATGTAGCTAAATGTATTTTATTTTGTATTTTCTAACGTGTAAGAAGAATCATTATTGGGAGGTTTGTTCAGAATATGTATGCATTTAATTGAAAACAGAATAAATATAAAACAGTCTAGTTTTTTTCTTTGGTGTTTCTTTGTTTTATTTTGTGCTGTAGAGCAGCATTTTTTTTCCCTCTTAAAGAGATGTCAGGAACCTAAATATATAGTGAATTTACATGCAAAAAAATGACTATAATTTTATTTTTATTTTTTTAAATGTAGATGACAGTCATTATGAATTCATTGTGAATTACCAAAATGTAACCTGTTTTATAATACATTTTTATTACAGCAACAGCTCACAACATAATATGGTATATTGCGATCATACCACAGCAAAATATTATATATTGCTGTGATATAATTACAATATGTCACAGATTGGCATGAGTTTAGCTTTTTATAATAGTTAACAGTTATAAAAATGTTACAATTACAGACCAATAACAAAAGAGTGGTAGCAGTAATTTTATAATTCTCTATATTACAGATCATTTCCTGTTTCCTATACACTCATGATTCGCCTGTTTAATTGTATTTTAAATTATTAAATATTTTAGAGACAAGTCATTGCACTTATCTGTGTTTATGAGCTCTGAGCCCAACACTTCAGGAAGCGAGAAAGAATGGCTTTTGTGGAAGGAATATTATTTATTAATTAATTTGTTTGTTTGTTTTTAGTTGGTTGGTTGGTTGGCTTGTGTAGCTTTTGGCTGATTGTTTTCATTATTTATTTTGTTTCGTTTTACTTATTTTTGTTTGCATCTTTTATTTTTGTTTATCTAGTTGATAACTTGCTTGTTTATTTCTTTGCTTGTTTTTCTTGTTTATTTTGTTTGTGCACTTGGTTGTTTTGCTTGATTGTTTATTTTAATTATTTTATTGGCTTCTTTGTTTTTGCCTAATTGTATATTATGATTTGTTTAGCTTTTATTTGTCATTGTTTATTTTTATTTTTACTTGCTTATTAATTTTTGCTTATCTAATTTTTTTCCTTGCTTGTTTTTATTACTGCACTTATTCAGTTGGTTTATTTTGTTTGCTGGTTAATTTTATTTGTTTTCTTTTTTTTATCTTGCATGTTTATTTTATTGGCTTATTTTTACTTGCTTTTTTTTTTTTTTTTNTTTTTTTTTTTTTTTTATTTTAAAGACTCCGCTGTAAAAACCCACACTGCGCTCATCAAAATGGGGAGGAGGGCTTTAGGACCATGGAGCAAAGCTCAGCAGAAGCCACATTCCAGTGCATTTAAATGTGCGAGTCATTATGGTGATGAGTAGCAGAAACACACCTTTCCAGCTCAGCAAGGAGGAAGAAGCTTCATTTTACTCTTTGTGAAGTCAGTGAAAGCTGCTCCTCACCTGTCTGTCCTCTCCGTCCATCCATGTCAGGAGTCTGAAGCCTTTGGACCTGCTCTGTCTGGGATATTCAGCAGTTTTACCGGATCAGAGCTGTGGAATGAGTTTTATCAACAACTGGAGACGAAATTTGAAGAAAGATGACAGCAAAAAGTGAGTTGAGTAAGATTCTGAAAGAAAATCCTATAACCATGTTATCACATGACTGATATGTGCAGCTCTATATCCCTATATATTATTTGAGTGATGATGATAAGTTATTATTTAGGATTTTATTGTGTTTCCATACTACACATGGAACCACATCTGACGTCTTATCTATTTGATCAGTCCAGTAGCTGTGGAAAATGCTGTGGATTAGGTTTGGGATTTTTCCTTTAACTGCTAGTCTACATTTGTACTTTTCTTTGACAGTCTGCAGAATGTTAGACAACTTTACATCCATGACTGTAGATCATTACTCTGAGACAGCAGAGACATTTAAATAAAATATAATACTTTAGCACAACTGAGTCCCTTTTGCTTAAAAAAAAGTAAAGTAAGTCTTCCTTTATTTTGAGCCAGTGTTTTGATGCGAGATAGACAAAAAAAAACCCAAAAAAAACCAAAGGGTCATTTCATCCTGTGTAATCTCTGTCCTCTGCTGAGTGGAGTTTCCACGGTTCTCTTCTCACCACCGTGAGATCCATTCTTATATTCTCTCTAAGTTCACCTTTGACCTCTTTGCAGGGATGCCATACAGGCACAAGACCTCCCTGACAGCCCTGACTCCCCAGGCCGGTACATTCACATGCTGCACACACATTTACACTAGCAATACTGGCATAGAGCCACGTCACCAAGATACATGAAAATACAACAGTGACAAAAACAATTTCAAAACGAATCTACTTCAGTTTATACCACAAACATGCTGAGTCACAGATGACTCTTATTTCTTTTGCAAGGTTGTCAGTCATAAACAGTCCGGACCTGGATCCCATCATCACAGACTTCAAGTAAGTGTCTTTCAACTGAAAATGACAACATTATGCTTTCTTTGAATAATGAAGGTTTACTGACATCAGATCAAAGCACATCCAAGTTTTAGTCATTTTTAAAGTAATGGTTTGATGTGAAACTTTTGCATGTATGTATCTGTTTAGTTTTTTGATTGTACTTGATTTAAAGTGAAATGTGATCTGAAACTTTTCTAAGATCAGTTTCAGCTACAGAGCGATTACACAGGTATTTCATGTTACTGACAAATTAATATCTGGAGAATCTTAGCCCAGTTTTCTGAACAAGTTTCAAAACCCCCAAACCCTGGAACTGATCATACAAAAGAACCTAAATGTGCTCAGTCCCTCAGTGAGCACAAATAAAAAGACACTAAACTCGCCCGTGTTTCTCCCCAAAATACTGACACAAAATGCTAACTGTTACAAGTATCTGTACTTCCAATCAATGCCTCACGCAAATGACCATTTTCAAACTATAAAGGCCATCACCAAATCTTTCATTTCACAGATGTCAACTCCCAAATGAGCAATTACAAGCCCCCATTTCTTACATGTTCCTTCTTAATCACCATGGATGTTTTGTAACTAATCAGGTTAAGAAAAGAGACAAAAAGGAGGCACACAACAAATGCAAACATATTCTGACTAGTTTCAGACTGAATATGCAGACATCTTTATGGTTCTGATAAAATAATATCTGAAAAATTTCAATAAAATCATTACCAGAAAATAAGTAGCCTGGGAGTTTCCACATATCCGTATCAGTGTCCATGTTTCTATGGCTGTCATGATCATGTTCCTCAAACAATAGCTGGTCTTTCAGCTGGTTTCTGTCCCTTGAGATAATTCTCTTTCTCTAAACAGCCTGGATTTTGTTCCTCTGTTTCAGGTTACAGTTGCCAGATAACAAAGATGCTCTGGAATCAACAATACAATCAAATGGGTAAGAACGAGCAACGAACTCTGATTGTCCAAAACTACAGAAATGCACAGAAAAGCAAGAGCATGACACATTTTATTGAAAAAAGTGGTGTAACGTTCTCATAGCACTTTTTTGCTATTTTGAAATTTGGTATAAATTAGGGTTCAGTTGAAGGACTTTTTGGTATATTAATGAAATATTGAGTCAAAGGCTGCAGGACCTGCATTGGCATGAGCGCAGCTTCTGTTGCAGCTTTTTATGAGTGCAGCTGCTGTTCTCTGTATTAATAATTCAGCCAGAAAGAACCTGAAGAACATAATTCCTGTCTGTCAAATTCTGACTGGGTCATTGTGATTGCTTATGAGACTTATTTAAGGCTAATCCATCTGTCAACAATGATAGAGAAGTTTTGGATTGGAACATTTTATCAATCAAGTTTTATCTCATTCATCTTGAGATATTAAGAAACAAACATGAGCCTTCACAGAGAAGACTGGTAGCCTGTACCAGCTTCTACAATGTCCTGTTGTGTTATCTGTTGGTTATGGTTGCCTTACAACTCTGTTTTACTTTGTAATAAACATTTCTTTATTATCTCTGCAAAGGAGGTTATAAAGGGGTTTTCACCCATGTCTGTTTGTTGGTTGGTTTTTGGTTTGTAGCAGGAGCAGTAGCAGTTTTTGGTTTGTAGCAGGATTATTCAAAATGTTGTGCTGAACTGGTTTTGACAAAACTTGGTGGGAGAGCATCAAGATTCTCAAATAATCTGCTGCATATAGCACCAAAAAGTTGTTCTTCATAAGTTTATGTGCTGATTATGGCATCTTTGACAGTGAGCAGTTCTGCAGCTGCCACAAATTATTTATCAATCGGACAGATTGGATGGAACATTGACATCTTTTACAGTAGTATTTTTCTTTTGATGAAGATTGAGAATTTTTAGGTGGTGCCATTTTCTTTGTCAATTTATTCAATAACTACCACAAAGAAATCATCTACTTTGCTTCTGAGGATAAGAACTTGCAACACCAATGACATTTTAACATCTGGTGTATCAAACTACAAATAGTTAGGCTAGATTATATGTGTGTGTGTGTGTGTATATATCAGCATAATGACATTCAGGTTATGAGATTAGAAGTTAAATGCCAAAACAGTTTAGAATGGCAACATGACTGGAGTCTTGTTTTCAGCTGCCAAAACCAAATCACCACCATGATGGCATCAGCGAATCAGATCTACAGTAATTATATCCACTTTAACCCATGACGCTGTGCAGGCTTCACATACACATGACAGACAGCAAGGTGGAAGCGACCATTAAGCTTTTTCCAAGAATTATGTGTATATATATATATATATATATATATATATATTTTTTTTTTTTTTTTTTTTTTTTTTTTTTTTTTTTTAAACTATAGCTTATAACGAGAAATGGATTTCCCCTCATGGTTCTGTCCTGTGCCAAAGTGCAGAGGATAAGCTGTTCTCTCTTGTAATTATAGTTTTGTGGGAGGCTGTGAGAGAAAAGTATGTTAGACGTGATGAGCCCTTGAAAAGTGTCACGAGTGTGATCTTTATGCTTCCTTGAAGTTAGTACTGTTACTAATAGTATGTCTCCATGTGTGTCTGTGTGTGTGTTACTGAGCCAGGCTGCTGTATATTTAATGTTTTACTCAGGTTCAATAGTATTTGCAGCTAAGGGGAACGCTTTAAAATAAGAAGTATCGATCTGCTGGACTAAACACACATTCTTTCACACTGCAGTACTGAGAAATTCCTCGTCTACAAACCTACATGTGTAAAATAGTAGATCAGTACGTTTTAAATCTTCAACGAAGAAAAAAAAACAAGCACAGGATTTATGCCATCTGAAAATTAATGTTTTACTTTTTATCTGCAAAGGTACAGTAAATCAAATAGATGTGGAGGAGGGCAAATATTTTAAATTGTGTTCAAACACACCTCTTCTCAGTTAAAGGAGCAAACCAGTGATTTTGAATGTTTGAGCCCAATAAATACAACCCATATACATTACATTACTGACAACCATTTCCCAAAACTGGGTGCAATATACAGATTTTAGAGTTGTTTTTCTTATACCTTCTAGGCACCTTGGTTTCAGTTTCAGTTAAAATCAACTTTTAGAAACCTGAAATATCAATAGGTCTTATTTTTGTCAAAGCTACTTAATTTAACCTTCGACATGTTGCAGCACGGAAGAAAATGTATATCTCCACCTGGGAATATAGTCCCAGGAGAAATGGCTTTTACAGAGAAATTAAATTGACTGTGCCTTCTACATTCGGATGTATGTGTCAGCAGGCAAAACACTGAATTTTAAGGTGGGAACATGAAAACTAAAATATGGTTTGATGATTTGTAAAATGATTGACAGTAATGTAACATGTATGTGGGTAGTATTTATTGGGCCCAAACATGCAAACTCACCTGTATGGTCCTTTAATGTCCAAACCTGAGAGCGTGCGCACACACACACACACACACACACACACACACACACACACACACACACACACCCATGGCACTACATCCATATTTCATTCATCGATTCACATTTTGCCTTGAATACATCTGTGAGTTGTTTTACTGGATCTATGTCTTCTATTTCTGGACTGTTTGCTCTCTGCAGTGTTCACTGCAGCAAACTGAACCAGCTGAGATACTCAAAATACCAGAATGCTGCTTCTCCATCTTTTAACTCTCCACTTCCTCATTTTTCTTTTATCTGTAGCTACTGTTACACAAAGTTGCAGCAAATCATCACTGTCTTTGTGTCAGGAAACAAATGACGCGCAACTAACTCTTCCTCTCTGTCCTGGGTTCCTTTCCTGTTCATCCCTGCCCCCAGTTGTTTTTTTATTGTTTTCCATATTTTACATAAAAAAAAAAAATCCTTACAATGTGAGCGGTGGACATGCAGCCACACCCCTGATTTTGCATTAACCAATCAGAGCAGAGACTGCAGTGTGTAGCGTGACATGATGGTAAGAGGTGGGATGGCTGTATGTGTGTGAGTGAGTGAGTGTGTGNTGTGTGTGTGTGTGTGTGTGTGTGTGTGTGTGTGTGTGTGTGTGTGTGTGTGTGTGTGTGCGTTTGAAGCAAAGATAGAAAAGTGTTTTCTCTCTCCATGTGTGACAGTCATCCCAATCTCATTAAGGGGCTGCTGCAAGCTGCGTTCTTCCTTCTGTCTTCCTCCTCCTCCTCTCCTGTTCTCTTTCTCCCTCCCTCGTCCATTCACTCTCTCTCTTTTCTCGCTCTCTTTCACTTGCCTGCCCTTCTGCTGCTTCTGCTGCTGATGCTAGAGAAAGAGCCACAGTACATTAGTCTGCACTGCTGGAAAGGCCTCAGCCACGCATTCACTTCTGCAGGTTGCTTTATCTCTCTCTCTCTCTCTCTCTCTCTCTCTCTCTCTCTCTCTCTCTCTCTCTTTGCCTCTTACTGTAATCTGTCTTTTTCAAGCACACTTTGCCAGATGAAAATGTCAGGAGAGGGAGACATTCTGTCAAATGGGTAAGATACTTTACTGCTGCGTGTCAAGTCAAAGTGTGTGTGCATGTATGTGTGTATGTAAACGTGTGTGTTTCTCATTCACCCTCTCTTTGTGTCTTTGTGCCCTGTGTAAGATGCTGTAAGCTGCTCATCTTTTCTGCTGTATGTATGTATATCAGTGTGCGTGTGTGTGCGTTTGTCCTTTCCATTCTGCTGCTGTCACAGCAGTGTGAAGGCATGTGGACAAACTGGCTGGGTGCACGAGAGGGACAGCTTGGCTTTTTGTGTTACAGGGTGTGTGTTTGGATGCTGTGAGGCCTAACAAACGTCTCACAGCAGCCAGAACGAACGTGGTGAAAGCAGTGTGAGCCAAAGTCCATAAACTCACGCTTCATCACCGGTGGAAGGACGTGCTTATGTATGTGTGTGTACATGTTAGCACTAGCATAGGGCTGTGTGTGTGTGTGTATGTATGAACAATGCTGTGGTTTATGTATGTGTGTGTTTTTGTGTATGTTTGCCTCAGTAGTAATGTTCTTCATTGTGCAAGTTGCCCTCTGGAGAAATCAACCCAGAATTTCAGACTTGCTGACTTGTGATTAAATTAATTATTGTACCAATGTGCGGTATGCACAGCCTAAAGCTAACAAACTCTCCTCATTGTGCTGCTCCTCAGGATTTTCCCCTCATTCATACAATTATCAATTATTCGGTCGCTGAGGCCACAGTGTCCCCTTCTGTGTGATATTCATGCTCATCCTCATGTTTCTGGTTGCTTTTGTGCAGTTTTATGGCGTTTTCTCTCAAACTTTCAGGTGGAATTACAATTAATCAAGTACTGTACATAAGAGCAGCTTTGAGGTTCTGGTTTAGAATCTTCATTTTTGGTGGCGATTTGCTTTTACTTTACTAAAGCCACTTATCTGACAGCTAGAGTAACTAATAAAAGTTTAAATTCATCTGAGTTCATAAGATCTTCTTGTTGATTAAAACTCTTCTCCCTGTCGACTTTTCAGCAGCTGTAAAAACTTTATCTTAAGAGTTTTGATGAAGATTCTCAGTCATCCAGGCGGTAGATATGTTGTATGAAAACTCAGTCAGGTCAACTNTTTTTTTTTTTTTTTTTGACTGTTTTTTTCTGATTGACGAAGCCATTTGGATGAATGGTGAAACGTTTCAGAATTTAAAACTTGAATCCAGTTGACCTGACTGAGTTTTCATACAACAAATTTATCTTAAGAGTTTTAGAAGATTTTAAAAAATCCTTTAACTGATCCCTAATACAAGATTCAAAGTTTTAATCAGAAAAAGACATCTTAGTGCCGATACTTGTTTACTTTCATTTCAGTTAAATTTTGAACGCAGGACATTTTTTTGAAATGGAGTATTTCTCAATGGTGGTATCGTTACTTTCACTTGCAGTAAGTATTTGGATACATCTTCCAGCATTGCCAACTGCCAAAGCTGGTTTCTCTCCTGTTCAGTGTGTTCTCAGGTTTCATGGCCCATAATTAAAAGTTTATTCCTGTCAAATTTTCCAGACAGGTAGAACCAGTTAAGTGAGCAGCTAGTTAGAAATGATAACTCACTGACTGTGTGCAATCATTGATTAATCAACTCTGGAGTTTATTATTCTTGTATAATCCAAACTAGATGAAGAATAAGGAGTCAATCAGAACGAATTATGTTACAGTTGAACAATGAATGTAAGAAATGATTACATTCCAGCAGGGTCTTATTATAATTATTTAGCAGGACTGAATAGTGCTAATAAGACTGTGTGTCTGTGTGTGTTTGACACTGGCCCTTATGCTTTTTTTTTGTGTATACTCCCATGTGCTGTTACATAGATCACAATCTTTATGGCACTGATGTAATTACCAACATATAATATGTTAAAGCTTCCAAGTGTGAAACGGATCTTCTAAATCATTTTAACATCATATTAGTAAGAGACAGAGCTTTGATTGATTCTTGTAAGTATGTTTCAATTAAAAGAATGTTCATTGAGACAGACAGACAGACAGACAGACAGACAGACTGGTGTTAGACAATGCTAAAAGCTCTGTTTGGATTGGTTGCATTTAGTCAGCAATGAGGTTCAACGTGATGATGTAAGCACATACCTGCAACCACATTTTAATGGCTTCCTGACATTTTTAATGCATTACTGACCCTTTAAAGGATCATACCAGCCATTTTGTATGTTTGAGCCTAATATATTCAATATTCATACATGTAAGGTTACTGACAATCATTTTCCAAAGCATACTGCTGGAATGGTGATTTACATTTTTTTTTTTCCTACCTGGAAAGGTACCTTCCATTACCTTTCCAGGTAGGAAAGGACTGCCATTGGTTTCAGTTCATTCTGGTACACTATTAAAATCAACTTGTTGATACTTGAAATGTTCTTGGGATAGGTAATCCATCATTGTGAACAAGACGTGTATTCAAGTTTTTTTCGAAGTTTTGTAATTGTAGCGTTTAAGTGCAATAAAAAGCATGGAGTGAATGTATGTCTCCACCAGGGAATATAGTCTCAAAAGAAGACCTGTNGTGCAATAAAAAGCATGGAGTGAATGTATGTCTCCACCAGGGAATATAGTCTCAAAAGAAGACCTGTGTTTCTAGAAAAATTTAAACAACCTTGACTTCATAAGACTGAGCAACTATTAGCAGGAGAAACATTGACTTTTAAGGTGGGTGTATCCCTTGAATGTTTGATTTTGAAAGATTAAAAGATATTGTAAAGTATCAGGAAAGCTGAAATACTGTTTTATCCTTTGGGAAATGGTTGTCAGTAATGTAACACGTATGAAAATTCAATATATTAGGCTCAAACATGCAAAATGGCCGGTATAGTCCTTTAATATTTCATTCTTTTATTGTTTGTCAGCACTCAGTTATAAATAGGGATTAAAATAAATTAACTTCTTTATTGCTGTATATATGTACTTATTATTATTACTAATATGTACTTATTAAGATTATGTCATTAAACAAGATATAAAACAGCACAACTTTGGCTGTCCTGCATTACTGATCTTTCTTTCTTTCTTTCTTTCTTTCTTTCTTTCTTAAGCTTTTAAAATTATCTGGCCTTGCAAACTAGCTGCCAAATATGTTTTGAGGATCTTGAGTGTGTGTCCACTTGTATAGTGTATAGTGACCATATGACAGCAGTTGTCTTGTGTGTGTGTGTGTGTGTGTGTGTGTGTGTGTGTTAAATGCAGCCTGCTGCTGGTCATATGGTGAACACAACAGCCATGCATATGTCATTAGGCAGAGCTGGATCGGTGTTTGCATTGTGTGTGTGTGTGTGTGTGTGTGTGTGTGTGTGTGTGTGTGTGTGATGAGTATATGTAAGTATAGTGTATTATAAACAGTTCCTCTGTGTTTCTAATGGACAGGAATGTAAAGTGAATGCGGTCTTTTAGTCACTGGTGTTAGATTAGTCTTAGTTTTAGTTGTATTCATTCACATTCTGTCCTCCATTATTCTGCGTCTCTCTGTAAAGAAGGAATGCTACTCACAGCTCTTTAGGGATAAATGTAATAGGAGATTAGTTGTCATGCCAATATTTTCAGGACGGTAGCCTGGAGGTTCAAAACACAAAAGCCAACTGCATGTAACAAAACAAGGCGATAAAGAAATTAGGTTTTCACATTTCACGAACAAATGAAGTTTCCAGGAAAAATCTTTTCATTACATAAAGCATATTAACATAACAACAAAATCATGAAACACTATGGCATTTAAAAAGAAAAAAAAACACATTCTCGGTAAATCACAGTAGAAATGAAAGAAATGAATCAGCTTAATGTCAAAGGACATTAGTATTTAGATTATCATTAACTTAATTATTTTGTTTAGCTCAGTGTTAATGTATTTTCTATTTTCAGATGTTCAGCTTCTCAGAGTGACGTGGAGAAAAACAACATGCAGTTAGTCTGATCTATGATCAACAGAGAGAAAAATGTATGCAGTATTAAGATTTGGACTCTACACATGTTGTTTTGTGGAGACGCTGAACACGGAAGAGTCATCACATGAGAATCATGAGCGCCATGTAATGAACTCACACCAATTTTTTCAATAACCAACATTATTAGCAGCTCCTTGCTTGCTGAGGGAAAGTTTACAGGAAGTCATCTACAGTAATGTCACACAAATTAGTTTCTTATAGGTTAGTGTTTGGAGGTCTCTGCTTTTACCACTGTCCTATCTGAATGAGAACAGGGATGAGAGAGAGAGAGAGAGAGAGAGAGAGAGAGAGAGAACTGCAGATGTGAATTTGACTTTTCCGCTTTAAACAAACTAGAAGAGGACAATCCTAGATAAATTTTTTCTTATTCTAAGAACATTCTTGCCTTAAGAGAAAGAAACATCAATAATAAGCATAATGTTTTTCTGGCTCTATCTCCATTACTACTAAAAATAAGATTACTCAATAGCAATTCCATAAACGTGCCTAAGAATATATTTTAGTCAACCAGTTCCAGATCCTATCCCTGATCTGGACCAAACTGCACATATTTTTTCGTGACATAAATATTCCTGATTTTTTTTTTTTTTTTTTTTTNTTTTTTTTTTTTTTTTTTTCAGAGATTTGTTTTACTGATTACTTTGGAAGAAATTGACTAAACTTTTATTTATTTATTTATTTAAACACCTCATCTCCCAATCTTAGTTAATCAGTAAAAAGAAATTCCTGGATTGAGATCCAGACCAATAATCAAACCACCACCAAACCACCAAACAAACAACCAAATACAACAGATGTGGGTGAAAACATAACCTCATTTCATTTAAAATAGCTTATAGGTAACTCTTTCAACAATTGCCCAAAAAGAGCAGTTTAAAACTGTTTTAATTCAAAAGATTTATCATGTTTTGAGCATGGTTTCATTTGCAGTTTTCTGTGTTTTGCAAGTTCAAAACTGTTCAATTAAGCAAGAATTTATCCATCTCTCAAATCCTTATTTTAGGCTGTTTATGGAAAACAATGTACTCAGCACTAAATCTCCTTCCTCATCCACACCGTATGCTTGTCTTCTCTCTGCAGGTGTTCACAGTCAGACCTGTCCTTGGCTCTGGAGGACTGCATGGCTGCCCTGGATCTGTTCCTCAGAAATGACTTTGAGGAGGCGCAGGCCCGGCTTAGATCCAGGTAGGAGCACAACCTGCACAATAAGCTTCTCCAACTGCTGTTCTCAGCTTTCATGGAGCTCTGAGCCACCTGGCTTTGAGCTGTTGTAGATAAATATAATGACTGATCCATGATATGATGAAGCAACTGCAACTGTGTTTTTATGTGGTTTTTGCATTTTCCAGTGCGAGGAAAGTCTAAACTCGCACAAGCAGTAACAACTTCTGCTTCATTATTAACGTCATCTCTTTTGATATGATCTGTGTTGTAATGATGGATCAGCAAAACCTGTTTTCTAATACATATAGAACATTGTTTTGTTAAAGTTTTGCTAATAGCCATCTGCTTTTCCTAAATAGAATTATGGCGCAAATGATTTTGCTCAATAAAAATGGCCATAGTTTTTCTCTTTATGGTGAAAAACCTGAAATAAAAATACACCAGGACCAGTCAGTTTCATTTTTCCAGGCCTTGACACATTATGTGATCTCGTGTTTACAGTAGGGAGGCCTGAGGGATGAATGGTGGTTTATGTTGCTGATGCAGGTTAGACGATTTTATAGCCCTAGCATTTACATGATTGGCACACGTTTGAGTTCCATCCAAATACACTGATTCTCTCTCCAGGCTCACACCCTGCCTCTTGTGTTATATTCTAAATCTGTGTCATCAGGTTTCCTCATTGTTCACAGCTCATTCTCTCCAACCTTTATCGCACTATTGTTCTGATTCTTTGCTCTGTATCTTGTCTTCGGGGGTGTGGGCCACTCCTTAGCACAGTTTTCCCTTCTTTTTGGGGCTGGCTCACAGCATTTGCGTCCTGTAAATCCAAACATTGTTCCTTTAATGTTGTACTTTCCTCCCATGACATACATCAATTTGCAGGTATGTCTGTAGTTCCAAAGTACTGAAGAAGTTCAGAGTGAACTGATTTATTTGTTTCTTAATTTAGAATCTATCGTCCAGATTTTCCTGGTTGTAGAAGAAATTAAAGGAACATTACAAACTTCAACTGTTGCCAAGTGACTTTCCTTGTGTCATAAACACAATATGGTTGAAGACGATATCAGGATCAGTGAAATAGTCCACCCTGAAGAAAATCTATCAGACTTTGCCCTGGCAGCACGACTAGCTGCTGCCACTGGAGCTTGGGCAGTCTGCCAGCCGATTGGATGTCCTCATTTTTGTGTCAGTGTTCTTCCCTCAGCTCAGTGTGCACTTTCTCTTCCTCTTTTGCTCTCTGAAGTACACCTGAACAAGCGGCCGTTGCAAATGTTTGTTTTTAGCTGATTTTGGTAACGGCAGCAACGGCTCTATGTCTCCTTCTGAATGGACTCAGTGTGTCTTTGTCTTCAGTCCACATTCATCTTTGTCTCTCTTTAGCTCTCTCCTTCATTAGTCTGTCTTCTTTCTCCTTCTTCCAGCTGTGCTCTGACGCAGGTGGGACTTAGATATAAAGTCTCTGCAGTATGCGCACACACACACACACACACACTTGTAAAAGATATACACTATAACAAAGCTTTTATTATCTGGATGTCAGTAAATTAAATCAACCATTTGTCCATTTCTTCTACTCCTTCATTCCTGTTTATAGTCACAGGGAATTGGAGCCTATCCCAGCATGCATTGGGAGTGAAACAAGACAACATCAATGACTGGGCTAAATTGCAAACACTAACGCATAAGGGCAATTTAGAGTCCCCAATCTTGGCTTCTACATTTTGTTTTAGCCCTGGAAGGCAACTCAGAAAAACAAAACACAAATATAGAAAGTTCTGAGGTCAGGAATAGAACATCTTTCAGTGAGACGACAGTAACTACTGACAATTACAATAGCAACAATTTTGCCGGATGCACTTCAATATGTAAAAAATGATACTACAAAATCTTCCATGGCATATAGCACATGGTGAGGCATGTGGAATAATTGCAATCACCTTTGCCCTTAGAGAGACATTTCAAATATTTTGCCAGAGGATGGTTTGGATAACTCATGGTATTCTGTGTCTGGTGCATTAACATTAGCTCAGACATTACAGTGTCATAGAACTTTTCAACAAACAAAATAGTTCATTCACACAAAGAACTCTCAGTTTTGGGTCTCATGTCATGGTTTACAAGCTGGTTCCATTATCTGCCGTTCATTGCATTCACTGCAGCCTCATGTAGAACATTGAGGAGCTCATTATGAGGTCACTGTACTCCCAGCCTGCAATTTCATTCAACATCAGCCTTGACATCCCAAAGGTATCTGAAGCAGGCTTTGCTTTATTTGCCAGCTCTCTGTTGAAACATGCCACCAAGCCAAGGGTGGCCTGAAGGCTACGGTCCTGAACTCCCACCCTGCCGTCCTTCCCCATTCCTCACAGCTGGAGCTGAGGGTGGGTGTAGTCAGTCCTCTGTTTCTCTGCCAATATGATAAGCTTTGTCAAATTTTTTTCAGCTACTACACTTATTTCAGAAGAGATACAGCAATTTTTTAAAAAGTTAATGTTTCAGTTTGGAACTAAACTTATAATTTTTGTACCAAGTTGCTTGTTATGATCTTAACTGGACATAAATAAGGTGACTTGTTGCCATTGCTGCATTTCCTGAAGGTGAACATGTGTTTAAGAACAAAACAACTCCGTCTTGCATCATGGAACATTGTGCCCTCAAAGGGAGCAGGGTCTTTGCATCTCTGGGTTGATGCTGAAAACACACTGAATGCTGTCAGATATTCAGAATTCTCAGCCTTTTTCAGCATACCAATAAGCAGTTCAGTTTACCTCCCTGCTCCAGTTTAAAGGCTTTCTCTGTGAGCTCAGGCTGTCTTCTTATGTAACCTGGACACAATGGAAATGTTAGGCAGGCAAATCTTTCTTTAGTCTGTCCCTCCGCCTTTTCTGACTCTGCTGCTTCCTGGTTTTTACTGAGTTGGCCTACTTGGTTTCTGGCTGATCACTGGATTAGATTTAACAGGACTGATTAGTTTAAAGAAAAGACTTGAGTCTCCGCAAATACTGTCTGTCTAATGTTAAAAACCCATTGCATTGCTTGCATTTTCTCCTCTGCTGGCTTGAAATGACATGTATGATACCATCTCTCTCTCTCTCTCTCTCTCTCTCTCTCTCTCTCTCTCTCTCTCTCTCTCTCTNAAAAAAAAAAAAAAGAGAACAGTGAAGAGAAAACAGGATTGACATGGTGGGTACCCTTGTGTTCTATTTTTGATCGACTGAAAATTCTGTTTATGGAAATTAAGGCTCTGTGGCCCTTAAGGAAGACAAATATGTTTGACATGTAACATGCCAGCAATGCAGATTCACAGCATTCCCCTTTACACTCCCTTGGCTTTTGTGTGGCTTACCAATATTGTCCTACCATGCCACTGGGAGTTCTTTATGTGTGTATGTCTGTGCATGTCTGTAATCATGTGCTGGGTCACTTTATTCCCTTTACATCAAGTGAGCAAATAGTAAATTTAAAAACTGTCAAACTATCAGTGGGTATTTTCTAATAGCAGTTTACGTGTTTCAGTTTTTAAACTTTAATGTTAAATTATTTAGATAATATTTCAAGGAGATTTTGACATAACGACAACAAAAGGCGGTTTCCTTTACAGTACTAATGACAATTGTTTGTTTCTAGAACAACAAGTATTTCCACTGTAAAAATATTTGTAACACTTTTACTCCTCCTTCATCACTTTAGGACCTGTGAGAGCAACATCTCTGAGTCACAGGGTGTGTGACGTGACACACCAGCAGTTATAAATAGACAGTATTTTGTGTAGAGGTGTGGTTTTTTTGTCTTCCTAATGTCCAATCACTTGCATCAGATGACAGTTTTTCATATTCTGCTCCACATATTACCTCTATTATTAATGCTGTGCCATGTCTCTCATAACCTATTTTTTCAAAACTTTTCCTTCCTTTTTGTCTCATTTCTGTCACAAGAGAGCACATTACCCAGCTGAATATCTCTCTCTCACTTCCTTACCCTTTTCCAAGCCAAAGACAGTATGCTTGAAAGCAAATACTGGCTGTTGTCTTTTTGCAGAACCAAAGACAGCATGTACCATGCTCTGACCTATGCCACCATCCTGGAGATGCAGGCCATGATGACCTTTGACCCACAACATATCCTGACTGCAGGAAACACGATGAAGGAGGCCCAGGCAATCTGTCAGCGGTGAGACTTTCCCATATAGTAAATAATGTCCTGGTGACCATCAATAATAATAAATGGTGATAATAACTCTTTTTTTTTTTTTTTTTTTTTTTTACGTGTGGTTTCTTTATTTACTGTATGATGTTCCACTCAAAAGTGCTTTTAGCTGTAAAAGAAAATGTGTGATAAAAGATTTTAAAAATTAGGTAGATTAGCACTAATAGCGCTTATTCATACTGTACGTATACAATCAGGAAGACAGTATATGACACTGCATCTTTTAAATTCTGGATCTCATTAACATCTTATCAAAAGCCAGAGAACATGCTGAGATCATCCCAGCTCATTCTTCCAGGAATTTCACAATGCCTTGTCACTGTTTGTCCTGTTGCCACAGTGAGAATCTGCCATGAATGCCACTCCTCTGCCCACAGACCCGGATAACATTAGATTTCATTAGCCAAGCCTCAATGCACACACACACACAAACACACACAGAAGCTTTTCTGGGTATTTGTGGCACTCTGACACCAATCTGATGTCAGAGCTGCCATTTCCCTTTGAAGCTCTGTTTTGATAGGATAGTAAATCCTTGGTCAGCACCGTGTGGCAACTTTATCCTGCAGCAATTCAGCAACCTGTCTTTGCTGGAATGAGGCTGAGTCACTGATTTGCATTGAAACTAAATAAACAAGGAAATGCAAGACAGTGCAATGCTATTGAAAAGTAACCCAAAAAAACTTTTTCTCAGAAAAGCCACTGATAAATTATGATGATGTGTTTGTGCTTTTTCAACCAGGTATCGTAAAAAGTTTACCAGCAAAAACTTCACAGAAGGTCAGTGTCACAAGATGCATCACAGCCTAACATGCTTCCAGATTACAGTTTTATGTCGTGCTTTGCATTTGTGAGTACTTGAGTGTTGTGTGTTTGAGCTTGTATAAAGTGTGTTACTGTACTTATAGCCATCTATGTGTGTGTGTGTGTGTGTGTGTGTGTGTGTGTGTGTGTGTGTGTGCGCTTATACAGTATGTTGGGCTCTGCAGTCTGAAGTGTAACTGTGATGTCATGATTTTTACCTCAGAGGAACTCCATGCTGAAGTTTGCTATGCTGAGTGTCTCCTGCAGAGGGCAGCACTCACCTTCCTTCAGGTCAGGAGTAGGCCTTTTGCACAACATCCAGACATCCTGCCATTCAAATCCTCCACCAATGATAATGTCTTTCTTGTTTCTCGCTTTCTCTTCAGGATGAAAACATGATAAGTTTCATCAAAGGGGGAATCAAAGTGAGGAATAGTTACCAGACATACAAGTAAGAATCTGAGCAAGGGTACTAAGCTTGTGTTGTTCTGAGTTTTCTTGCAAACCTTTTTCCTTTTAAACCTTTAATCCTTGCAGGTTGTCTCATCCTCTGCCTTTGTCTTGTCCTCAGAGAGCTTCACACAGTCCTCCAATCCACTGGATACACTCATGGAGACAGCCATGGGCATTTTGAGGGTGGTGTTAAACTGGGAGTGGGAGCCTTCAATCTGGTAAGGAGAAGGCTGAAATACTTACATTTGTAATTGGATCTGGGTCAAAGAATATTTCTCCATCTCTGGGAGCTAAGATTTACAGAAAGATAATTTGACCCAAAGAAAAAGATTGAAATGTACTAAATTGTAAGCATTTTTTTTTTTATTGAAGCTTTAGATGTTCATACAGTAAGAAAACAGAAGCACTGTAAATAGCAGAAGATGCACACTATCTAGTTATTTTGGAGAGCCATATGAGGCGCATACTTCCAGCCCAGATATGCTTCATTAACTTCCTGGAAAACATTGTTGTTATAATGATTTTTTTTTTTTTTTTAAAGCCCCAAAATTGTCATTCTGCCTGCAGCCATTCAATACCTCTGCTTCTCTTCTTCCTGCAGATGATTTCCATGTTGCCCACACGGATGCTCAAGCTGCTGGAGTTTGTCGGTTTCTCTGGTAATAAGGTGAGTTCTCCTGACAAGTGAGAGCTAGTTATGTCTGACACAAGGAGCAGCTGACAGAAGGGCTGTGAGTGTAATGGATGTAGTTAGAGATATTGGACAGCAGATTGTTGTGTGCTGTGTTCGTTGCTGGATGGGGCTGAATTTAGCTTTGATGGGGGGGG
>VXCM01000369.1:47471-178718 GCA_014773175.1 Lucifuga dentata
TGTGTGTGTGTGTGTGTGTGTGTGTGTGTGTGTGTGTGTGTGTGTGTGTGTGTGTGTGTATGTGTGTGGGAGAAAGAGAGAGAAGAGAAATTAATTTAAATCTGATCTTCTGCACTGCATGGTGAGGAAGATCAGTGTCAATAATTCATGAATTCCAAGGGTGAAATCAATGCATCATTGTATTCTCTGCATGTGTGTGTGTGTGTGTGTGTGTGTGTGTACATGCAGGAGTTTGGTCTCCAGCAGCTTCAGGAGGGTTCTGCAGAAAGCACATTCAGGTCCTTCCTGTGTAACATGCTTCTGCTCTGTTATCACACCTTCATGAGCTTCATACTGGGTAAGGATGGGAAAACACACACACACACACGCACATGCACACACAAACACACACAGTTGGGACCAACTACAAAAACAGGCAAGGTGTTGAGAGCTCTTATCTCCTTCTGCGTCTCTTATAGGTACTGGAGAGGGAGATGTTGCAGATGCAGAGAAACTGCTGGAGCCATATCTCAAAAAATATCCTAAGGTTTGGCTGCAATTGAACATTGAATTTTTGCTAATTCATCCACACAATGTGGTGTGTAGCGATCCTAAACATACTGGGCTGTGTGTCCCTCCCAGGGATCCATCTTCTTGTTCTTCGCTGGTCGAATCGAGGAGATTAAAGGCAACCTGGATGCTGTGAGTGACATTGATTTCTACACAGCAGAAAATAACTAGTCTGTTTACATCATCATTATATAAAGTTGAAATCTGTGTGTGTTTTATGTGTGTGTATACTGACTGAGTGTGAATCACTGATCCACTAAATGGTTATTGTTCCTGGATTGAATTGCTCATTACATTCTGGAATTCACACTAAATATGTCTGAAATGGGATGACTCACTTCCTTGGGTTTGCTTTTTTTCAGGCTATCAAGCATTTTGAGGAGTGCTGCGAGGCCCAGCAGCAGTGGAAGCAGTTCCACCACATGTGCTACTGGGAGCTCATGTGGTGCTTCACATACAAGAGGCACTGGAAGATGGCCTACTTCTATGCCGACCTGCTCAGCAAGGAGAATTCCTGGTCCAAGGTGGGCCTCCATACCATACTGACTTTGTGATTTGCAACAGGGAGAGGTGGAATACACTAAATTGTAACAACTAAATGTAATACATCCGTCTGGTCAGAATAATCTGGCTACTTAGTAAATGCAAATGTAAAGTTGAGTCACTTCTACTTCCTGGTCCAATCAAGTCACGACTGAAAAAGGAGCAAATCAAAATGGGAGGACCAAATTGACTTTTTTTTCTTTTTTTTCTTTTTTTTTTTTTGCAAGATTTACAACAAATCATGTACACTGTAAAATGTGACAAGTTGATCTTTCTTAAAAAATTCTAGGAAACTGATTTCCTTGAAAAAGGTCTTGAAAAAGGTATTAGTCTTAAATTATGTTTCAGCTCAAGTAGACATAACGTAAACATAACTTAAGACTAATAGTTATATTTACTTACCTTTTTCAAGGCAATCAGTTTCCTAGATTTTTTTTTTTTTTAAAGTAAGATCAACTTTTCACATTTTACATGTATACTTGACATTGCTACTAACCATTTTATATAGCATTCTATTGTGTTTTAGATTTTAGAATAATTTTTTTCTGACTTCCAGGCAGACATTGTCATCTGTGGTATCGTGTAAAAATCAATTTGCAGACCTAAAGTTCTTGTTATTAAATAATGCAGTGCAAATTTGAAATCAATTTACACTTAGGAATGTATAACCATTAATGATAATGCCACTTTGGCAAAATTAGTGTAGGCTTCATTTTCAAAGGGATATATTAGGCATATTAGGCAACAGAAACAAATTTCACTCTTCTACTTAATGTTCATATTGTGCAGAACTGAATGAAAATCAATGGCTGCCTGAAGGTAGAAAAATGCAATAAAGACCAGAAACTCTACACCATGCATTTGAAAATTGTCAGCAGTAATATAATTGCAAATCTTGCAAAAACACTTGGAAAAAAGACTTGCAAAAATGCTGGTACATATGGTCTGTGGTATGGGTTGACAGCGATGTGCTCCTGTACGTTGAAATATCCAAGTGGTCAAACCACCCAAATGTATGAATCAAAATATAGATGTGAGGACCATAATGATCTCTGTTGGTGTGTGAGGTTTAAAGTCAGTCAACTTTTCAAGAAACAAGAAAAGCAACCTTATTTTTAGTGTGGTAAACATTTTACATGTTTTAAATAATCTTCATAAATACAAGGGATACTAGTTCAGGAAAAAAAAGAAGAAATTCTTCCAATGAAGCTAAAATCATTAATGTTGCTATCACTACAGTTATGGACAAAACAAAATTAATCCAAATGATTACAGTGACAGTAGGAAAAAGAAATTCATTTTTACATTTTTAGTCCTAGAATGGGCTTGTTTTAGCTGTCTAAACACCCCATTGTTATTACTCTTTCTTACATGAAAAAGAAAGCTGGAATTGTAGTAGTAAGTGTTCCTCTTTCCTCAGGCGACCTATGCATATATGAAAGCAGCTTACCTCAGCATGCTGACGAAGGATGATTGCTTAACCTTCGGGGAGACTGAGCTTACTCTGTTCAGGTACTGTGTGAGTGGAAATGGACCAGATGAGAAACTACTGAAACTCACAGCAACCACAGTGAAACAGAGATGATTCATATGATATCATGATCTTCAGCTATTACTGGAAGAGATTTGCTTTGGTTGGCAACATGAGCGAATATTTATCAACAATGTGACTACAATACAGTTAAAAATGTAATCTCTGTCTGTGAGATATTTACAGTAGATCATAGAAATTGCAGTATGTACCATGTATTTTCTCCTTATTATTGACATACATTTGTATGAATTTCATTATATATATTTCAGGCAGGTCTCAGGACTGAAGCAGAAAATAGCTGGCAAGTCTTTGCCAACAGAGAAGTTTGCTATCAGGAAAGCTCGCCGGTACCTAGCAGAAAACCCCGTTCCTCTTCCTGCTCCTCCATTGGTTAGTACTTGATGAAGCAATTTGACATGTTGCATTATTAAGGCTGCAATGTTACTATTTATTTATTTATTTATTTATTTANAAGCAATTTGACATGTTGCATTATTAAGGCTGCAATGTTACTATTTATTTATTTATTTATTTATTTATTTAGCCATTTATTGTGAAGTACCTGATTTAAAAAGATCATTTTAAACATAAGTTTTATTTTACATAGGCTTTGCCTCTGTGAAACGGCCCTATAGGCTGGTCCACTCAACCCATGGAGTAAGATTTGCTTGTATTGGTCTGGCTAATCAAGACAACCGAGCAACTCCTCCTGGTACAGGCCATATAAACATACTCCAACTTGGAATCATTCAGCAACAGAAAGCATAGAAAACATGGAAACTGAGAGTTCCCTGAGGTCAATTTCGTCTTCTTTTCTTCAGATGTGATGTCTGCCCCTCATGCCCTGCTCTATCCTCAGTGGCACAGCCTAATTCTGATTGATATTCCTGCCTGAAATATCAATGTAGGAATGTGTTAGGCTCTGTCAGGTCCCTCAGTACACAGGAGGCAGCAATGGAAAGATCTTCAGTCCAAATGTCTTATGGATGCTGCTTACACTGCTGACATTCCCCCAGCCTCCATACCCACTTATCCTGTTCAGGGTCATGGGGGCTGGCACCTATCCCAACATCCAAAACACAAAAGACAGGGTTGCCAGTTTATCACAGGGCTAATGCAGAGACAGACAAACTGATTCACACCCACAAGGAATTTAGTGCTTGCAATTCATCTCTCTCTCCAGGCTTTTTTGAAAATGCATCCTGGAAATGGGTAGTGAGTCACTGATGCAATATGTTTGTACCAGCTTGTCAGGCAAGTCTAATCAAGTCAAGTCAAATTTATTTGTATGGTCCAATATCACATAAATGTCTTTCAGGCCCTATAGCAACAGTTCCTGACCCAACTCAAGTTCTCTATGAAGACAAGGAAAAACTCCCTTTAAAAAAAAGCAAGTGAGAGGAAAAAAAGAGAACATGGAGAGGCAGTTCAAAGAGAGGTCTCTCTTTGAATGGCTAGCTGTTCAATAGGTGGGGAAGCAGGGATAAATTGAAGATGGATGGAAGGGCCCAAGTTCTTCATATTCTTGCACAGTGGAGCAGTGTCGGATTCTGGGAGCAGTGAAGCTTGTCTGAGGGGAAGAGCCAGCTGGGCACAGAGCAGACAGGCCAGGACATTGTCAGGGCAGGAAGCCATATGGCAGTCCAGTAGTCTGGACTTCTGAACACAACCAGGCTTGAGGACCCTAAAGAGATGATTGAATATCTCAATAAAATCTTATTAAATCATGAGTCATTATGGTTTATTTCAGACAAGACATACATCTGCCTGGTTTATGAGATTAGACCTCAGCATTGTTTGCATTCTTTCAGTCTCTCACAGCCTTGGCATCTGGCTTCATCCATGTAACTCAGGTAGGGCCGTCTAACCTTGTTTCATGCCAGGTTAATTTACAATGTCCATTTGAATGGCCTGTAGTGGGAGGAGTGGACGGGCCTGTCCTGATTGGGAAAACCTGTAGTGCCCATTAGAGTGATTTAAAGTTTATAATGGAGGAAATACTTTATATTTCAGTGTAAATTCACTGATTTTTGGTTTTGCACTATTCACTGTGCTTTCTTTATGTATACATATTGTGTGTTGTCTAGGAGATGATGTACATCTGGAATGGCTACACAGTTATCGGGAAACAGAAAGACCTGACGGAAGGCATGCTGAAAACACTGGATGAGGCAGAGGCTAAACTTGACAGCAGCCCAAGTAAACACAATCAATAATTTTATCCAAGAGAATTATTCACATGGAATAATGCTCATTCAGTTCTTTCAGTATAAAACTTTATCTACTAAAGTTGACTTGACATATTTCAGATGCTATATGAGTGTTTAATTCAATCTGATTATATAAAGAATGTCTAATTAATCAAATGGTATCATATACTTATTGTGGTGGTTTCTTATATGATAATCTCAATGAATTGCTTTATACAGTCCTTACTGTCCTGTTGCATGTTTGTCAGGGACAGATGTCTTCATAGACGACCATTGTCTGCTGAGCCTGCTGAAAGGACTGTGTCTCAAACACTTGGGACACGGTGAGGAGGCAGAACATTACTTCACCCTCGTCCTCTGCAAGTAAGCCACTCTCAATACGACGGCTTCCTTGAAAAATACAACAATGGCACTGCATCATCATACTCTACTCTAAACCCATCATACTACTTATTCTAATGCAATACACAGACACATTTGCATACACAGAAAAACACATACACAACAGTGTCTTGCAGTGTGTCATCATTAATTAATCAAATTCACTGTGCATGCACTGGTGAATAAAAGCACTTCCATTTCTAACAAAACACATCAGTAGAACAATATCTCTGTACTGACTTCACCTCCTTGGAAAAACTACTGTTTTGTTTGACATTATCTGCAGTGAGACCCAGATTAAATATGACCACTACCTGGTTCCAAATGCATTGCTTGAACACGGACTGTTGTGTCTGGAGCATGGCAGAAATGATGAAGCTATCAAACTCCTAGAGGCAGCAAAGTAAGTCCTCCAATCAGCAGATAATATTCAATTCATTTGCAGTCATAGAAATGCTTGTGGAATCTACATGAGTTTAACTTTTTTCCTGCAATTTAAAGAAATAAATCTGCCTTAAAGAGCAACTTAACCCCCCATTTTAGCTTGACCATGCGTCCTTCACATATTCAAAAAAAAAAAAAAAAAAAAAAAGCCTTCAAACCCTGAAAAAAAAATGGCTGGGCCACTAGACCCTCCACCCCATTAGAACATAATATTTGTATATGCCTTGATAAAGAGGCATGGCCCAAATCAAAGCGACAGTGACATACTGTAGACATAAGGGCATGGAGTACATGGCAATGTCATGGATTGTCGTGCCTCGTTTCGACATCTGGAGGGCAGCTATACTGTAATTTTCAGTGGAAAAAAGAAAGCACAGCCTTTACAATGAACACTTTAGATTGCCACCAGAATCTACTGATAGCATTGTCAAGTGGCTTCACATATAACTTCATAACTCAAAACAAGTGGACTTGGTGTTAAGTTGCTCTTTTATGGCCATACTCTGTGATTATAAGTCAATCATGTCATTAAATAAGATTTATATTTACAGAATAATTGTGAAAGTTCACCTCTGTTGTGACTGCAAATAATAATTCTCCTTGCTCTGTTTGTTGTAGGCATAATTACAAAAACTACTCCATGGAATCACGGACACATTTCCGCATTCAGGCTGCTCTACACAAGGCCAAGGGCACAAAAGAGAATGGGATCCATGTGCCCTCCAGCCCGTAACAGCCAAAGGAAGGCAAGCCGGAGCAGGAACAGATTCCTGGTCCTGGAGTCCCAAAATGTACCACTCACCTCAGCCTAGGCGGGTGCACATTTTTTTCCTGAGGAGAGCACTTGTTTTTTTCCAATGTTCTGTCCCTGGGTGATTGCGACTCAGTCTGGCTCCATCTAGATCTAAGGATTTATTGTAATTTATTTCACTTTCTTATGTGATTTGAAATTTACATTTGTGCAGCACTGTAGCCACCCACAAGAGGTGTACGAGGTGTAACAAAGTCACCTGTGGGTGTCTTCTAGTGCAGTAGGGCAAATTACTAACGCTAATTCCACCCATCCAGCAGCAACATTCAACAATGTTACTATCACACTTTCTCCTTTCTTAGATCCCAGATGGCATGAAATACGTGTTGACAACATGGCAACACGTATCATATGATGCAACTTTACAAAGTATAGTCCATAAACTAATTTCTGTTTTGTACAATCTTTTGACATATTCTGCAGTTCAGTTTGGATATTTTGAGTAAAACCAGTATAGCCAACTAAGAAATTAATTTAGTTAAATATTGAATTTACCTTAATTTTCCCACAAGACAAATTTTTGGTTCTGTTTATTGTTTCCCAGTGATTGACTGTTTGATTGTTCATTTCAAAATCTCTCTCTTTGCTTGAATCATGCAAAACATACATACACAAATATAACAACACAGAACTGTGGAATACTTCTTTTTTTTTTTTTTTACAGTGATCCTGTGAAAAAATCATTTGCTTAACAATCCTTTTGTATTTACACAGACAAACACTGGCTTCTGCACAGAGCTATGTAAATCAGCCAGCCATGCTACTCTCCAAAGTCATTAAAAGTGAGAGATATTCTATATATTTATATACTGTAAATGGCACACCTTTTGCAAAATTGTCCTGTTTTAAGAGGACAGATGAATGTGTCTTTTAGAAAGGCAGACTCCCTTCTTTTCTCCTCCTGGTGTGTGGAACAGACTCCAGCAGTACTTGAGTTTGAACAAATAGACCATTCACACTAAGCAGTGAAGGCCTGCATGCTTGTCCGCCTGTTGCATCTTTAGTGGGTGAATAAGCTCTGAACGACAACCACCACAGTCTTCCTGCTTTGTGATCATCTTCTGCTGCTTCTTTATTGGCTATCCTTGTCTTGTTCCACCTATAGAAGGACTTGTACATCATAGTTACGATCCTGTGTTTTAAACAATAATCTGTTCATGAACCATTTTGTAATGACTGAAATAAGACAGAAAGGGGTCCTTGTCTTGGTGACAGGGTGATTTAAAATTCTGTGTCCCAGCAACAGAGTATGCAAAACCTTGGAACTCAGATGGTGTCTCATGTTGGAATTAGAGCACTGCTGATTTATTCATGTAGTAGAGTAAGGTTTGGGATTCAAGAAATTGACCAGGAGTCAGTTGTAGATTTTTACATGGTGGAGGATATACTATATTGTTTTGTCAGTAGTCTCACTCTGGAATATTCCAGTAACAAATTCAAATTTAAAAATAATATTAAATG
The DNA here is from genome assembly GCA_014773175.1 of Lucifuga dentata. Lineage (NCBI taxonomy): Eukaryota > Metazoa > Chordata > Actinopteri > Ophidiiformes > Bythitidae > Lucifuga > Lucifuga dentata. The sequence goes on from VXCM01000369.1 coordinate 55,405, forward strand.
TAACTTCTTGTTTTAATTATTCAAGTGTTTTTTTGTTTTTTTTTTTTAAATAATATTAGTCAAAAGAAATTCTAACCAAATTTAGTGGCACTGTGATGTTTACAATCATCAGATTTTACTGGGCATGGCTAACACTGAGCAGAATGTCATTCCTGTACGTACTGTATGTTTGTATTGTAATTTAAGAAGAAAAGATCAAATAACTAAAAACTGTCTCACTTTGTGTTGTGTTGTCTTCTTCTTTGTCATTTGCATCACAAACGGGAGCACAAAAATACCTAAAGTACAAAGTGGTGTTATTTACAGAACAAAGTGGCAGTGCTTGCAGATCTTTGCAGTCTGTGTTCTTGTGTGACGTAATTCACCAGACAAGAATACAGTAATGTCATCTCATTTTGTTGACAAGCAAGCCTTGGCAGACAAGGATGAAAAACTGTGGGGTTTTACAGAATATTTTTTACGAAAATCCACAGAAATGACTTCAATTTCACAGTGAGAAAACCTTAAAAGAGTGTGCGACCGTGAGATATTTTGAGGCCTGTATTAATAACATCACACTGGTCTGAAATTGTAGGAACAAAGGCACATTTATCGATTTTAGCTCCCTGTGTTTATGTTTTTAGCGACTGGCAACGTGATCACGAATTTGATTGGCTGCGCATAAGAGCTTCCTGATAATTGGAGGCAGTTCATTGGTTCGTTTTGTAGCAGGGCGGTGCTTCGTGTTACTATATCACCATCTTTTGTCGTTCGGCAGCTGCAAAGTGGAAAGTCTCTGATTGTGTCAGGGAGGTTGTAGTCGAGAAACGGTGGTTAGTTTTGTCATTTGTTATAACGGATAGAAACATTTTCTCTTCTTTATTACCTTAGCTGACATATATTTTTGTGGGGTAGTTTCAGTCGCCGTTTTAGCTAACAGTAGTTGTACCCCTACGAGTGCTAGCTTAGCAGGCTAGCTCTTTGTGTGGCTAGCTGCTAGCTGAGGGATGTTTTGTTGTTGTTGAGACGAACAGCTCTCCTGTCTTCTGGGAGAAGAGCTTCATCTGTCGTGCATGGAAAAACTCGATCGACTGCTTTCACATCGCATAATTTCACTGAAATATTGGTGGAAGTTGCCACTGAAATCCGCTGTGTAACGGTAGTAAAGCGACACTGAGAAAGCGGAGAGTTTACCTGAAGAGGAAGGAGATGGGAAACTGTCTGAAATCTCCGACCTCGGATGACATTTCTTTGCTACACGAATCTCAGTCGGACCGGGCCAGCTACGGAGACGGTGCTGACCCAGACCAGGAACCGCCGCCTCCCTATCAGGTAACTTTGAGCAACAGACCAGCTAGGCATTGCTTTTTTTTCCTTTGTTAACTGTATTCAGTGAACACCTGAAGTTCAGATGCTACGTTAATCTGGAGGTTTGCGACACGTCTGGTCTGGTCTGGTTTACTAGTCACAAGAAAAGAAAAGAAAAAAAAAAAAAGAATCAGACACCAAGAGAATTATGTCAAACGAACAAGGCCTGTAGTTTACACACCCGACATCACCCTTGGCTAGTAGCCCAGTCCTGACTCTGTCCCCTCTTGGATTTTAAACTAATCCGCTTTGTTAAATCCGAAAGTCCTGTCTGTGTTTGCCATTTCCCCAAAGTAGCAATATGATTCATCTTTCACTGATGTGGCAGCACGATATCATTATTTACTGTAGTCTTAAGTCAAATACATTGAACCATACATCTTGGCTGGAAGAAATTAAAAAAAAATATATATATATATAGACATCTGTAACAACGTGGACTTGAGACAAATGCCCACCTCTGTATTTGTACGTTTGAATTTAGTAGTTTTGACTCTTCTAACTTGATCAATACTAATTTTAATGTGCCCTTCTAGAGCAACAACTCTGTTTGTCTGGTTTCCCTGTTTCCTGAATGAGATCGTCCATGCACAGATCAGGCCATATTGTAACTATAACTATACTGGTGTTAACCTGCCCTAATATATTTTTACTTTTTTTTATTTTAACAAGTGGCTGATGTGTGTTATGTAAGGCCTTGGCAGGGAGATGGTCAGTTACTGGGTTAAGCCAAGCCTCATCACTGGATTTAAGACAAGTGTTTTTAAAGCATGGGAAACCAAAGTTGATTTCTGGTTAGTACTGCATGAGAGTTTTGTTATGGCCCTTTGGAGAAGGCAGTGTAAGTGTAACCAAATAACCAAACCCAACAGAGTTGGTGACATGAAGGGAAGACTTGTTATCAGTATGTCTCAGTCTGCTGGTTACTGTCTTTTGGTCCTTTCATAAAGCTACATGTACAGAATTTCCTCTAAGATTGCCTGTGTAACCATATAGAAAAATAGTCTGTGGAAAGTATATGTAAGGGCCGCTTCAAAGCTGGTGGAATAAATGAGTATCAGCGTAAGTGTGCAGATACATACAGTGTATAAAGACACATCTAGCTTAAATGTCATGTAATAGAAAACTCACGAAAAGTCTGTATACTGAAGGATAACTTGCAAAGAATTGCAAGTCTTGATGGAAATGTACACTGTCACAGTTCTTTGTAAAGTAATTTTGTAAGTCATGTGACTAGATTTTAAAATGACAACCACATTCAATATTTGTTTTGCTGTTCCAAGATCTGTGTCACCACTATGTTAGACTGACTAGATGATCTCTAGCTGCTTCTAACCCTTAGTTGACATACATTTCGACCAATCAAGATTTCCTCTGCAGATGGTCTGTTTTTTTGATTTTGTTTTTTTTGTTTGTTTTTTTTTTTTAAATTTAAATGGCTGTCGCCCAATATAAAGCAAAATTTTTGCGTAGGTTAGCCTCTCGTCTGCCATGGCATACATTTTAGGTTCAGCACTTTCCAGGACAAACTAATATACTATTAACAACTTAAACATTACAAAATATATCACAAGCTGAATTGGCATGTGTAGTGTCTGTAAAATGGAAGTAAAACTACAGTTGCACTGGTATTTGAAAGCCATAGCCCTGTCTTATTTACATTAGCTCCATTTTATTGTAAGTAATGATTTTTCATGGCATGCCTGATCAACTCTGAATGCCAATACTGTGCCACCAGTTAAGTACGTTAAGACACTTTGTGTTTCTTGATCACATGGTCCTACAGGTCAGATTATCAAAGATTATCAGCTTCTTTTACAATCTTTGTCAGTTATTATCAGTAGAGACTCACTCACAGTAGGACAGCATCAGGGCGCAGTTAAAGATAATTACTGAATTGGGGCCAGGATTCCTTGTTTGTGCATTGATTTCTATCTTGCTAAGTGTGTGTCATGTCTGGCATTTGTAATTAGGCCAAGGCAGCCAGCTCCAGCACAACAGAGGAGAGATGGAGTGATAAATGATGCACGATGACCTAATCTTGCTTATAGCATAATCTTAGTTTCTTTGGAAGAACTCTTGAGTTAGCTTAGCTTAGATACCAGACTCTGTGCCTTCAGTGATTATATCTGCTTAATCTCCAAAGAACAGAAGTAAAGCCCAAAAGGTAGGTTGGCCTAGAACCATAGAACCAACCTTTCCACTCAGTAAATATCTGAACATATGTACAGCGAACATATAACAGTTTAAGTGCCTGCTGCTCTTCAGACGCTCACCCTGAGGCTTCTACTAATCATCTGCAACTCCTTGAGCATATCTGTCACACTGACTCAAATCAGACTGTTTTCTGGGAATCCGCAGTCAGTGGTGAATCAGAGAAGATGGAATTCCAGCATCTGGAGCTGAGTCTCCCGCTGCCTAGGCAGAGGCTATATGTGGTGCTGTTGTATCATTTCCTGGCTGAAAAGCTGAGACAGACAGACAGAAAGTCTGCATCAAAAGCTTAGCTTGAGCCACAGTTTGGATAAAGAGGCACATGAGAACTCCACCTCCAAAAATACATTGACTGCAGTAATCTGAATGTCACATTGACTCAAATCAGATTGACTTCATTATAAACAAGACAGTATTTTATGTTGCTTATATGGGTTGTTTAGCGATCAAATTCATTCATAATCCCATTTACATTTTATGGATCTTAGCAAAGATACAGTACATAGTACATAGATACAGTACATAGTTTTGTATGTTTTTTGTATGTTGATAGAAAACATTAAATGTTATTCCACCACTTCAGATATACAATATCACTATAGCCATCTTTATCACAGTAATTGACTATAGCCATAAGGGGGACCTTCTCTTATCCTCAACTGCTCATCAGACTCAATAACATTACAGTATATTATATAGATTGTATATAGATTGTACTGTATAGATTACAGTACATTTTATAGATTGCAATGTAATACCTTAAAATAAAACAAGATATTTTGCAATGTACCCTGTACTTGTTATGTAATTTGCATATGCATATATTCAGCTCAAGATGTAATAATTGCATTAGCATTGTGTATTTTGATTTTGACATGGTGATCATACTGTAAATAATGATAGAGGCAAACATCTAAGTGAGAAGAGGCTTGGATGCAGTTTTGACAGATTAGTTTGACAGTTTTGCAGCTCAGTTTCAAATATAGCACCCAGTTGAGTGGAAGCTAGCTAATGTTGAGCATTACTTTCAAACAATTATTCTGATGTATGTGTTGCAAAATGCCTTTAAAATATTCAGTTGATCAAGCCGTAGTTTTATTAAGATGTCAAACACATTTAAAATTGCTTTGTTTTTCAGAAAATTGTGCTTGAGTTTACTATCAGAGTATTGCAGTCCATATAGACATAGTCACGGCTGGATGGACGTTGGTACGCTTGGTGGAAGAGCTCAGTCCTCCGAGCCAAACATTTAGACTAGCGGACCATTTAACACCTTCTCAGAATTATTTCAGAGTAAGGGTGTGTGTACTTGGATGTGTGTCTCCATTATTTTGGGGCGACAAAGTGGAGGGAAGTGCAGTTCTGTGTGTGGTTCCAGCATTGTGATGCCTGTAGGTGTGATTGTGCCCATGTGTTTGTGTGCCCAGACGTGTGTGAGTGTTGCTTATAGCATGCTGTGTGTTGAGTGTGGTGATTTGGAAAGCAGCTGGTGAGAAGAGAGCTGACTCATCGCTGTGGGACTGAGCTACGGGAGATAAGTCACCCCTGTGTGTTTGCATTTGAGAGGGAGAGGGTGTATGAAAAAAAATCTTGCCTAGGGCNAAGTCACCCCTGTGTGTTTGCATTTGAGAGGGAGAGGGTGTATGAAAAAAAATCTTGCCTAGGGCCCCAGAAAGGCTAGGGCCAGCCCTGGGCAGGAAATACTTTAAGATGTGGCAAAGAAGCATCTGCTGTTCTGCTGGAAGACAAGACCAAATCTCATTTCAAAAAGCAGTTATAGTATGAGTACACACCATTGACTGTGGTACACACACACACACACACACACACACACACATTATTGTGTAGCAGATAGTATACAAGCACTGTCATAAAGATGAGAGAGTTTGCTGAGGGCAGTTTGAGCTCAGCCAGCTTGAACTGAGCAAAGAAAGTTTACTTTGGATGTGGTTTCTAATTAGCTGTCAAAGCTGGTGTGGAGGGAAAAAGAAGGCAGAGGAGATGGGAGGAAAGGAGAGGACGAGATGGAAAACTAAACAAGTGGATTTACTGAATGGTTGTTGTATATTTTTAGCTTGTGGATCATTTTCAGCATGGTTGGGAGTGCAGGTTTGGTCAAGCTGTTGAGCATGTTGCTAATAAGATGTCTATAATGTTGCTGGTTCCTTTGTTCAAACGATTGCCTTTTCAGCTTAGTAATAGTTGCGGAAGATGGGATGCGTGTAACTTCCTTGTTTTGTTCAGATGACAGTAATGTGTTGGACAGATGAGTTTGACCAAAGTGTTCTGTCTTAACATCAGGTATGACTAAGGTGCTAATATCAGATTTGGACATAATCAGATTTTAGCCATGTAAGGCAGAGCTGCACCCCAGCAGAAAGCCCCTCATGATGGATTACTTACCATTTTGTCCTGATATGGTAACAGGACTGTGGTGGGTGGAGGCCTGACAAACAAGCCATTGTGCTACAGGTCAGTGACATAGTCTGTTGGCTTTGGCAGACACACAGCGGTTGTTACTCCTAAACACTCGCCACTACGACCTAGACTCGATATTCACCCTCAAAGTTCTCCTGTTTTTTCCTCTCCAAGACTCCCTCTCTCAGTTTAGTTCTGGATCTCTTGCTTCGATTAACAGTTGCCAAACCTAACTCATAAAATCAATGAAGCAGGAGATTCAGGGGTCAGGATCTTTGGTTGGGGAAAAAACTCATTGAAAGGTAGTTAATGTCTGATACAGTCTGTGTAGTTTGAAACCAACTGTCACTACTCATTTTAATTGCCCAGCGCTGCATGGACATCATTTTGAATTGACTGCTGATAAAATTTAAAGGACCGTACCACCCATTTTGCATGTTTGAGCCTATTATATTAAATTTTCATACAGGCAAGGTTGCTGACAATCATTTCCCAACGGATAAATCGTATTTCAGCTTTCCTGATATTTTGCAAAATCTCTTAATCTTTCAAAACCAAATTATTCAACCTTAAAAATCAATGTTTCGCCTGCTAATAGTTACGCAAAATTATGAAGTCACGGTTGTCTTAAATTTTTAGATAAAAGCAGGTCTTGTTTTGGGACTATATTCCCTGGTGGAGACATACATTCACTCCGAGCTTTTTAGTGCGCTTAAATGTTAAAATTACAAAACTTCAAAAAAACCTAAACATACGTGTTGTTCACGATGATGGATTACCTATCCCAAGAATGTTTCAAGTATCAACAAATTGATTTTAATANTGTTGTTCACGATGATGGATTACCTATCCCAAGAATGTTTCAAGTATCAACAAATTGATTTTAATACCAGAATGAACTGAAACCAATGGAGGAAGGTAGAAAAAAAAATGTTTTAACTCACCATTCCAATAGTAACCTTATGTGTATGAAAATTGAATATATTAGGTTCAAACATGCAAAATGGGTGGTGTGATCCTTTAAAGTGAACAAAACGCGAATTACTCATAATATTTATTATTACTAATAATTTATTATTGCTGTTATTTATTATTATTACAGTAATTTCTTTCCTCCTCCAAAAGCCTGTACTTTTGCGTGGCTAATCAGCTCCGGGTACCTATCGTCATGTGTTATGTGTAAATACTAGGGTGATATTCTTAGCCAGCACAAATACAACTTCCTGCTTTTACTAGGCCGATAAAATAATGTAATACACACAAACCGTTACCCTCATGCACATCAGCAAACACATCCTGTGATGCTAATATCCTCCCTGCTCACCTCGTTGTTGCCTTTCTTGACAACGTGCATGTCGATGTAACTGAATGCATGACTCCTGTATTGCGTGCACGTGTCTGCAGGTCAGGATTTTGTTACTCTGCAGCCTTTAGACACACGGCTAACATTTCAGAGCCCTGCAAGTGCTTCAAATTTCTGGTGTTGCTTCCCCTTAAGTGCATGTTGACTTTGCTTAAGTTGCACAATGGATCCAGCCACCAAATGCAGCAAAGACATATTTCCTAGAGTGCATCTATGGTTTTATTGTTTTTGGAAGATTCTCCACATGAAATGTCCAGCACAGAAGTTGGATATGTTTAATATATATTTTGTCAATAACCTGTTATGGTACCACATGTCAAATAGAACTGGGCTCATCATCATCCTACCTGTCTGCAGCTTCTTTCCCACCTGAATCCGAACAAAACCAGCAATGTTTTCCCAGGTAAAGCAAGGCAAAGGTTACAGCATTGTTATTTATGATGATATAATGAAGCTGTCATGGTGACCGTATCTTCTTATGCCTCAGGTGAGCTCACCTGTTGCTACAGTGAAACGCAAAAGCCATTCAGTGAATGCAAGGCATCATATCTCCCCTTTGAAACTGCTTTTGTGATACTTGCTGATAGTGTCTGCGGGGAGACGACGAGGACTGAAAATTCTTCTTCAGTGGTATCATTTTGTTGTCATTCTCCACTGAGTTGCATGTGAGCACAAAAAAAAAATAAAAGCCAAATCTGTCTGGAACAGATTTCATATGGGAGCTGACTTGATGTGCAATATTTCCTACATGGGAGACTGACTGTATGTGTGGCTGCCAATAACCATCGCCTTGCCTGGGGAATTGAAGCAGTAATTTGGGTTTCATTTGTCTAATGGGCCTGTGTGAGTCTGGCCTGGTTTCCCATTCCTCATCAGTCCTTGGCTCAAACAGGATACACACTCAAACATATACACACGGAGCAGCGGAGGGATATCTGGGCTATTGTGTTTTTAGTGCTTAAAGCTTCATTTATCAACACTGGCAGAAAATTATGAAGGTGTGTTTGCATGCATACGTGCTGTCTATTCTTGGGGCTGAATCTGTTGTGCCTTTTTAATCAAACTTGTGGGCAGAGAGTGCCTCTACCTTCCATTTTCTCCCCATGTTTTTTTTTNGGGGGGGGGGGGAGGAGATTTCCCTTCAAAAAATCCATGATGGTCATGGATATGTTGGGGTGATTATGTCTTAATTGTCTGTCTGTCTCGCTGTCTCCCCATTTGTCTCTCTTCCCATCCTCCATTAGCACTGTGGGGCCTGGCAGGATGACAGCTTCTGCTATTGTGTGCCTGGCTCAGCAGCTTACAGCATGCTTGGCAGAGGAAACTTTGGCTCAGNTCCCCGCCCGCCCGCCTGCCCTCAGCCACTCTCTCGCTGTCGTCCTTGTGGTCAGCCTAAGGTCACGTAAATAACAGTTATCAATGGCCAGCTGACATGCCACGTATGAGAGGAGGGAGAGGCATATGACAACAATTACACTGCTGAGCGCTGTACATTTGACACGCCAACACACAGATGCAACACACACATGCTACAGCTGCTGCCCCTTCACACTGAGGCCATGTGCGTGTGGCTTTTATTCCTGCTGTGTCTGTAGGACACGGGCACAGAGCATGTATGAGGAGAATAGCAGACGGGGACAGACGGCCTAGTCTGTGACAAAGCCTCGGCTGCTGCATTTCTGCTGACTCATGGCTTTGAAGGCATGGGTGCAGAGAGGCTAACTTGCACGGTCATCGCTGTTGTGCATTATGTTGTTGAGTTTAGAGTAGCAAGTAAAAACATGGAAATGGATGCTTGTCGGTTTAATAACAGACTTAAAGATAATTATGCTTTTGAATCGAATATAGTTATGTTTTCTGCAGGTTTCTATGCACACTGGGCTTAAAGATAAAGTCTGTATTTTTAAATTAATATACGATTATTTTACATGTCTGTATAGTTAAGTGGGGAAACACTTAGGCTGGTATGAGACTTTCTGTTTTCTGCCTGTGCTGCTACTGAGAAATGCTGATTGGCCTTTACACGTCAGATCTGACTAGTTGTCAGTGTCAGTGACCTTTCATCAATCAGTAAACAGTATATTTAGTATATTTGAGTTCATGTTATCCAATCTGTCGACATTTTTAACCAACAGTTATGTAAAACTTCAGACAATCATACTCCATTATATTTGCTATAGTTTATGTGGAAGGTTTTGCTGCATTAAATAGAAATAATAATCTGCATACCTTGTTTCAATTTAAGGAAAAAGTGTCAGTGACTAATATTGTTGGTTCTTATCACATTTACAGCCTTCTCATGTTATTCTCTCAATTGCTGATGTGCCTTTGAGCAAGGCACATGATTTCTAAACTGATAATGGAGTTATTCAAGAGCCAACAGTTGGAGGCTGTTGTTGCTTCTGTCTTGATGTAGCTATGCACACATAGCAGGGCATTCAATAATAAACTATTTACGTTTTAATAAACTAAAGGTGTAACCAGTACAGAAGTGAAAAGTTATAATTTTCTGATTATCTTCTTACTCTTGTTATGTTGAAACACTAGTTTGTACGGTGACAAAAAACACAGTTACTGAGTTGCTCTGGCTTCCCACAAAAATAAAGTCAAAGAAATAAGTACAACCCAAGTGCTGTGATGTGAAATGATCACAGTGGGTTTAAAACACAAATATAACACAAAAACGTTCACGCTTCCTTCTTTGGTGTTTATATTGGCAGGATGGTGAGCATGACAAGTTTTTCCTGTTTATATAAGCAGAATTTATTCTATCGTAGAGTCAAGGTCTTGATCCAAATAATATACAGCTCCTGCACAAGGCTTTCAGTGCTCTACCAAGTCGTTTTTTAGATTATTAGCTACTGTATTTGGCTCGTAAAAAACAGCATTGTGTCAGATAGTCCACTGGCGTTTGTCTTCTGGTGACACATGCCGTGTTTGGCGTCAAGAGGCCGTCTCTGGTGTGTGGCTATACAGGTGGTTAATGAAAGAACTCATTTAATGGTATTAGAGTGGACTTATCCTAATCCTTGACCTAGCTATTGGTTCCTTGCAAATGCCTGACTTGAAGGATTGTATAGACTAGAGGAGGAGTAAGTGAACGCAACATCGAGAGAGAGAATTGATTTGAAAGTAAGGTTGGGCTGCCTGAATGAGTGAGGGTGGAGAGGAAGGAAGAGGAGGGGCCAGAAGAGTTGTCAGAGACCACAAAGTGAGAGAGCGGAGTGAATAGAAGAGTGTTTAGAGAGGAGGAGGAGGAGGTGGATTCATGAGTGGTGGGTAGAAAAAGAGTCAAATTAATTTGTGCATTCTTTCATACACTTCTATAAACTGCATATGCTTTCACATAAATGTAATTTTGTCTAATATAATGATAGAAGAGAGGAGCGCTTGTTTACAGATAAACCAGGTCAAGCTCACACATACAGTATAAAAACTAGCAAGAAGTTTTATAGAACATGAAAGATGTCATGAGAAATAACTTTTTATCATTTCAAATGTCTCTGTTTCAACTGTAACTATGAATATATGAATGAATATGAGTGTGGTAATATTATGACTTAAATCTGTGTTGAATGAGTGTTTTTGTTCTTTTAAACATTAAAATCAATACTTGGATCGTATTGTTTTACTTCATATATGCCTACTTATGTGGTTAGGTGCACCCATATTTGAGCTGACTGACAGAACGGAATTGAGAATTGTGACTTGTTACTTTTCACATTCAGCTGTAGTTGGTTTAACACAGAGAGCTTCCTTCTCACCAAAACAAAGAGGGACAGGGAGCCTTTGGCTTCATTGCTGTGACTTTTATTGTGGGTCAGCATACACACGCCACACACATAGAGAGCCAACCTTTAGGCTAGAAAAGAAAATTAGGGATTTTCCTGGGAGATTAATATTTCATATGAAAGGTGAAATGTTAACAAGATGCTTGGCTTTGCCATTGTGACATATTGTGTCCTGAGACTAAGATTTCATTAGGGAGCTTGAAAGCAACTTTTACATGAGCTGATAAACTCTTAAAGACTCTCTAATGAACTATCCTGTGGCAATCAAATTGAAGACAGATCAAATTAACTAATTTACCTGATTTTTTTTTTTTTTTTTTTTNTTTTTTTTTTTTTTTTTTTCTCAGTCTGGATTTTGTGATAAATAATTTAACTCAAGATCAGATTTTTTATTTTATTACATATCAGAAACAAAGATTGTTCTTCCCGGTCAGGTTGGGTAAAAATGCTCATGTACTTTTCTGCTGCACCAGCTGTCCAGACAAGCCATAGAAATGCTACCACCTACTGGCTAATATATTTCCAAAATATGGGCCAGAAATATTGTTTACTAATGGCTATGTAATCATAGATTATATTAAATATTGACACTCAGTCATTGTGAGAATTTCAGTGCTACAAGCCTTATCTTTGAGTGGAAACTGAGTCAACTGAGTACTTTCATTGTGTGGTGAAATCTGCCCTTCCAGGTGAGGATTTACATAGTAAACCTCTCCAGTACTGGCAGGAGGTGAGCTCAGTCTTTGTTTCACTATGAAGACAGAGCCAATGTCCCACTTCATAGAGCTTGTTTGTGCCATAATGAAAGGAACTTTTATGTTGAGCTTGTGGTTCATCTGCTAGTGTTCATTTGACATTTAGCATAAAACAGACTTCAACTGAAAGTGGTAACAAGAACATCTTCTGCGTTTGTTAAAATAACATCTCACGAAGACAGATTAAAGGGTGGGGAGAGGTTGGGCAAGCAGATGTTATGAAATAGGAATATAAGCAATAATGCAACTTTTCTTCAACACCCTCTCTGCAACTTCCCAAAACACAGACCTCTTCTCCAGCATGAATTTGAACATTAGTGCAAGTGTACACTTATTTCATGAAGCTTTAATGTGAAAGCAGTAGATCACCATTGCAAAATGAAAACAGGTGTGCTCGAGAAGTGTCCGTGTCAACCAGTGGCAAATAAGTAATGAATTATCATAATTTGCCATAATGTTTCATGTTACAGAATTGTTGAATCTATGTAGGGTCTGACTTGTGTGCATTTGTCTCTTTCACAATCTGCAGGAGCAGATCCATGTGCCCATTTACCACCCAACTCCCAGCCAGGCCCGACTCGCCACCCAGCTGACAGAGGAGGAGCAGGTTCGCATCGCCCAGCGCATCGGACTCATCCAGCACCTCCCAAGGGGCGTGTACGACCCGCGACGAGACGGCTCCGAGAAGAAGATCAGAGAGTGAGTACCCCGAGTGGCCGCATTTAGTTGTGAGATTTGAATGAATTTAACAAATCAATTGTAAAATTATTAGTTAAATGTACATGCTCCTAAATACAAGCTATTGGGGGAAAAAGTCTTAAACAGGTTTGAAAAATTCCTGTGTTGTTTTTGTTCACTGACTTTGTCTGATTTCAGTGATGAAAAATTAATTTTCACATAAATAAATATTACACTATTTTAAATTCTGAAATTAAACTTTCAAAGCACAACATTGTTTAGGATGAACTTTTATTTCTAGTCAGTTCAGAATGATGAAACTTTGATGTTGATTTTGTGAAGTCAATTCTGTTTTTTTCATATCATTTTTTTCATATACTAAAAATTATGCAACCTGGACTTTAGATTACATTATGTAACCTTTCTTTCGAGGAAGAGAAACATTTGGTGGCAGATACAGTTGCACATACTGAAAGCTACATTGTTTTTGAGACATCTAATGAGGAAAATGTATGAATTATTTATGTTAAGATCAAATATTGTGCAGGGCAGGTTAACGTGGCACTGAGTGATTTTCATCAAAATATTCTCTCGTTGTCCTCAGCTAAATTTAGCCACAGACACTATTTTCTGTCCCAACCCACAGGACTAGATCATAAGTTGACAGAGATTTAGAAAAATTACGCAGCATTTATTTCAGATGATGCAAAATTTCTTACAACTAGAAGAAACCTTTGGCAACATTTTTTGTATTGGGAAATTTTTAAGCAGTAATGCATGTTTTGTTTTTCCTTTTGATAATAATTATGTCCTGTTATGGCAGCTCCCAGTCCTAAACACTTACAACCATCTACATCTATAGCACTTGGGATTTGAAAATTACACTTTCTAACTTTCTTCTTATTTCTCATTTGTCTTCTGTTATTTTCTGCACTTTAATGTTGTACATACCCCAGGACATTGCTAATAAGCTGAGTTGTTTTAAAGTGAGTGCGTTCCTCTGCATAGGTGTGTGATCTGTATGATGGACTTTGTGTACGGGGACCCCATCCGGTTCCTGCCTTGCATGCACATCTACCACATGGACTGTATAGATGACTGGCTGATGAGATCCTTCACCTGCCCCTCTTGCATGGAACCAGTAGATGCCGCGCTGCTTTCCTCCTACGAGACCAACTGATGCACACGCGGATGCAGCCACAGACTGGACACACACAGACATACGCACGGCCTCCAGCGTACTAACCCGTATCCTGATGATTATGTAAAAGTGATAATGTAAAAGAGATGTGATTAACTCTGTGTATATGTGTGCGTGTATGTGTGAGCTCCTCAGTGGACCTGCTGGACAGGATTGGATCTGGAAAAGGAGTGGAGACACGAATGGAGCTAGAAAGAGTGGGATCGAGAAAGGAGAAGAGAAGGGACCTAAAAGTGTAGGAGGTCTAAGCATAGAAGTGTAAAGGGCAGAACTCAACAGGAATGGAATGACCAGTAAATTCTTATGAAAGAAGCATTTCCGTCATCTGCTTTTATATACACACGAGCACACTTCCTTTATTTGCTCTCTTTCATTGAAATGAACGTTAGCAGAATACAGGAAGGACATCTGACCACTATTATCAGGCTGTGCATGGTGTTTCTTGGAGAGATGAAGCCTGATTACTGGAATCTCGCCCTGCAAGACGAGGGCAGAACGGAAGGAATTGACTGCCAGATGTTTTGATGAAACCTGTTGAAGAGTTTATCTGCTGCGGAGACTGCAGATACTTGATTTCAAAGACAGCTCAAGAGACTGTCAACAAGCAGATGTGCTCTACAGGCCTCTACTTGTTGTCCACACACTGTACAGATTTCTCATGAGAAAAATAACATTGGGTTTGTGGATTGATTAATCATTCCGTGGCTTTGTGGAATCTGTTCTGTCTGCATAAGGACGGTGTACAAACAATATCTGCGACAACACCAACCTGACCAAATGAAAGATGTGCTTTAGTCACTAATGTGATGTATAGCCAGCGTACTATTGCTGTGAAGCTATTTACTCTTCATGACCTGTTCAGTGACAGTGAGTCATCAAATTATTGGCCAAAGCACAAGATTTTTTTTGTAGACAGTTAACAAATGAATGATGGGCACACCGTTCACACAAATCAGAAATATTTGCACTTACTTGTCAAGTTAATGACAAGGGATCAGCATATGCATTTATGGGGAAGTGAAGTTGGTGTGTAGTGTAGCCATTATCAGCACATTTTCCACTTCAGTCATCAAAACCACAGAAATTAATACTGGTAACACAAATGAAACTACTGACTTAATACAGAGTCTGCAAAACTGTTATTTAAAGTTCAAATCCTGTAAATTCAAGAACAAATGTTACACTTTTTAGACAGTGACTCAATTTGAAAACTCATGCCAGGTAGAGCTTAGTAAAGGTGTTTGCATTTACAAGGAATACTTCAGTGAGTGCCCTGTTCTGTGGCATGTAATCAGCTTGTTTGAAAGTCGTCCAGATGGAGACAAATACTGACTGAAATATTGAAGCCACCAACAGGATATTAGTGACAAAGAGGGGTGTGGAACTGAGTGGGGATTAACCTAATGTAATCAGAATCAGCCAATTATACAATGCTAACTACACTTCCTCAGAAAGACTATGTCTTTCTTTTTTTCTTACTGTGAAACTTATGTTTATGCGACTTCACACATCAAACTGAGGCCTCAATCTAAAATGTCAGTAGCCCAAGACACCCAGTTTAATATGAAAGCACAAAGACAGATACATGTTCATTTACATTTTTTTTTTTTTCGCGAAAAACTTTAGAGTGTAGGTGAGTCATTCAGTCAGTTATGCAGGGCATAAAGTATTTTACTCATTTTCGCTCCCCCTGCATCCACCTGAAAATAGCAGATTTGACATTGAGTTTGAAAACATGCCTTTAGTGATCTGTGTATGTAGTACTGTATATGCGTGCATACGTGCATGTGTGTTTGTACCAGGCTGCATGGCCTCTGTGCACGTATGTGTGAGGTATTTTTGTGGGGGTGTAGGTGGAAGTCAGCACCTTAGTTTTTGCACAGTACTTTAATCAATTTTACTTTTTATGTTGTGCATTTTCTCCATCATCCAGGCGGAGCTTCATGGCCTTAGGTGGGTGAGTGGATTGGTATCAGCTGCTAAAATGTGGAGAGGAATCCGTTTAACTTAAAGAAGCAAAGGTACAGTATGATACACAGACAATTTATACCACTATTTGCTGGTAAGTTGGGAATGCAATAGTGCTGAATAGTTAGGCAACTGTTGTACATGTCTTGTTGTGATGAATAGGTGTGCCATTCAAATTGTCCAAGTACATTGTCACAGAATAAACAAATTGTCTGTGTATCATGATGTTTGGATCTGATTTCTGTCACATCATTTAACTTTCTTCCCAAGAATTCCTGAAGGAACAGCTTGTTCCCACTGGTTTCATCTGCATTCTACAGTCCTGTGGTGTGGTGACTGGCCAATTTACCACAGGTTTTTGATGACATTTGTAGACACAAGGCCAAACCTTTTTGCAGAGTGGGGTAGGTTTTGAGCTGGGTCTGGATTTAATTAAGGCTGGGCTGGGCTCACAAAGCAAATGATTGTGGGGAAAATCATGTTTAACACTGTCATTGTGTGTGTCTTTTTATGTGCTATCCCCTAAACAAAAAAAAAAACTAATGTTTACCTTGAATCTCCCAAAGCTAAAATCTAGATATTAAATTCATTAATGTCACACTTTGTGGAGCTGCTCTGTTTCATGGAAGGATACAAATGTTCAAAAAAAGTTGTATAGCCAAACAGAATTTGCTTTGATCTGCTAACAGTCCTGAATAGGACAGTGTGCTCGTATCCCTGAAAATAACTCATCAGTCTCCACAATGTTGGTCTGCTTGCGGCAGCACAAAATGCTACTCAGTCACAGATCAGAGCTTTTGCTCTTATTTTAACATGTGGGCAAGACATATTTATTTAAAATGTTCAGATGATAAATAAAAAATATTTTAAGGTGGTTACGTTTTCTTTTTGTCAATTACAGGGCTGAACAGAAAAGTTTGCTCATGTGTATGGAGTATGTGTGTTGATATGTTTGTGTATGGATGCTTGTTAGTTTTCCTTGTTTGTAAGGATAAATATGCATATGATATATGTACTACAGGCAAATAATAAATAATCATCACAACAGAACAGTCTGTGATTTATTTACTATGTTGAAACTAGAAAAAGAATGTCAGTTTCATTTTTTTCATTCTAAATTTGTTTGACAAATTCTAAAAACATCTGAATCCCACAAATAAAATGAGTTGTTTATCAATCTGACTTCACATTGCAAGAATCCTGACAATTTAAAATAAACACTGATGATTGTGTATTCCTGAACATTTTAATAAACTCATTCTTATTTTTACTATGTATGTTCATAGCACCCCCAAGTGTTATGCAAGGGCTTCCAACCTGTTTTTACTATTAACCATTTTAGAAATTTCACAGATATCATAGCATGTGCCTTGGTTTAGACTTCCTAAGTACTGTTAATTAAGTATGAATATGATGTCAAACTATTTTAATGCCATAATTTGTCTGTCTAGCCTCTGGTTTAAGTATTGGTTTGCTTAATGTTACTAAAGCCGGTCACAGACTTGCACTTACATGTGCAAGTCTGTGGTTTCTGCAAGGAATGCCGTCACTTTATTTGGCTCAATCCACTTCTGATCTACTTTCCCACGATCCCTTAATTGCTCAACTTGACTTTTTACTTCGAAATTACATTTTATTCCATAGTATTTCCTAAAGGCAAGGACTTTGGTACTTAAAGCAAAGTGCTTGGTATGTGGTATTTAATTACAGTATAGTTACCTGAATTTACAATAACAATAAGACCATTTCTTATGCTGGTCAAAATCCCCCTTTTTTTTGTTTTTTTTTAAAGAATTATAGGGAGCATGTTGCATGCCAAGGGAAGAAACAAATGAAAGCACACCACTGGATGATCAATCTCTGATGCAACTGTGAAAGTGGAAAAAGCAGATGGTGCTGCCACTGAAGGGCATCAGTACACGTGGTAAGGCAAATATAAGTTTTATGTACAAAATGAGAAATGATGGCAATGGGCATTTTTTGATAATAGCAGCTGAAGTGCTTGGCAATTAGAAACCCCCATTGCTATATAATTGAACAGGAAGGTGGGTGTGAGGCTTACAAAACATGTTTTTTTTCTCACTGTTTCTGCATCTTTGCAACACCCCAGTAACATCTGAAAGTCTAATAGAGAGGCAGGTCCTGGGCAACATGATTTTAGCAGGTATGCGTTCTACCTGGTAATCTGCTGGACAACCAGCAGATTTCAAGGAGGTTGTTCCAGCCTAAACATTTCATCTACCAAGAAAATCTCCACCAGCCAAACCACATGCAGTCTCCTTTACAAGAAACCAGATTGCTGAGACAGGAGAGAGTAGCCACTCACAATCAAAACCACCATCAGCAAACAAAGCCAAATTCATATCACCAGCAGGGGGGGTTGCCAGTATCACCAGCGCACTACACTTCCTGTCAACCAACTGACAATTGTCCATTTGGAATATCCCCTATGACCAGCGCAAACAGCCCTCACTGAATCTTCAGTCTTGCTTTACCCTAATACAGCCCAATTTTTCATGGTGGATGAAGATACCAGCAACTTGGAGAATGGGGCCATCCTCGCCTAGGTAAGGGAAGACAGTGACTGTAACATGAGACCGTTGCATTAACTTCAAAGAGATAGAGTGGAAAGTAGCCAGGTAGTTGGAAGTCATGCTAGGTTTTGACTTTGAAATGGAACACCAAACAGGGTTACTACACAGAAATGTGTATGCCTTTTCCCTGCAGCCCTGCATGGAGGATGAGTGCCACTGCTGTGTCCAGCAGGAGGAGGGTGACTATACAGCCCCCAGGATGGCTACATTCACAATGTAGACATGTCTGAAGAGGATCTGTCCCCACCTGACTACCACCAACTGTGACAGGAGCAGAACAATGACTTGGATATTTTGTGAGTAGGGCAGAGAGTGACAGTCAACTGTCAACTGGATTGGCAGCTGATGTTGGCAGCAGATAAAGAGACCATGGCCTGCTACATTAATATGGCAAGTATCACATAGCAAGACTGTTGCACCACAAATGACAAGACCCAGTAAGGAAGCTCCCTTGTTGCTCCCTTGCTCATACCAGGTCCATGGAACAGTCCATGGAACAATGAGAATGGACCACTTTGGTTAACAAAACACTAAAAAGCCTCCACAGATTCTACTGGGAGTGAATGAAGACTTACATCCATTGGGCTTTTCTGGACCATGTATTCTCATACATGGTCCAGAAAAGCCCTGTTTTTGACTGCTGTACCCCAATGGCACATACAGTACCTTAGCACCAAGCAGCAATTCATATAGTGACTTGTCAGGGTTCAGAGTGGACATAAAAGGTGCTTCACACCAAAAATTCAGAACTAAATTGGGATCTACTTTACGATCAGGAGTAGGAACTATGTGATTTGTACAAAGAATTGTACAGTTTCCCAGGATGAGGAACTATATAGTTCCTGAATAATAATAATTTTAAAAAAGCATTTAGAAACCATATTTTCTAAACCAAAATGGTTTCTGGTTGCTGGTTTCTGCTGTGCGAAAGGGTCTAAAGTTCCTGAGTCTCCAAAAATGATTCCTGATTCCTGGGTCAGGGTTAGGTGATATCAGTTCCTTTGATGTCAAAGCACCTATTGGATCTCTTCCCATGCCAAGTTTGGCAGTCACTATGTGCTGGTCAACATGGACAAGGACTTCACCAAGTAGCAAGAGGTGCACAAAGTACATGTCCACCACAGAGCTTTTGGTGGAGACATTCTGTGATTTTATGGCATCAGAAGATATTCATATTGGCCACAAAGAGGGTCAGGTTCATACAGACTCTTTCCACTCAGTGGCTATGTTGATGTAGTATTACCAGAGGGTCTGAGGTTGACATATTCCCCTTGTCCTGTGGGCCTACTAAAGTCCAAAAATGTATTTCCTCCAAGCCAAATGGCTTGGTGTTTGGCTAGAAACACCAGACACCAAGGGGCTTAATTGCTGGGTGGTCTAATTTGGTTGGTTTGCTGTCAATCATGAGGAATCAGAATCAGAGTTTTATTGTCAAACCATCCATATACAAGTACACAGGTAGGATTAAATGCTGTTTCCAGGACCTCCTGTTGCTACATTTAACAGTGCACATAGACAAGAAGTGCAGCAACAAGACAAAGATCATAAACAGAGAATAGTGCAAGTAGTGCAACAGTGCATGACTTGCAGCCAAGTGTGGTCATTTGCCACATTAAAAATTAGGCATTTATTTGATAGTAACATGAGTTAGTGTTACACTGTAAAATATGACAAGTTGCTCTTACTTTAAAAAATCTAGGAAACCAATTGCCTTGAAAAGGGTAAGTAAATATAAGTTCACGTAGACATAAAGTAAACATAACTTAAGACTAATAGTTATATTTATTTACCTTTTTCAAGGCAATCGGTTTCCTAGATTTTTTTTTTAAAGTAAGATCAACTTGTCACATTTTACAGTGTAGTGTCAGTGTTGATGCTATTGATATTATTTTTGGGTTAGTGCTGTGCTGTGTGTGTGTTGCTAAAATTATCAAATTACTCTGAAAATTAGTTGTTGCTAAAATTATCAAATTACTCTCTCTTCATTGGACCATCTCACTGACTTTGGGGATATTTTGGATTTATTACATCATTGATGACTGTTTGTTGTATGCATCTTCCACTAGTTTAACTTTATTTGCCTGCCCCGCTTCTATTGCACACCTAGTTGTTCTCTGAAAAGGATCTCTGAACTGTCTCTCTCTGAAGGTTTTTTCCATGTTTTTTCTTACATGCTGAGGTTATGGGGTGTTTTAACTTGTCTTGCTGAAGAGCTTGTGGGCCTGTAAAGACTTTTGAGACATTGTATGTGACATTTGGCAGCACAAAATTAACGTGAGTCAACTTGAACATTTGAATAACTAAAGCATCACCATAAAAATACTTAATTTGGCAAATAACTAATTATATGGAAATGAAAATTTCTCATGATCTATCATTACGCAGTATGCTGTATAATTACGCAGACCGTGCATGATCATTCTGCAGTATTCTGCTTTGTGGTGATGCCACGGTAATGTACAGAGATACAAACCACGTGATTTAAGGTACACAGGATGTGGTTCTAAGATTGTTTACTTATGTATAATTGCTGAATTACATTCGGCAGCGGGTAGATGGGATAAACAAAAAGTTAAACGGGGAAATTAAACACCATAAACACGAATAGGCTCAAAATCTAGGTATAAAATAAGTATTTACATTAAAAAAAAATCTTCTGATAAAATATAAATAACTACTTTGAGTATGTTTTGATTTGACTAGTTTTTAAAAAAAATTGTTTTCTGTTTTTAATTTTTACTTTGCCATCTACTGTTATTAATATTTTGTTTATAAATGATAACAGAGTGGGCAATTTCTTATTTAAAAAGACTACCTCCCCTTATTAAGCCTTTCCTAATGGAAAATGTAAGCCTTTCAATAGCTCGCAACTGTCCCTTCTGATCTAATGAAGGGGAAAACACAAAGAGAGCTGCGAGAAAGAAAAACAAACTCCAGAAGTAAATGTAAAAATGAGCAAATAAAGCCATTTAATGTTTCACAAAAGAAGGTTAAGTGTTGCTTTATTATCTGATATTAGCCATACAAGACATCTAAATGTTTTTATTTTTAATATTCAATCAACCACCATCAAAATGACAGGAATTTCAGCACAAAGTCCTTAAGATAAATATACATCAAGGTGTCATTTAAGAAAATCAGAGAGTCATTCGTGTAAACTGGAGTTGCTGGGGAATTACAGGGATTATGGATCGTTTTTATTTGCAGACACAGATTTGCTCCTTCCCTCAGGCCTTGAAGGCGGGTGTGCTAATCCTTTATCAACCAATCCACGCTCTATAAACTAAAACGACTCAACAATAGGAATCTCCCCTCCCGCCCATAAAGATGATGCAGCTCTTTCTCACTCTTGCTTGTACACTCACAGAGAGAAATATTACACACTAATGTCCATTCAAGAAGAAATCAAGTCACTTCACACCTTGAAAAAAGCTATGACTGTTACAAATTATTGCCCAATATTAAGGAGGGCGATTGAAGCTCAATTTACCTTCCTTTGAAGACTATAGTTTTAACACCAGAAATAATAAAAACATTTGGGATACAGGGTTGGGGAAGGCTTCCATGCTTATATATATATATATATATATAGAGAGAGAGAGAGAGAGAGAGAGAGAGAGAGAGAGAGAGAGTCAGCGCATAGAGCGCATGTAGCGCAGTCTTTATATATATAAAGACTCTATGCGCTACATTAACGCACATTCCCTGTATATTCTATTGTACATCCTCTATATTGTACATTTTATACATTCTGTGTATATTGTACATTTTTTTATCGTATATTTGTATTTATCTTGTATATTTTTCTTTTCCTTCCTGAGTACCACGCACCAGAGCAAATTCCTCGTATGTGAAAACCTACTTGACAATAAATCTGATTCTGATTCTGATATATAATATATTATATATAATATTATATATATATATATAATAATGTATATTATATATATAATAATATAATATATTATATATATATACACACATATATATATATACATAGATAGATACATACATACATACATACATACACAGACTACATAAGCCTGGAAAACACAGAAAAGACAGAGAGAAGAACATTATTATTATTATTACAAATTTCAATCGTAACAAAACTGTACAACTGCTTTATTTTATTTTTTTTTACAGAATAAAGTAAAAGTTTGGAAAAAGAATAAAGGCCTACATGACCTGTCTCAAACCGCTCTGATATACGCAGATTGTAACATTCTCAAATAAACACGCTGAAAAGACTTTATACCTCTCTATTAATAATAAAAACCGTCTCAAAAAGAAACCTTATCAGCAGTACTTTTTCAGCACTACTCTGACAATTAAACTACAGCGAAACAGATGCGCATACACTTTGGAAAAGACAGAGAAGAACATTATTATTATTATTATTATTATTATTATTATTATTATTATTATTATTATTATTATTATTTTTAATGTATCTATTGTTACTCCTTTTAACTCATAAAGTCCCAAAATTTGAAAATCCATTAAGCCAATTATGGAAGTTTATGTCGGGTCACCCTGAGGTCATTCTTTGAGCCGAAATAATAAAGTAGGATCCTGTAATTCCGGTGTCATTGATTATTAGGCCTAAATTAAGTTAAGTTCTTTAAAAGACATCAGAAGTAAACGGGCAACACTCGCTGCAAAAAATGATTATCCTTCAAATTTCTCTCCCCCTCTCCCTCACACACACACACACACACACACACAACACAACACACACACACACACACACACACACACAGAGAGAGAGAGAGAGAGAGAGAGAGAGATTTCGTAGAAAGAAAGAAAGAAAGAAAAATACACCAGAGAATAGCTGACTATAATTTCCATGAAGGAAGACAAACCGAAGCGCGAGTTTCACTTTCGGTCGCTGCTCCTCACTGCAGCTTTGTTTTTGTTCCAGACTGAAAGCTGCAAAAGCAGAGCTTAAATCTGCGCGGATATTTTACAGACTGATGTGTTGAATACACCTAGGCTATTTCATATTTTAATATCTGATTGTATTTTGTATGATATAATATAGTTGACAAAACTCGCCATAACATAAAAATATGTCATAAGCAGCACTTTCAGAGAAGTGATCGCTCAATAATGAAAACAGGAACAATGATAAAATATTCACTATTCATTCTACTATTCAGAATAGGGCCTGTGAAAATTGTATCACGAGTAACATAAATGCGGCAGTCAAACAGTTAACAGGACAAAATGAAAAAAGTTCGGTAATGTCAGCCAATGGCCAGCAATAGATACAGTAAGCTACATGGATCAAATTTCATTTAACCTTAAATTTCATTTAAAAGCATATTCCTGAATTTGGGTTTAAAAAATACAGTATAAAAAACAAAGTTGATTTTATAATTTTAAAAAATGGTATTTTCAAGTTATAGAAAGATAGAGACATAAGAACCATAAATTATGGCGCATACTGAAATGACAATAATTCTATACGCCTACAGGATAAAATTTGCTCAGACTTCATTCACCATGAGGTTGTTTTACAGGGTAAAACTCATAAATTGTGATGGTGTTGTACCAGTGTTTAAGAATTAATGTTTATTTCTAAACATTCCATTTTTAGGGAACACACACCCACACACCCATACACACACAAAACAAAACAGAAGAGAACAAAATAGCACTGCCGCCCTCATCATATCAAAACATCTTAACATATTAATTTAAGACCTTTTGAAAAAAAAAAAAAACAACTATTATTATTGTTACTATTATTATTATATGTGACATGTTAATCTTTGCGTACATTGGTCGATTGTTTGTACTATAATCCCCTGTTTACTGCTAAATACATGTATTCCATAATTCCAATACAACAAACGTAATCTCATATTTTGCCCCACGGGCTGATATAATCTAATTATCTGTCATATCATTAAAAAAATCTGATGATCATAATGATATGCGGTTCATATCCTGTTTAAACATAATTTTTTTTGCAAAGATTCCTCAACAAACAGGTGTGATTAAAAAAAAACAACCTACAGATGGATTTTTAAAAATAATAATTTTTGTGCAGTTTGTTGCTTATGCTATCAGCGAACATCCGTCACAAGTCATAATTTGTCGGTAATATGGCTTGAGACTTAACGAAATTATCTCATTTCAAATATTCTATTTTCTGACATTCAATAACCAATAACACGTCGTATGGCTTTTATTTATTGCTGCATGGCAGAAAAACATAGGGAGCGACAGTGACAGAGGCTGCAGCAACTGGTTTACAGTATGATGTGTTCCATTAGTAAATACACAACAATAGGCTGTCAGGCACATGATTATCATGGAGGAAGAGGACTGCAGAGAGAGAGAAGGGTCCCAGCAAAACTGTACAATTGAAAAAAAAAATCAGTCTTTGAAGTCTATTAAACACATCTAAGACACTCCTATACACACATTTAGAAACTATAGAGCTCTTGTTTTCATTTTTTATTTTTTACATTTTTACAAAATGTAACGGGGTAATAGCCTATAGCGAAATGTAATGAGAAAACAATTAGATGCGTACAGTAGGCCATATCCGCTCACTCTTATTGAAAGGTTAATTACGAAACGTGAAATGAATTTATTATTTCTTTAAAATAAGCTAGAGCGAGAGCTATTGAATAATCTTTCTTTAAAAATTTATCAATGGGGGGAAGCAGTTTTACTTAGAACAATAATCCAGATTACCGTTTCATATACTCGCTGATGTATTCAGCGATGTCCGTCTTGCGGTAGCTGAGCGCGAGCTGGCAGGCCGTGTATCCGAGCCCGTTCGGCTTTTCTGGGTTCGCGGTGAGTCCCATCAACAACTTCACCACTTCCAGGTGGCCTTCGCGGGCGGCGAGGTGCAGCGGCAGGTTACCGTGGTCGTCCGCGAGATTCACCTCCGCCCCGTGCTCCACCAGCACGCGCACCGTGTCCAAGAATCCGTCGCGCGCGGCGTCGTGTGTCACGGTGAGACTGCAGATCGGGTCGCGCAGGTTGGGGTTGGCCCCCGCTCTGAGGAGGGCCTCGGCCACATCGGGGGTCCCCAGCTTCACCACCTGCACGGAGAGAGAGGAGAGGGAGGAAAAAGAGAGGAGGAAGAGAGAAGGAGAGCATGATAACTAAACTCTAAATAAACGAGCCTATAGGCTAATATTAGTATAATATGACCGGCTACGAGCTACTGCAACTATAGTAACAATAAAAGCTGATCTAAAATAAAACCAGCAGGTCCTGCAGTATTTTCCATTTCTAAACAAAACTAGAAAGGCGCTTTATACGCTCTAAATCTCAATTATCAAGTTTGTTTATTTTTACAATATCTGCAATCACAGAGCCCATACAGCATTCCTGCCCCTCTGTCTTAAATTATTCACCTAAGACTATCAGACTGCCTCCCTCATAACTTAAAAAAAATACAGTACGTAAGTATATCTTATCTTATCTTATTTAAAAGCACACCTTTTAAAAAGGTCTTTTAATGCGTGCTGTTTTTTTTTTGTTTTGTTTTGTTTTTGTGGTTTTATGCATTCAGTCTAATGCATAAAGCATCTCTTGCTTCTTTTTTGACTATTCATTTTCAGTATGTCTGTTTTTGTGTTTCACTTAATTTGTTTACTATTTATTGCTCCTTAACAAAAACACGAACGAATAAAATGCATTATTTTCATCATTAATGACACCAGAAACTCAACTATTACAGTAGAGGCTAAAAGAAAAAGTTTTTAGTTTTAGCCCTTCAGATCTAAACTGACTCACCCACCACTACACACACACACACACACACACACACACACACACACACACACACATACACACAGAGGCTTTCAGAAACGAACAATTCCATATTAGTAATTCATATATTTATCATGTTTTGTACACATATTGACCCCTGATATAGGCTAGTTATTATTATTAATACGTCCCCTATGGCCAGCCTTGCTTTTAATGGTTAATTTGTTGTACAGTAACTGTACACTGCCAACCTTGTTTTATTGTCTTAATCTCCTGTTTGTAGTTTTAATATAGTAATTGTTCATTTTAATCTCCCTTATATTTTTTGTCATGTTATTATTGTCATTAATTTTATGTTATTACTTTGTAACACATTCCAGCATGGTCTTCAGACACCATTTCCTCATGCACCACCATTTTGCTTCTCAAAGAAAAAAAGTCTCATCAGTTTTCCCTTTTTTTTTTTACTTTCCTANACCACCATTTTGCTTCTCAAAGAAAAAAAGTCTCATCAGTTTTCCCTTTTTTTTTTTACTTTCCTACAAGCATTTCCTTATATAGTTTTTTATACATATAGTTTTCCCTTTTACATCTAAAATGATAGTTTGAAATGCTATAGCTGAATAACAGCTCTCTCAAAGTCAAGTGTAAAAACAATGCTGAAAATGAATTGTAAAAGTAAACTGCAAAACTAAATACAGTCAAAAGAAAATCTTTTGGTTTCAGTTAATGGTTGCTATGAACCTGAGATTTCAAGCCAGTTTCTTCACATAACAAATTTGTGCCTTAGGCTCTCCCAGTCAAATAAGTTAACTTTTTTAGTACAGAATTTTGAAATACCACCATTTATTGGTATTCATATACATGATTCTGATAACCTATCCCCAAAAAAAGAACTAAGTAAAGCCAAAACTACAAATTGCAGTGTGATCCCTTTATGTTGTTTAGATTTGATTATTTACATTAACATAACATTTGATTTGACATATGATTCAAGTTTCAAATTCCTCCCTGCTATTCAAGTTGTTAAGAGGAAGCAGGTAGTGCTTCTTTTTAGACTGTAATCTGCGATTTAGACTGCATTCTGCAGATTTACCACATTTTTCTAGTCAACGGAGACAAACTAAAAAGAGTTTACACCAACCTGCAATGATGTTCTGCCAAATATATTATATCCATTGACATCTGCTCCATTTTGCAGCAAAAACAATACTTCATGTAGATTTCCACTGGCAGAGGCAGTGCAGAGCTTGTCAGTTTGTGAGCTTTCAGCCATTCTTACAAACAGACAGGAGACATGAGACAATGGCAGTTTAGCAGGGTGTGTGGGTAAAATCGCACCAAGGCCAATATCAGAGTATACAGGCGCCTCCCATCCTTACATCATAACCAGGCTTGACCAAAAAAAAAAAAGGCCTTAACATTAATTCAGACGTCATCACATGCTTTGAAGTAGCTCACAATGATCTCTGGAACTGGATCTATATCAAAGTTAGCATTTCAGATGATCAAGTTAACACATAACATCCATCAAAGATTATTTGGGAAAAAATAATAATTGAAAGTGCATCTGTTTTTTTTTTTTATCCCATGTTTCACATTTTAGAGCAAAAGCCTTATAAACAACATTAATATAATAAATAATCTTACTTCCATAGTTTTCTGTCAAGCAGCACAACACAGGCCAGCCCCTCTGCTGTCACTCAAAGCCTGTCTGCTGAGTCTGGAGGTGAATTTACAGTGATGGACATTGGTTTTGTTTGTTTGTTTCTTTTTACCCATCTCCATCCAACACTACAGAATTTATAGAAATGTATTTTGTAATAATGATAAGCCCCACTATTTACTTCATTGCCCATATAGCCACAGCATAATGTGCTGAATCATAGCCAGACAGAGAAAAACATCTTTAGTGCACATCCAAATAAAGTTTTTAGTGACAAATTTATATAATATTTTCTAAATTTTCTCTCTAGTTCTCTTTGATGGACACAATAAGATCTGTAGGCTTCAATGCAATGCAATTTGCATTGAAGCCTACAATTTCTATTTATCTGCTGCAATAAATATTCTGCTACCTTTGTGATATTAGCGTTGACCTTAGCTGGCACTTAATAAAGGTATAAAACAACAATTATTTTTGATTGTTATTATTATTTTTTGTCAGCACTTTAACTCTGTTGAATTATCCTCTTATTATCCGTATAACATAGTAGTGATCATGGAACAGACGCTTGTTTTAAACTACTGCAGTTCTGCGCTATACAGATGAGTCAGAGCTCACCTTAAATCATATTAAATTATAGCGCATGCTTTCCTCCATGAAGCAAACCTGCATAAATCTGATTTCACAGGGAAATTAAATACAACGGCCGCGTGTCATTTTCTAGTCTGGGTTGATATTAAATAATCCCTTAATAATCCCTTACAAATATGTACATCTATCATAATCAAGAGATAGGCTGTCATCCACGGCCACTTCCCGCTCATTTTCAAAAGATGTTGCAAAATGTAAATAACCTAGATGCATGTGACAAAAAGGTATTCGTTGCTAAAAAGCATCTGCTGCAGAAAGCCTCCTGTTCCTGTTTATTCAAAGGCATATCTGTAGAGGAACAGTCGCTTTTCGATTCCAGTCAGAGCGAGAAAGCTTGTTTGTGTTTTGACAAATACTCCTACCGAATTAACGATGATCCTCCAGCATTAAACCATTGTCACAGCGATGTCCGATCAAGTTTGGTTCAAACTCTAGTCTACATGTCCAAACATAATTCACCAAATGCTGCCGAAATATCCTCATTAACATCGCCAGAGATCGGTCATTTGAAGTTGCAGACTGGGTTCTTGGAAGCAGGGTGTTTGTTTTGAAAAGCCCCGAGAGTTTAGCTTGAGTGAATAATTTTGAAATTGTTACCAGAAACTATGAGATGAGATGATTGGATAAGAGCTAGAATGATAGGCGGGACTGGACTGCAAAGGGACATTGGGAAAGAACCTATTGGTGCAAAGTATGATGCTGATGCAACGCAACGGTGATGCAGACTCCGCATTCAGTCGTGGAATATAGACGTTTTGATTCAGGGAATGATCCCAGGATGAGTTTGTAATATAATAAGACTCCCGTATTTTATCTTTGACAATAAAACTAAAAGAAAACGACACGGAGGCTTTTTTATTATTTCGCCGACTGTTACTAACAGCCACGTCTCTTTCCTTTCATCATATCGCCCTCTAGCGATGGGAAAATACACCTGTTGGGCCAGTAAGTGGTGTGTGATACAGACCATTAATGTGTGTTCACAAAAAACAAAGGCATCTCCTTTCACCCAAAAACCACTATTTATAAAAGCGAAGAGAATATGCTCTACAACATGAACGCACACGCACAGAGAGAGAGAGAGAGAGAGAGAGAGAGAGAGAGAGAGAGAGAGAGAGAGAGCGTTAGGATACACGTGACAGGATATAAAATGAAACAGCGTAACGTTCCTCTTTGATTTTATCCTTGTTTTTTTGTTTTTTTTTCTTTTTTCTTGAGCTTAATCTTTACAGTGCACCACAGCTCCCAAATAGTGTCTCGGCGAAGTTCCATATACATTTGGACAATAGAGGAGTGCGTCAACATCCTTCTCTGCATGTTTTTCTTTTCTTTTCTTTTCTTTTTTTTTAAATCTCATAGTCAAAATAGGCGTTATCCAGTATACTGTCAAAGTAAGTCGGAATTCTACCGCACTATCTCAAAACATTTGATCTATCTTCAATTGGCTGCGCACAAATGGTGCGTAATGGCTGTGCGTAAAAGCTGAGCGCAATAACACGAATGTTGATTTGGCGCTTAATCAATGCCAGGCCAGAGGCCGAACGAGTCTGATTTTTATCCGGAAAACGATAGGCAAAATAGGCATGTGTCCATAGTTTCCCCGTAAATTCCTGAAGTGTAAAAATGCCCTGATGAAATCATCGATTTCCCTCTTTCATTGCCTATAGCGTTTTATTATTATGATTGAAGATGAAATGTCCTAAAAGACACAAATGTTGCTCCAAAAATAATACAAAATACACTTGTTAGTTTTTATGTGACCTTGCAGTGTTCATCTCTGCCCCAATCTTCTCTGCTCCTACTGGCTTTTGAGTTAAAATTTTGTTATCTTTCTACTTGGGGGGCTTAGTTTTAGAGCGTAGCTAAGTGTTGGCAGAAATTAGCATAAGGCACACGGACCACCGCGGTCATAGTTTAATTTATCAGAGGACAGCAAAATATATAGGGTAAAAATGCGTTTATGGATAACTGCTGATCACACATACGCCGTAGGCTACCTCCATTTCAAAAGACTATTACAATGGCACAGCAGGATTAAATAACATTGACTATAAAATGAATTGCAGAGGTTTTGGTGTGGGAGACGGAAACATCATCTACCACCTATTCAGGCACGATATTGATAAAACGGTTAAAAATCAACCGGATAATGACAATATCCAGAAATGCCAACGACAAAGTATCACATTACGTCCTGCCGGGCTTTCACGGCAGCTGCAGTCGTTTTACGTTAGCCGTAAAGCAATGGAATAGTGACAATAATGATAAGAGATAACTGAACACTGAAGCATTAGTTTACAGAATTGTGTTTATCTGAGCCTGTGAAATTCCGTTGAAGTTTAGTATTTATAATATTGTTAATCTTTTACTCATCGCCACGACTGAGCAAAGTGTTTTATTTATATTTATTGTCCCTCTGTGAGGCGTGAAAGCGACGAGAGCCAGTGGAAGAAGCTTTTAGCCAGTCATTGCCATGGCCTCCGACAGCGGCGATAACAACATGGACAGAGAAATGATTTTGGCTGACTTTCAGGTGGGTTTCTTTCTGTGTCCACATATTTCAGTGGTTAGATATCATATCTGTCCGTTGCTGCTGTATTGTCTTCTTGTCAGCAGCACACAGACCTGAGCTGAGCTTTGCTGTCTGGCTAGCACACTAAGCTAACAAACTGACAACTTGCTAACTGAAAAACAGAGCTGTTATTAGCTGCGAGCTTGCTTACAGGCTAGATATCGATTACCAAAAGCTGGTAATCTAGACAGAGTGTCATGAAGATCAATTATGGCGTGTTTGTAAATTTAGTAACCTGACAGATGAGGTTAGTCAAGCTAATAGGAGACCAGGGTGCTCACGTTAACTGTCATCTTGTTTACTCATTGCCAGTTGAGAAACTGTGTCCCCATCAGACACGCCAACTTAAGTGTTATTGCAGAGGAAAGTGTATTATCACAGGAAGAAAAAAAGTAGATGGTCAAATTTCCACACGTTATACCATGGTGAGATGGTGAGATGGTTTATCAGTATACTAATATAATCAATCAAGAGTCCTTAATGAATTTGTGGAAGAGAATACATTTTTTGAATAGCCATTTATTGAACTGGAATGCAGATGCCACTTTTTTTTAAAATGCAAATTTAACATATTTGGAATAATGAAATATGTTTGTGGGCTATGGGGGGTTAGATTCTGTATTTGGGAAAATTAACTATATACTCCTTGTTGGTTTCCAATTCATTAATTTGTTATAATGTGAATCAAAAAGTGCAGCTTAATGGTGATGACATTGGACATTTGCTTTGGATATTACATAAAAGTAGTGTGGATGTAAGTGAATATGTCATTCTGCCCAACTAAATAAAACATCTGCCAGAACAAATGTTTTATTTGATGGAGTCAGTGACTCCTCAACATGTGACTTTAGTTTACCAACAGCTGAGAAGAGTATAAGACTACCTACTTCTGATGTCATAATATTGTGCTATCATATAATCCTCCTTTCTTTCTTATGAGACAGATTTCTGTGCTCCAGATCCCACCTGCTTTTCTTTTCATTCTTTTCAACTGGAATCCTATTTCAGTTACTTCAAGTCTATTGTGAGCCTTCACCACAAATGTCTGTCTCCTAGTGTAACCTCGTGGTCGATGTAGCCACACATCTATGATCCAGCTTCTAAGGATGAGGGTGTACTTAAGCCTTTAAAGACCACTCCTCAGCTGCAGATGCTTCTTTACTGACATCCATTCATTTACAGACCTCCTCTCAGATGCCTCAGCTCTCATGTTTGTGTCTGTAAGTTGCTAGCCTCAGTTTAGAGAAAATACCCCTGAGTACAGCATTCAAAATCCAGTAGTGAGCTATTCATCCTGTAACATAGATTGTGTTTTCTGAGAGCATGGAGCTCTCTGAAGCATCCGTTTATGGAGTTACAGTTCCTGGACTGTGAGAAGGTATATTCATGGTTGTTCAGTTCCTTAACTAAGCATTTAGTTTATTGTCATTTGGAGTTTTCTACCATCTCCACACTTAGCAGAGTCGGTCAGGATAGGACCTTCTCAGCCTCAAGTAATATTAGAGCATCAATGGCAGGAGGTACACACTAACTTTTCACGCCTGAAAATCAAGTCCTTACTGTCCTATGCCCACATTCATCCAGCCTCTACCCAGTGTTGGCCACACTTGAGCAGCACTTTGAAAAGCTGAGCCAGACTAGAATGAATAGAAAGGGCAAAAAATAAATCCTTAAGGTGAACCACATATATTTTTAATTTGTTATGTTAATGAATGTTTGAGGGCTGCAGAAAACAAGACATGGTGAGTTAAGAGGATTTCTAATTACATGTTGATGGTATTTGTGAAGGCAGACCTGTTGGTGTGGTAGTTTTCAAAGTTTTTAGTTGATTACATTTTTTTCTCCTCTGTGTGGCTGTAAGATATATTTTATTTAAAGGGACCAGAAGTCCAAATGTTCACCATGTTTGTTTAGGCTTATGCAATGCCTATAACCCCATTATCTGCTCTCATTTGTTTATTTTCTGTTTCCCCTCATGCAGGCCTGCACTGGAATTGACAACATAGCAGAAGCAATCACTCTGCTAGAGCTTAATAACTGGGATTTAGTGGTAAGTTCATTATTTCTAGGTTTTGGAATAGACGGGCTCAGTAGAGAACAAGTTCAGGGGTGTTTTTAAGTGTTGTAATCGCCACATGATTTCTTCATTTACCCTGTATGTCTTGTTAATCAGACAGCATCTTGACTCTGGTGTTTTGGGTGGCTTTGAGAGAGTTATGCGCTTTGATAGCACAAAGTGCATGTGTGTGAGTGAAGTGTTAAAACCCAGGTGCACTGTCATGTTGTGTTAACTCATGATGAGTCAGAAAACAAGCAGCCCTTTATGGAGAAATGCATATGGGGGGGGGGNGGGGGGGGGGGTGTCACTCAGTCTATATTTAGACTTGTACTGGCAGGAGTTCAAAGCAGAGGCAGGGCAGATATTGGAGCCTGGACCCACTGCACCTGTAAATGTGATGACTTGCACTTCCTCTGCATTAGCTGGTAGTTTTGTGAACAAAAGAAAATGTACTTGTATGAAAAGTGTGCGTGGGTGGCTGCAGGGAGTGGGTGGGTGGAGCAGGTTGGGGAATAAAGTATTCAAAATTATGGAAATCTGGACAGTATTGTCACAAAAGAAATTTCATCAAAATTAGTGTTTATATAGCCAATACCCAACTGTATCATACTGTACAAATGAATACTGTTGCTCCAAAAAAGCCTTCCTCTTTTCAGTTCTGACATGTTGTACAGCGATAATCAACCGAAGCAATATCACAGTTCTGACATCAAAACTCTGATAAACAGTGATCAAAATGACAGAAAACAGAGAAACAAATGACTGTTTAGCTATATTTTACAGCAAGATCTGTGGAGATAATGTTTACTTCTTAAAATATTGAAACACCTTTACCCTTTACATCTTTAATTTCAAATTTATAAATCTCACAAAGTGTTTTATTTTGGGGTGGTATCCTGTTTGAACTCATTGAGCAAGTCTGTATTTGTTGTTGTTTTTTTTTTTTAATTTTTGTGTTGGTCTCAGTATTTAACTTGTGTTTTTAGTGAGTTGAATGTAGTTTGATGAGACTTTATCCTCTGGACATGGCCTCAGTCTATATTTGAAATTGTTGAGACATGTAGTTTATTTTTGTCTTCAGATTTCTGGAAGGAAGTGTAAAAGATTTTTACACCCCATAGCCTGCTAACCCCAGCTAACCTACATCATCAAGTCTTTTGCAAATAATGGAGCATCGAAATTCTGATCTAAAGCCCAAACTTGGCAGAAAATGAAATACAATAAAGGAAAAGTGCAGAAGTATAAAAGAAGACACTTGAATAAAATGTTTGAAGTTGAAGATGAAAGGAATTGAGAATGGATGCATTTTGAAAACCTTATGTATTACACAAGTATTATGAGGTCAGTGCATGATCAGATTAACTTCATTTTGTTTACTCTAATGCAGTGAGAGTTCCAGAGAAATCCATTCAACTGGCCATTCATCAAAAGCTCTGAACACACTGGCATGGCTTGTCATTTGTTTGTCTTTTCTCTTTGTTCTCATTGACTTCTGTCCATTATTGTGCCATTATTCATGTTTTGACAGCTGATTTCTGAAACCTTACAGCCTGAGAAACAACACACTCACCTTTAAAATTTGACAAACATTAAATTATGGAATCCACCCTGAATGCTTTGACAAATATTTCCCATGGATAGTTAATTAGTCCAACAAATCACCTTTGCAGTGCGGGCAACCAGATAGAACTTTGAGGCTCTGTTAAAAAAAAATATAAAGAAAAATGGCAAAAACGCCAGATGAAGTTTGATTTTTAAGACTTAACTGGATAAAAGCAGTTAATTTGCCATTGTGTTTTCAGAACTTTATGACAAAGTGATGTCACAGTGTTGATTAAAATAATTAAGTCACCTCTTTGATGGTGCAGTTGATTCATGTTTGGGAAATATACTATTTGTGGTGTAAATTGACCTGATCATGCAGTAGCACTATTTTTTTTTTTTTTTTTTTTTTTTGTATTTTTTTGAAACTGATATAATCATTAGTGTGAAGCAAATTGAGAACGGGTATTGTGCATGGGTGTGATGGATGTTGTCATCTCTACACCAGAGACTGGGGATATATTGTATAAAGGCTCACACTTGAAAAATAGTGAGCGCCATAATTTACACAGGAGTATGTGTGTACATTTCATGTTTATGAAGAAGATGTCATACTATGTTAACTCTCTGCCTGGCTGGTAATCCATATTTTTCATGCTGTTGTCTACTGATAATATTAAAATGTTTAGGGTATAATCATGAGATTAGCAAAGAAGTGGGTACTGATAAAATACTGTGACTTGTGTATGGTATTATTATATTGTGCTGGGTCCTAGCATTACGACATATGTTTCCACTGTCATTACAGGCAGCCATCAATGGAGTGATACCACAGGAGAATGGGATCTTACAGAGGTAATGCCCTCTCATTCACTTTGAATTACAGAAAAAAAGTGTCAGTTGAACTTCCTGTGTATCACTGAATACTGCCTGAGGTCATGTAGGATTCGACAGAGAAAAAAGTTTATTTCTTTAGAATTTTTTAGTGGTGTGTTTACATGAGAAGCTGCAAGAAAATATAACTGAAAAAGCAGTTACACTTTAACAAATTATTTTGAAACACTGGTAGATAAATAACAGTGAGTTGAATTAGTGAATGTGTGACTACTTCTTTGTACAGCTTTAATACAATAACATATGTTTTGATGAGATTGACAGCTTCTGTACATCAGTGTGTCTGTGATCACCATCTAGTAAAAACAGCACAGTAGGTCGAGAGTGTGTTTTTCACACTGTTTCCTGGTAGCAGCATGCTCTTGTGAGGCTGCAAAAGCAATTTAGCACTAATCTGTGTTTTAAATCCGTTTTTTAGAACCCTGTATATCACTGTCCTTAGATTCTGTTGTTGCTTAGGCTAA
The DNA here is from genome assembly GCA_014773175.1 of Lucifuga dentata. Classification (NCBI taxonomy): domain Eukaryota; kingdom Metazoa; phylum Chordata; class Actinopteri; order Ophidiiformes; family Bythitidae; genus Lucifuga; species Lucifuga dentata. The sequence continues at coordinate 91,325 of VXCM01000369.1, forward strand.
GGCTAAATGATAAGCCTAAAACTAGAAGATCAGAATAACAATCTACCAGATGTTGGGTGTGCAGTGTTCAGAGTCATTGTGCTCTGATGTGAATGCTGTCATGGAGCAATAATTGTGTTAAAAGAAGAGCAAGAAAAGATGTAAAGATGTATTTGTGATTGTTTCGTTTAACTTCAGCTTTAATATAAGAATGGCCAAGCTAAAGGAGATACATGCTCACATACAAACATATGCATCTTACCATGCTGACAGTGGCTATGGTTTATATATATTGTTTGATTTGTGCAGAATGGTAAGGAGTCATCTTTCTGTCTTCATGATTAAATAGCATGTCTTTGGATGTTAAATCTTAAAATTACTGTATTTATTTAATCGTTCCATGTCCAGCAAATAGCGGGGTGTAACACAAACTTGTGCACTATTCGTTAGCGTAAAGATTATTACTCCTGCTACATGTTCTGTTCTGTTCTGTTGTTTAATAGAGGACTAATAAAAAGACATGGCAACTGCAGGGAATTCCTGTGCCAAGAGTGGAGTTGTACACAGTTTCTAAATTGAAAAGGTTTCTGTAAGAGGCTTTGTGGGCTTCACTCTCCTTCAACGGATAGTTGACAATCATGAATGCGCCGAGCTGACGTGAACCCACTCGAGCTGGAACTTTCTGTGAAACCGTTTCATTTTGTGTACACACTTGTGTGCATGTGTGCACATGCATGCATGTGCTCAAGTGTGCTACAGGCCCTTGGGCCATGAGAAGATTGTCATTCTTTCTCAAGGGCACACATTGGTATGAATGGAGGCTGGTTGGCAGCGTCACCAGCAGCCAACACATTTACTAAGTGGCTGGCACTGGTATGGGTATGCTGGCATTGCCCAGTAAACAGACCCTGATGACGTGACCTGAGCTGGAGCCAGATGGGGGCTACGCCAATGTTCCACTCTAAAATGCAGTTCCCTTCTCCCCTGTATCCATTTTAGTTAGCGAGTTGAGAATTTTAAGAAGCTTGTCTTGTTGATCAGTAACTCAGAATTTTCATTTTCCTGGCAGAACTTAATAAACATGTTGAATCGTCTGTTGAACTGGCTCTGTGGTCTTGGGTGAAGTTTTGTGTGCTTGGGAGCACCTCTTGCGCTGCACAGGAGAACAGTGCCATCTAGATATAGAGCAGCATGGAACTATGCCCAAACAGCAACAACGGACGATTTAACGGCCTTCTGAGTTACTGTGCCAACTTTTGGTGAGAGTTCATTCAGGATCCGCTTTGCTTGTTGTGAGAGTTGACACCATAAACTAAACTTTTCAAGACCTTCCAGGAATTGTGAATATCCTTTTTGCAAGATCATCTTCTTTTATCTTTTGAGTAACATCTCTAATCTTTGTACTGTGCTCCTAAATTTCACAGGTTAAAAAAAAAATTGCCATCGTCAGCCACCATAGTGGGAATCACTTTGTGTCAAAAACACCTCTATAGCCTTTATCTTCAATGGCCTTTGTTTTGTATCTGGATCATCTCCTACAATTAAATTCAAGTCCATTAAAAAGGATAATATGTACCACACAGTATATCAGTATTTCTATTTAGCCATGGTAACAAAATCTTTAAAGACTATATGACTGCATGCACAGAAAGGACATAGATTCCTTCTTCACAACCAAGAGTGAGTCAGGTGGTTTTCAGGTTTTTATGCAGGGATAAGTTGTATTAACTATTAATTATGCTATCCAGTCACATATTATACCATTGCCCTTTTATTTCTGTCTATTTTATATTTTTGTTTTACCTCATATTATCATTGAACAGGACAACATTGGCATCAGTATCTGTAATTTTTGCATATTAGGTAAGAATTTAACTCTATTAGCCTAATGTGCTGAAGGGGCTGGCAGTCAGTCATAACGTGCTTCTATTTCTTTGGGATAATGTCCCGCTGTTTTGACCAAGCCTGCTCGTGGAGACTTGTTGAGACTTTCCACAAGCAGGCTTGTAGTTGTTCAACCGTTGGACTGTTGCCTCTCTAATGTGTGGGAGAAACAAAATACAGCCTTTGTTAAAGACTCAGAATTCTCCTTTCTCCTCTGTTAAACTACAGGAACAAAGAGCTTCGTTCAGGGTTGAAAAAATATTTTCCTGTAAATGTGGATCATAATAAAACATGAAGCAAAGTCATGAAAATATTTGATATGTTACTGTCTGGACGCTGTTGCTATATGTTACGGAACTGTCCACTTCTTTTGGTCTTTCATAATCTTCCTTGATGATTTTATGATGAAATCAGAACATTCACATGGAGATTTCTTGACCATCTACAACTTTTCTTTCACCTCTGTACAGTAACTTTTCCAGCGAGGCGAGCCAGGCCAACCTCTATGGACCTCTCAACCAATCAGAAGCAGCTGATGCAGCAGCGGGAGGTGTAGCTCCTCCCCCCTCCTCTTCGTCTTCATCCTCCTCTCCTCCTTCATCCTCAACTTCAGCTTTCTGTCCCATCGTCCCCTCCAGACACATTGTAGAGCGTCAGCCGCGGATGCTCAACTTCATGGTGGAATACCGGCAACGCTCTGTAGAGCTGGTATTGGAGGAAGGCAGTACAGTTGGTGAGGCCCCACACCCCCCAAAAAAAATACTGATGTACACCATACAAATCTACAGAAGACATTTTTTCTTACTGCCATCTTGTGGTTAAATGTTAAGATGAAAAGCTTTTTTTTTTTTTTAATTAAACCTGCATTGGTTGTCTTTGTCTGGTCTAACTCACAGGAGAAATTAAACAAATCCTAGAGACAGAGCTTGGGGTTCCAGCATCCAAAATGCAGCTCAAGGGATGGAAGAGCGGCGATGTACCCGATATTGTGAGTTAATCAGTTGACCATATATTCAAATACCGAGCAGCTACTTCTCGCATGAAAAAAATCCCAAAACTTAATTTGGTGACAGTTTGATAGTTTCAGTAGAAAGTCTTAACTTAAAGTTGAGTTTGTCTGCCTTTGCTGACAACTGGAACAGCCAGTGAACATAAAGCCACACCCACTGGTCCTGATTGACAGACCAAGATCTCATCATGAAATATGACATTATGATGTACGAAGAGCGTTTGGAAAAACGGTGTTGTGAAATAAAGAGACTTTAAAAAAATGGGCATTATGAAATAAGATTAAATGATAATAATTTATGGAATTATTTCATAATTTATTGGTACTTTTGCATAGAGCTATTTCATAATATCATTTTTATATATTTAATTTTGGCACGTTTGGCATTCCATATGTGACTGAACAGATTTCCATTTTGTAAAGATCACACTCTTTATAACAGTAGAACTTAACATACATGACATTTGTGGAACATTTTTATTCAGAGTCTCACATTTAGCCAAGTTGGAACCAAACCCTTTGCCCTGAGATCACTGAGCTGCAGGATCACATCGTTATGAACATAAAGCCCTTTCGGTTCCCCATATCAGCACCTGCTTCAAACAGGATGTTTCTAACAAGATTTGTGGTTATGACTAGTAGAGATAAAAAGGCTTCTCTCATAATGCAGTCTAGTTTATCTAGGTTAACAAGTCATTGTTTCCTTTCATAGAGATGAGGATATCTTCCATAATGGTCTAAGGTTAACAAGTCATTGTTTCCACAACCATATATCCTTTTTGAGCCATTTTAAAGTCTTATATTTGTATATCTGTGTGTGATCAGACGGTGCTGAGAAGTTTACACCTACCCAAGAACAACAGCCTGTATGTCCTGACCCCAGACATTACCCCTACTGCAAGCACCAGCAAAAACAGGTATGTAGCCCAGTCTTTCTTTTTTCTTTTTTTTCTTTTTTTGATGTGTATTTATGGTGAACCCAAGATAAATCATCCTCTTCTTCCCATCCTTTAACACAAACACTGTGAAATAATACTAGTATTGCCATGAGTGTAGTACCTACTAGTAAACATGAGGTGGCAGTGTATACTCACCTTGAAGTTGCCTCAAGAATCCAGCCAATAAATGCCATTTTCATTGGTATATTAGAAGACATTTGACCTGCCAGTGCACATTCATTTTCTCATATCCATTGTGACATTTTGAAAGGAAACCTAGTGCCTTAAACTCTGGCTGTTGTGTAAATAATAATTTTCTCTCCTTTATTTGTATCTTTCAGCCCAACATAGTTGTTTGCTGAAGGTTATTTTACATCTTATGCCTTGGACAATGTGTATATGACATCCATCCACACCACAATATTTATTATGTGTTCTCTTTTCCGATGCAAGCCAGTTGGTCACATTAGTTATGGCACCCAGTAACAATAGAGACTGGGTAACAAAGGTCCAGTAAGTGTGCTGCTCATCTTAGCAAAAAGCATGGCAGCATTAGCAACCTTTCCTTCCGAAATGTCAGCTTGCTCAGTATACAGGCATAGCAGTAATACAATCACAGGTGGCAGATGACTTTGTGATCTTCATTTCATCAATGTCAGGTAAACATCATCTAGATGAAGATATCTTCCATAATGGTCTTATTCCTCAGCTCATTGCACCTGCACATATAGTAACAAAAAAACATATTTAAATTGAGTTGAAGGTAAAAGCACTGGAATGGAAATGAATATGAGTGAGTGAGACATGTAGACATGTTTTTATTTTTGCTAGTTTTTTTTTTTTTAATAAGTGTTTAGCCGGAGTGGTTTTATCTGCAGATATGCTTATGATGTGTTTCTGTGTATATGCTAGGTTTCATCGTGTGTGTGTGGATTACAGATATTGCTGCACTCGTTGAGGGAGATGAGGAAGACGTACATACTACAATTCTCCTAATTATTAAAGCAGTGCCTCATGATTTTTAGAATCCTATCCAAGTAATTATTAATCATCTTCCCTGTGACTACATTAAATTTGTTTCTGATTAAAAAAAAATATATCACCTAGTCAACAGGGAATGAAACCATTTTTCTTAATGTCACAGGCAAGTGTTGTCAAACACTAAATTGCTGACACAATGTGTAACATCTGGGAAAAAAAATCAAAAGTTTTAGACTCACTTAACTTGATTAAAGATAAGGAAAAATATAACTAAAGATAGGATCCAATTTTTCAAACAAATATAACCATTTTTAAATTAAGCCAGAAAAGGGCTGTCTTTTACATGGCCATCCTTACAGTTTAAGTTTATTGTCTGCAACATCACATATTTATGACAAAGACAGCTGTCAGTTGAAATATTAAAATGAACATAATACATCTTGGCACAACATTTCATTACATCACTGCGATTTTTTTTTTTTTTTTTNGAATTGTTCACATTATTGAATAACAAAATTACACAGGATGTTTTAAGATCTTTTGACTAATTTGAGTAGCATTCTGCTCCTAGTCTTTATGAGCCAGAGTTGTTTATAATCCCACTTATAATATCCCTAGTTTGTCTCAGATGCTGGTTGTTGTGGGCTGTTGACACTGGATACAAAATTAAAATTAGGTTTCCCCACATTTCCTCATGTCAGCAGCCAAGCAAGCAACCACATGTTAACAGAACACTTGTAAAAGAAGTCATTTGGCAGTTTGCCGCTTTGCCTGCTAGTTAGGCTAAGTGATAGTAATATTGTGCGGGCAGCTAATGGCCCTCACCTCCTCAGACCTCCCTCCTTCGCTCTCTTCTCTCCCTCTCCTCATCTTCTCACTCCCCTGGTAGCTGCTGTGTCTTTTTAGCAGCACCGTTGCCGTTTCTCCAAGTGTTATCGATATCATTTTGGGTGTCAGGAGCTCATTATTCTGTGTCAGCTATTTTGGTGGAGGACAGTTTGTGCAGAACTGGGGGNGGGCATTACGTGTGTATGTACATGCATTTGTATGTGTACAGTGACCCTGCTGTCATAGTGGGAGAGGATAGGTGACAGTTCACAGAATAGGTGGTAGCAGTCCCCTGTAGAGGAACAAGAATAGCTGTTAGCTTGCAGTAAAAATAAAGTGGTCACACAGTACATATCACAGTACACACAAATTTGTGTGCAAATTTGTTGCAGTAGGCAGAGCTCAGTGGCAAGGCCTCGACTTCAACTAAGCTGGCAGGAAGGGAAGCCTGTATCTCCATGCCACAACAACTCTGTGCCTTTATTAGTTTGGTGACACAAATGTTTCAAATGTTCTGTCCAACACTATTAACATCAAGAGGACAGAATATTTGAAACACCTCTTATCATATAATGCAACTCAATACAACATCACAACTAACTGACTCCATATAGTTGAATCAGTGCCTCTTGGACAACAAAACTTGAAACTTAAACTTTTTCAACCTTTACAAAGGTAGCTTTTACCCCATAGCTGTTGTGTTGCATTGCATTAGATTGTAGAGATGTACTGAAAAAAACATGTATCCTCAGTGTTAATGCATCTGTCTATCCCAGCTAGATATGGTGCCCTCCACAAATATTGGCAACCATGGTAAATAAAAGCAAAATGGGCTGTGGAAAACAAATGTCTTTATGTTTATCTTCTTGATCTTTCATTCAAAATATGAACAAAAATATAACCTTTAATTAAAGTAAAATAATTGAAAGAAAAAATAAATTCTTATCATGAAACAAATATTTTCTCAGTTGGCGTGGAAGAGGACGTGTGTGTATATTGAGCCCATGCACAGAGAAGAGGATGGTTCAAGTGGCCAAAGGATCTCCAAGAATTGCAGCTGGAGAATTGCAGACATTTGTTGGGTTTTGGAGTCAGAAAGTCTCCAAAACTACAATTGAGAAATATATTTGTTTCATGATAAGAATTTCTTTTTTGCTTTCAGTTATTTTACTTTAAAGTTATATTTTTGTTAATATTTTAAATGAAATTAAGAGGATAAACAAAGACATTTTTTTCATAGCCCATTTTGCTTTTATTTACCAAGGTTGCCAATATTTGTGGAGGGCACCGTATCTAGCTGGGATCGATGGATGGACTTTTTGTCAGCAGTGTGAAAAAAGTCCATCCATACTTTAGTGTTAAAGCATGGTCTAAAGAAGGTTTTTCTCTGTGGCCATGTTGATGGACGCCTGTGAATACAAGAGGGTGTTGAGGAGGAGCTAATCTCCTGCATAAATGATGAAGGCCTGATAAATATTTTAATGGAGTCTCTTTTCTTCCTCATTTATTCTCCACTCCTGCTCTCGGGAAACGTGTTTGCTAATGAAAGGTTATTTTAATTTGAACTCTAAAAGAAATTTGAAATTGCAAAAATGATTCATTAGGGTTTGTGTGTTTGTCTCTTGGCTTCCCGTTCCCTCCCCTCTCCCTCTGTGTGTCAGTTAGCCTGTCACAGAGAAACAGATGCTTTAGGGAGTTAGCTTGCTGGCTGGCTGAAGCAGCCCGGATGGAAAGTGTCTAATGGTTAACATGCTGATTAAGTTTGGGACAAGATGGCAGAGCAAAACAGAGCAGAGCCTGAACGCTTTCCTACCCTTCTGCTTTGTTGTGGATGCAAAATGTGGAGGAGGTAAGAAGACTTGGGTGTGTCCTGAGACCTCCTCTGTATTAGAGGCAAGATGGTCAGCATGTATTCACTTCATCTATGTGTGTGTGTGTGTGTGGTGTGTTTCAAGGCAGGTGAAACATACACAGTTGTTGTGTATGAGTATGCAAGACGTTGGGGAGGCTGAGCATGTGAGAGAGTCTGTGTGTATGGGTATTTGTGTTTTGCAGGCACATATATTGTGTGTGTGTGTGTGTGTCTGTGTGTGTGTGTGTGTGTGTGTGTGTGTCTGTGTCTGGCAGTGCTAGTTTAATAAGGTCTAGAGTCTGCTCTGTGCCGTGGGGACTCACAGCAGAGGCGATGGGCTTACCTCAGAATGAAACCAATCTGTTTAGCCTGCTCTTCTCCCCTGCAAAGTGCTCCATTTTCTCTGTCCATAAAGTTAAATGACATTTTCCTCCCAGCACCCTTATGCCATGGCAAGTACCTCCAGAGATGTTGCAGGTCGACCTAGATGTCACACAGTGTGTGTTGAGAGAGAGAAGGAGAGCTCTGAAGGCAGAAGCAAACACTGAGACATCCACACTTCAGCCCTCTACTGCTTGAGGGGCCCACTACTATCAGAAGATGGCTCTATTGAAAACATCAATGGTGTCAGCAGTTGAGGCATGGGGATATTACACTCAGAACACGGGTGTGTATCCGTTATGTTTATATATGCGACGTCAGACCTCTTCAGACAGATGGGAACTGACAGGGAGCACTAAGATGACTCATTATGACTGGCAGTTTTCTCCCTCAAAATGCATTTGATATTTTAAGTAGCTATATTTGTACTCTCCGAGCGCTCCAATTTTTTCAAAGTAAATCTTGAACAGAACTCCACCCACACAGCCACCAAATGGCTCGTCGGTCTGCCATAAATGACTGATAAGTGGTTCCTTCTATGCTTGGAAGGACAGAGTAACACTTCCACTCAGTTTACCCTCTATCTCTGTCTGTTTAGGAGTTGAGTTGCCTGCCAGCAGCAGCCTGGGATTGTGGCCAAACAAAATCATGATGATATTAGCTAGAGCCTTATTTATGTGTCCTGAGTTCTTCCTATCCCCTCTCTCTCTCTTTCTTTGTCTCTCTCTCTCTCTCTCTCCCTCTCTCTCTCTCTCACACACACACACATGCACACGNTCTTTGTCTCTCTCTCTCTCTCTCTCCCTCTCTCTCTCTCTCACACACACACACATGCACACGCACACTCTTTCTCTCATCCCTTCTGCTCATCCCTGTTACATATGCATCCATCCTTCCCATCCCACACATTTCCAATCTTCCCCAGTTAGCTACAACAAACATTACATTTACATATTGATTTCGTAGTTTTAGTCAATGTAAATATGCTGTCATTACAGTAAATTTGAGCTTCTGTTAACATAAGCTCGTCCAGATCTGTGCAGATTAAGGCTGTGATTGCATAATTAATGTGTGTGCTACATATTAATTCCCCCATCCCTCTCTTTCTCTCAACTCTTCCTCCTCTCCTTGGGTTCTGAGCCCTGATTAAGTGCCTGCCTCGGCCCTTAAGCCTCCTATTGATATTCATCCTCACAAACCCGGCGTTTGCTCAAAACGCTACTTAACCTCACAGCTTATTGTAAATGAAGCTTCCAAAAGTTGATTCTCTCCCCTCCTCCTCATCTCCACGTGAAGCAGACAAAGTGTCTGCTTTTGCGTTGCTCACATCCTCACTGTCGTTGCACTCCATAACTGAGAAAGCTACAGTACCAGTCAAGAAAATCTCTTCCTGAAGGATTTTTGGACAGGTCATGGCTGCTGCCTGGCCCTTGCTCACAGTGAAGTGAATGACGTTTTGACAGACTAGACCAGAGGTTTGTTCATTTACCTATGAAGAGGTGTCTGTCTCTTTTGGCCTGCTAAAGTTTGTTCGTCAGGCTTTGAATGTAAATATGAAAGCGTTATAATTTCTTTTAACATGTTATTGAATAGTTGTGATTTTTGATTTATTTTTAGGTGAAATATAAGTAATTCTTTTGTCAGACACTGCAAATGCTGGAACCCTTTTGAAATAGCTCATGTTATTATTCTTATTCCACAAACCCCAGATTCAGAAGTTATCAAACTTGATAGGTTAATGTTTCACCCAATTGATCACACTTTGGTCATTCTGAACCGTGCACTCTAGAAGCACAATTCATTTCCCCCAGGAACTGGATCAATATGAACTTTTCTATGTGCCTTCAAGATGTTTATATATCCTATATATATAAAGGTGTATAAGTATTGAATAGAAGGATTACTGAATGGAAGCATAAGTAAAAGTGTAAGTACTGAATGGAAGGATTACGCTGACAAATATGTCATCCAGCGTGCATATGGACAATGAATATTATTTCAAGAAAAATTATTTTCTACAAAATTTGGTCTAAAATGTACTGACGTGATCTAGAGTTATATCATAGTTGGCGAATGAGTTGAACTGATGAGAGTTCTAATTAAAATGACAATAAAAATTCTACATATTTCATAACAGAGGCAGCGAAGTAGCTCAATAATGTAGTAATCCAGAAGCATCTGCTGAAGAGGTAGCGTGTCATGATGCACAGATAAAATTATTCATATTTTGTTGGCTTGAGAATGAAATTAATTGTGATGCTGGTCCCTCCTTTGCTGCATTTCACATCATCTGGTTGAAAATTGAAATGGGGTTGGATCCAAGGCTCTATAGTGTTTATATGTCTTTGCTTATACCACTACCACCTGGTTTGTGAGCAATAAGAGAAGGTTTAAGTGGACTCCTTGCTGTTTCTGTGCAGGTGGCCTTAGCTGTTGTGGCCTGCTGTGCTAAGTGGAGCTCTGGCCAAGCTTGTTAAGGCACAACCAGTGAAGTGGGCGATGAGCCCCAAGAGGAGGCACAGCAGCGAGCCACATCCCTCTGGCTCAGCAGGCTACCACGTGCTGACAAGTTTCAGCTTGTCCTTTATTTGACTTGATGGCGATAATGTTTGTTTTTCTTTTGCCCCCATTTTTCTTTGTGTCACTTTATAATGCTACCTTCGATGTTACATTTCTACTTTGTGCATAGCTTTCTCTTTTTTGTTCTCAAATTTACTATGGTTATCCTTCTGTCTTCCTATCTTTTAATCTTTTTCTATTTTCTGCATGTAGTGCTCTCCAGGAGTCGCTAAACCAGAACTTCCTCCTGGTGATCAGTCACCATGAAGCCCAGAGGGACTACAGCCTCAACTTCCCTGGCTCCAGAACTATACAAGAGGTCAGACACAAGTATATACACACACACACACACATAGACTCGCACATGCACACGCACACATAACCAATACACTAACACAAGCATNACACACACACACACACATAGACTCGCACATGCACACGCACACATAACCAATACACTAACACAAGCATAATGCAGGATATCAAAAATACATGGATCTAATGTTGGAGTTTAGTACTAAACATGGAAATATGTACAACCTGCCCCCTCTTAAGAACACAGAGCAAATTGTTCTCTATCAAAAACCACAGTTCATCTCAACATATTACTTGGTGCCCAAATGTATGCTAAGAGCCACTGTAATCCTTTCTCCATTTGGTACTGGCTGTGAAGACTTCTTTTTTCCAGCACAACCACACTGTTAAAGATTGTGGCCAAAGTGCTCTTTATTGTTTTGCCCAGAATACCCACAAGCATTTAATTGTTTTTCCCCTCAGATAATTTTTTTTTGCATCTGTGCCCATCTTCAGATTGCTAACTTTCTGTCCCATTCTGCTGGTTTTGGCAGCAAAGCCTGCATGTGAGAACCACAAAGTATCGTTTCCCTACAGTTCAGCAATTAACACAGTCCTGAGAAACACACAAAGGTATTTTAGAATAACTTTGGGAAATAATCACTTGATTTTGGCTAAAGCAATGACTGCTGAAGCCTCATTTTAGCTTTGATTAAATTTTGTGTACAGTAAGAGGACCAGCTTTTGGCTCCAATTTTAACAGTGTGGTCTCAGAGAAAAGGAACTCATCACGGCCAGTACTGAATGGAAGGATTACAGCGACTAATATCTCATCCAGTGTGCATATGGACAGTGAGTATTATTTCAAGAAAAATGATTTTAAGAAATCCAAACCTATCCTTTAAGTCTCTAAGTCTCACAGATTCACCCACACACTCAACTCTCACATACATAGTATTATTGTACCTAATTTTGCTTTCCCACAATGCAGCTTTCATTCCGTTTGCCAAACATTGCTAGTCTATCTCAGCCATCGATTCATTATTCATCACAAATGATCACATTTCTGAGCACATAATTACTCTCACAGCTGCGGTCTGGTACACCCATTTCTTTTTCCTCCAGTCCCCCTTCCCTGCGTCTCTCCATCGCTCTCTCAACAGTCTTAGCAGACTAGGAGGAAACCTAAATGACTCAACATTGTTTGATTTAGGCATGTGGGACCAATGGAACAGGACTGAGAGTCCATTCATTTTCTCCATCTGAAACTAAACAGTGGATTTGGTAGTATATAAAATATTCATAGTGGACCTAGTGTGAAGGCAGTTCACCTCCCTGTCCATAGTTTATTACTGTCACAGCTGCATCTAGAATACAGGATTGAAGATTGTGAATATGTGCATGTTTATCACTGTATGCACGCATGCACACACACACACACACGCACTACTGTATTGTCTGCCTCTTACCTTTTGTAAAAGAGGAGACCTGAGCTTTCATCATTTATTATTCACAGTGGGTAGCTGATTGTCACAGGTGAAATGAAAAAAGCCTCCTAAGCAATGGTTATGTTTGACAGACAAATCATCTCTTGATCATAAATCACATGCAAATGAGGAGATTATTATTATTTGCTTTAAATGTCCCAGGCTCAAATAAAAGCAAAGGCTTCATTTTCATGGCAATACAAAGCCCAGCACAAGTCACACTACGACATGTTGCTACTTTCCAGACCTTGAATTGCACTTTGCTCGTGTGTTTGGTATTTTCATGCCAGCACAGCATGCACGGTGCAAGCACAAACAGATGGGAGTTCCATTCAATTTAGGCTGCGCAAGGCAAGCTGTTGGTATTTTTGTGAAAATTGGGTCTTTGACATTGTTCTGAAAATAAACATCTCATGACATCTGTTTCAGTGCAACAGCAACCAGATGATAATTTGTTGACTTCATTAAACTAAATACTTGATGGATATTCACAACAATTACACAACAATGCTGAATAATGTAAAGTTTTTGCAGATATATGTGAGCAGCAGGACATATATTAGTGCTCCATACGCTTATTTAAGAAGTGCTGTTCCACAGCAGATGATTCTCCGTTAAGGTTACCTTGAAGTAAATCATAAAAGCATACTTTGCAGTATTAATCATGCTGGAAAGTAACACACAAACATCTGTGCTGCTGCATACATTAAACTGGCCAGTTATATGCAATGCAGTACACAGTGATAAAATTAAAACTTGAATTTAATTTTTTTTTCTGTATTGTCATATAAACAGGATTATCATGGAAAATTGGTGCAATCACAAAAATAGTTAAACAAAATGCTTCACTCAGTTTTGACAGCAGTGGTGTAAATGTTCCTGGAATCATAAAAAAATCTAATTCATATGAGATTATTGATCACTTAGTTCAAGTAAACCAATGGCAACCAAAATAAAGTACCACATTTTTTTATTCTTACTTTTACTACACACATTTTATTGTAGCGTATGACACAGTATTCCATAAAATATGCCATAATAAAACCATGCCACATCACATTTCAGTATTTCAACAAATATACTTATATATAAATATTACTTATATATAAATATAAGCCACATCATTTGCAATTTGCTGCACATTTTTGGTGCATTATTTTGTGAGTTAACTGCACCTCCTAAATATAGTTTTTTTTCCCTACATATTAAAACTGTTTGCATGCTGCTCTCCATGTGGCAAGGTATTTTTGTCATGTATCACTGTGATTAGCATAGCTTGTCAAAGGTTTGAGATAAAGATAATGATTTACACATCATTTTGTTGGTAATGGGGAGGACTATTCAGCTATGAAATCATCTATATGAAGGAGAAACTGACCCATTATAAATCACAAGGGATACTTTGCACCTCACCCTCCAGACCCATAAAAGCCCTTTTTTTATGTTCAAATTTTGTTCTTTGTATCAAGAGGAAGCACAAGACACTTTCCTTGTATGCAATGCTTGGCTAATAAACAACGTTTAATTCTGATTTTTTTTTTTTTTTTNTTTTTTTTTTTTTTTTTACATGTTGAACAGTGCTTCCCATAACCAATAAACAGACTGAGTGTAAAAACAGCGGAGTCTCCTTTTAATCACCATGCCCCTTTGATTTTTAATCACTTCACCCAAATGCTTTTACACATCGACCCTGTGCCTTATAATTAACAACAGCAAGAATGCTTGAGTATGCCCTTGTTGTCTTTGTGCACAAAACTTGATGTTTTGTGTGAGTTTTTGCAAATTGCGATTTTCTTTCCTGTGGTGTTTTACATCATTTTGATTCTCTACTTTTCAATTTTTGGTTTCCCCTTATGGTCTCTGTGTGTCACATCCAGACTAATTATTTCTTCCTTCCCTTAACAGCAGTTTGATTGCAGTCAGTGAAATGGGTTCCAAGTTTCCTGCTCACTGCAGCTGCTGCAGCTTGGGCCTGGTTCCTCAGTGCGAGTGACTATTACACCAATAATAATCAGGCTACTAGCAGGGCTTGTAATGGTGCTAATTGAACAGATTAGTACAACCAACGTCAGAACTGGAGGAGGCAGCTTTCCTCCCCCCTTTTCTCTCTGTCTGCCTCTGTTTTTTGCTTTTTCTTCCTCCCTCCCTTTCTCCTTCTCTCTTCATTCCCTCATCTCCCTCTCTCTTTCTCTCTCTCTCTCTCGCTCTTCTCAGGCAGATGGTTTTGATGAGCACCCACTGTGAACCTTAAGTGTTTCTGCTGGGATTACAAACACTGGGGAGGAGTCCCTGTGGTGTGGAAGGGAGGTACCAGGGACACAGAAAAGAGGCAAAGGACTGTTGGCTTGGTGGGGGGGCTGTAAGAGGCCATAGGGGATGGAGAACGGACAATGTAGGCTCAAACAGGCCTCCATGTCGCGGTCTTTTCCTTACGCATGCTTGTCTTTAGGCATCCCAAAGCCTCCTGTGGTGAAAATGAGGCCCAGAACTTTAACCTGCTTAGATCTGGATTCTGTTTGCCCCATGTTGACCATCCCCATTATATATTTACTCTTTCGTCAGGAAACAGGCTTCTTTCTTTTTTTTTAATAATGTAAAGTGTTAGGAAATAGTGCATTAAATTATGTGTACACACAAAGTAGAGACTGTTGAAAAGGTACAATAACGAGTAGAAGATGTACAGGTGCGAAGTAGGAAGGGAAGAGGCAGTCAGATCTTGTTATATTCATGGGTGATCTCAGTGATGCTGCTTTGGAATAATTTGCTATGTTCACTTAGAAAATAGGAGGAGTTAGGGTGTGGAATTTTGAAATAAACACACACAAGACCAAGACAAAACCAAGGGAGTATATTTTTTGTATTATAAGAAGCAACAAAGAAGTAACACCATATCCAGCCAGCCTGACTCCCCTTTTTACTCGTACTGTGTCCACTCAGAGACACGTATGGACTCCACTACAGAGCATCTTTCTTTCTGCCTTTTCTCTTTTGTCTTAGCTGAAAACAAGCCGATGGTCCCTGCTTGTGCATATCAATAGGGATAGAGTCCTGTCTTCTTGTTTGTCTTTGCCAAACGCTCTGGCTTTGCCTTGTGGCTCTCAGGAACTGCCCCTGCCCCTCCCTTCTATTCCTTCATTCTCCATCTCGTTCTGTGTGTCCCTTCTCTACCCTCTTTCTTCTCCATCTCTAGAGCACAGGGCTGTGTAGGCTCTGATTGGCATTACCAGACAAGAGTGTGGGGGTAAGTTGCTGGCTAGCATGTGGGCTAAGCTGGAGAGTAAATGTTTGCCAGGGAAGTAGAGGGTAGAATAGGGGTGGCTTCTGAGTCCTGGGTTGTCCGTGACCAGACCAGTTGTCCTGGGGATTTCCCTCCTACCACTGCAACCCAGGGTTGGGCCTGGGCCCCGTCCTTGCTCTGCAGCTGGGAGACATTTAGGGACCAAATGCAGGCAGGACTACACAGCTGAAAAAAAAAGGATAGGTTGAAAGAAAGGCATCTGGTGCCTAAAGAAGATGAAGAAAGAGAGCGAGAGAGAGAGCTTGTGACTGTTTAACAGCAACCTTTTCGTCTCTTTGATTTACTTCCAGCCAGGGATTACAGGCACTTGGCATTTACAGTGAATAGATCATTAATTTCGCCGTGAGGCATATTGCCCAGCAGTTCAGCATCACAGTCAATCTAGCTAATGTTGAGTATAACTACCTCCAACACTCCAGCCCATCACAGCGTGAGGAACACCAGACAAAACAGCAGCATTTTTTAAAATTCGGCTTTGATTTGCAAACTGCTGTTAAAACACTGCTCATATGTTGGCTGCATGTTCACATTGTTATATGTCATTCAAACGCTGAGCCTACAAACTCATTTTGATAATACATCACTTTGTAAAATCGCTGGTGTTTTTGGCCATTGATGCCATGCTCTATGCTTTAAAGTATTAAGCTCAGTATCCTGTAATAATATTCAAATAATGTCCCATAAGTTTACACTGGTAATTGCTTAATGGAAATTAAATCTGTGGAAATCTTTTTTTCTTTGTTTTAAATTAGTGTCATGAAGGAAATGTGAATTTTGTTGTTGTCCAACTTATTTCATGGGTGAAGAAGCAGTTGTTTCAGACAGGGGGCAGCATTATACAGTATTACTCTTACTTATAATGGCTGCTGAGGCCCTTACATAAATACTACAAGGCTTTGTGACTGACAGTCACAACAGAAACTTAGGCTACCTTTAGACATCTGGGTTAAGGAGTGTATTATATCATGCTTTTGTGAAGTTGCTGTTTATTCTGAACAACTTTTTTCCTTTAATGCTGTTACATCAGAGTGATTGTATTGTGTTCTTTTCAGAGGAGATTGACTGCAGATTGTGGCAGTTTAGTTTCAGGTGGTCAGGCTTGCTGTGTAGGTGGTGTTTTCTTTCTGTAGTGAGGTCAGATTATCCACTGCCAAGTGAGCCTTTCACTTTCTGTCTCCCCTCTTCTTTTCTTCTCCTCCTCGATTTTCTTCTTCTCCACTTCTGACCTTCACTCTCTCTATGGTGGGCGTTAGTTTGTTGTTTCTCTGATGCTGCTTTAACCTCTGACTGCAGCCTCTTCATTACTCGTGTTTATGCCTCTCCTTTTCCCTCTTTCCCCTCTATTCATCGTCTGGCCAGCCGGTCAGTCAAATCCCTGTAGTCCGGCTAGTCAAACATAGATATTACACTCTGTAATAACACTGGCCACCCGCTCTGACCCCAGCCTGCTATCCTGGCCAAAGCATCTCCTCATAAGGATAGGCACCAATAGGTGTGATGTGGGATTTAAGATAGAAAGGTAAAGAATGGACTGTGCCACTCATTTATTATTGTTCTATTAATTTATTTTCTCAGCTTGTTTGCACTGTGAATTGCTTAGCTGTACCAGCGCAAATATAATATAATTTCTTTGAGAGAGTAATAACTATAGAACATACATTCTGTTGGCCTGACAGATGAAAAAATACAGATTTGTAATATGATCATTTTTGCAAGCAGGGCATTATGATGGCATCATAGCCACTTTGTGTATTGACACGTGCACGCACATTTACAGATGCAAAGTGCAGTAATATTGGGAGTATTAAGGAGCAAAGACACTGCTCGGGTCTTTCAGCGTTCTATTAGTTCAGTGTTTTGTTGCCGCTTTCTTGCTTTGCCTGGGCTTTGACTTTGTGTTTGTAGCATTCTTTAATTTTCCACCTCCATGACCGGCAGCAGTACATATGCTGAAGGATCCCTCTTTTGGCAGTGCAGGATTTGTGCAGTGTTTGGAGGAAATCTTTACTCCACAATAGAAAGTTTTTTTTGCATCAGTGTCTCCAGCCCTGTGGGCCTAAAGGTCTGCATTCTGTGGAATAAATGCACTAGAATACGTGGCGGCCGGCACTCAGACGCCGACAGGGCTTTGATCACCTTCAGCTGGTGCTCATCAGGCTGGCATACGGGCTTTAAACCAACAACCCGCTGAACTGTATAACACGGCAATTGGTGGGACAGGCGTGGCTCGCTGCTAACTGTTTAAANCCCGCTGAACTGTATAACACGGCAATTGGTGGGACAGGCGTGGCTCGCTGCTAACTGTTTAAAAGCTTGGAATGTTATTAAATGATGCCGTTACAGCATCTGCGCATGAATGGGAGAAGAGAAATACTGTTCATTTCAGAGTGTGGAGCTGTTGTTGCTGGGAATTAGCTGCGGCATCTGAAGAATGCTGATAACACTAGTTTTTCTTTTTCTTTTTTCCTCCCCCTCCCTCCTTTTGACTCATCTCCCCCGTTCTCCTCCTCCTCCATCCTAGTTATGCCCATGTTGTTGCATGGAGGGTACCTTCATATACCCTTTGCTATTCACAGTTATTCACTTTAACATTTCCTGTTAATAACATTACTGATTATTTAATAAGTTGCATTCTGTGGGTCTTATGCCTGAACTATGAATATTCTATAATAATTTGCACTTGCTTTTCTGTTTGCAGGTGAAGAGGAACGTATCAGACTTGACCAACATCCCAGTGCGGCACCAACAGTGGGAGGGATGGCCTGTGTCAGCATCTGACGACTCTGTAAGGCACATGAACATATTTTCATTGATTAAATAGTTTTCATCCAGATACACTATAATGAGCTCTAGAGAGGAAAAAAACTAGACCACTGCCTGTACATAGTCTTCACTGCTTCCTAGATCCAGGACAGCCTTTTTAAAGATAAGTGAAATTACAGAACAGATAAAACTATTGGTTATACGGCTTATTGACAGACATTATTATGATAATAGTAAATTGCAGTAGAAACAGTAATCCATCCCAAAAACATCAGCCAGAAGTATGAGTAAGATGTTGAAGCTAATTAAGATGTCAGAGCTGGTTCCCATCCCATGTCTTCTGTCTGTGGACATTTAAGCTCACATCATTGAGTCCTGCTGACCTCTCCTGTCCAAGGGTCGTTCCTCTCAGCCATTCACCCTGATTCACCCGGCACACAGTCAAGCTGATCTGAAGCAGTCCTCATACAGAACCTCGAGGAACCCTTGACCCCTTTTGTCTCACCCCTTCTTTGACAACATATGTGTTCCCATGCTAATTGTATGGGATGGTTTGCCATGCTACATTGTGGAGCTGTTGTGCACACATTCTTGGGTTAACCTCTAGCTAACTTTTTTCCTGTTCGATATCTGTGACTGTTTGGTTTCCATTTCTTTTTTCTGTTATCATTCTGTTTTTTGTTGTAATATAACAACATATCATATTGATGTCTTGTATCAAAATTGTTACTAGTAGCAGTTAGATTACAAGTTTCTATTTTAGGGATTAAGTGTACATCCTTTTTGTGGTCAGTAATGTTAACTGAATTTATATATACACTTTTGATGGATACACTATTATATGCCACCCATTATGCACCTTTTAAAAACTTAAGGTTAGTAACAATAGCTGCACCTGTTTTTTTATGGTTTAAAGTAAACCTTTTAAGATTTAGTGCTGAAAGCAAATACATTGCACCCATTAATGCCTGAAAGAGCAAAGAACAAAAGGTTATGCATCCTTTCACTACGGCACATTGTTGGCTTTATTTTGTTCTGTTAGAACTCAGTAAAAGCAATTCTAAAGCTCTTGACCACCAAACAGATCATTCTGCTATGATGCAGGTCTATTATTGTTAGCATTATCTTTGTAGATGCCCAGTTAAGTGAGCAGTAGCAGTGTGGGGTTGCAACAAATATCAAAAATATTCATACTTAGTATCTGAAAATACTTTGTGGGCATGCGGTGAAATGACTGACTGTTTGAAATGAAAGAGCTCTTGTATTTAACCGCCACCGCCACATCAGTTTCTTTTTCAACCTGCAGACACAACAGCTGGTACTGTTATGACTTTCCTGTTCACACTAATAGAGGAAGAGAGCTACCCACAGCCTTTTAAAAAACCGTGTTCAGGATGTTGATGTTTAAATTTGAGTAGCAATACTTCCTTTCCTCATATTTCAGAAAAAAGGGAATCTTATGCATCATTCACATGATTCATAGGTTTCTGATTTAGGCAACACTCATTATACATCACTTTATATTTTGTTATTTTTGTGGGAAACAGGTAGACAGATAGAAATGTTGTTCTGTGACTTTTTTTTCCATTCATCAAAAAGTATGGTGTTGCATTAGGTAATAAGTACTGAAATACTTTATGGCAAGAGTTTAAGCAAAGCTATAATAATTACTCCACGTTTCCCTGAGAAAATATCTTAGGAATTTAAGCTTGTTTTCATGATTACTTTAAGTTGTTAAAAATCTTCATAAATACAGGACATCCATATGTCATGAAGCTTTGGCCAGGCCAAGTGTGTCGAGGTTTGATAGGAGTGTAGCGTAGTCTTAAAAGGCCAGCAAAGAAAGTGAAGAATTGCTTGAATACAAAGGTTAACATTTTTAATTGGTCAGATGGCACACAAACCTTTGCATTCAGTAGCCTCTCACTTTTCTTTGTGAGTCTCAATTCTTGAAATGCACAAGTAATTCATTCAACTGTTAAGTGTCTCTGCATTTATGATTTAAAGGATTTGGTAATATATAAATGATCTGTGTAATCTAAAATAATTCCCTTTAATTCATAAAATGAAATACATTTTTTTTTTAAAACATTTTATATTTCTTTCCATTTCTTACTACTTGTGCTTTTGATGTGACCTAACTGCACTGAGCTTCATAACCAACAAAGCTCTCCTAGGTTTAGTTGAATAGTAAGATAAAATAAAATGGAAATTATTTTTAAATTTCTCTGTCATTATACTGATTATCAATGAGCCTCAGCTTGCCCTCTTAGGTAGCTGTGGATATTATTGGCAGGGACCATGAATAGATTGCAGTTCATTGTGGCATTATAGGTCTGCTCAGCACCTGGCTAACACACATGTGCAGTCTGAATGAAGAGATATTAAAAAGCACAGAGACAGAAATGTGATAATGGCCTTTGCTCCAGCCATAGCCCTGTTATTGAAACGTATGAAGGCATTAACAGAGAGAGCCCGGGACCTGGCTGGCAGGCAGGCGGGTAGGCACTCTTAGAGCCCAGCTCATTAGTCCAGTCTTATCTCCTGGGGTTTGGGGCCAATAAACATGGCAGCCAGGCCCCCAGATTCCATTGAACTCTGCACATTAGCCTGCTTGCAGTCTGAATCGATTACTGCTTAACTCTGCTTTGCCTTTAATTGTGTGACATAACTGTTTCCCTGCGTGCGTTTATGTTTGTGTATGTTGTGTGTTCATATTTGCCTTTGTGTATCTGTGTCAGATTGTACACACTATGCCTTGGGTTTGGCATTNGTGTGTTCATATTTGCCTTTGTGTATCTGTGTCAGATTGTACACACTATGCCTTGGGTTTGGCATTGAACCTCAGTACTGTTTAAATGCTTGATCTGGTTCCTAGTTTTGTTTTCTTATTTTGTTAAATTTAACAAGATTTAGGTGTTGAAAATAGAATCAGGTATTGAAAATTGCATTATTTTGGTATCAATACCAAAACTCAGGTTGATGTGTTCGTATATCAAACATTTTGAATTATTATCAGGGTTGGCTGTGGTGGCTGAGTTGGTAGGTTGTAGTCCAGATCTGGTTGAATAGCAACTTAGTGTGGGGTTTTTTCACCCAACAGTCGCTGCTATTATTGATTATAGCTAGCCTAATTGACCAACTTACTCAGACAATTTCCCATGTCAGTTGCTCTTGTGTTCTGAGAAAGATATATTTGAATGGTGGTTTGTTGGATTATGTAATGTATTGTTTAAGCACAGTAAATTAGTTTGTTGGAAAGAAATTCTCACCTTTCAGAGAAACCAGTATTTATGGTTTATGTCAGCCTTCCTGATACTGTCCCCTCAATGTGTTTCATTGTTTATTGTGTTTATTGTGAACAGTTCACGGCTTTATAGCCAGTTGAAATTGGATCAGGGTGGATAAATCTCAAGTAACACTGAACAGATCAGTTTATTCAGTGCACTGTGTTATTGTATGGGGTGTAAGACAAAGGAAGCTGAATGTAAAAGTAAGAGGGACAAAAAGTATAGTCCAAGCAGCGGCAGCATGAGGTGATGCTCATTTCTGCCAGGCAGATTGTGTGGACCTGGGGCAAATGGAAATTTAATTTAGTGGAATAACGACACTATTAAAAACATTTCAATATAGTGATAATTGATCTGTTATACCACATTATCCATGGTTATCAGTATAGCATGACATTCATCTGAAGTGGAGCTTATGGTTAATGCATTGTTTGGATAGGTCTTAATTTAACAGCAGCTCACAGTGATCTCTGTGTGTGTGTGTGTGTGTTGGCAATATTAGTTTTTTTTTTCTTTTTAAACAACCATTGGAGAAACTCATTTGGGAAACACATATGACTATATGATTCCTCATCTCATTCATTAAAAGACAGTTTGTGAATTTCAGCCCACAGTTCCCAACAATATCAATGGGGGAGAGACACTGTCATTTTTTGTGTTTCAGCATTTGTTTTAATTTGCTCAAGAGCAAATGGTTTGCGTTAACTGTGTCATAGCAATCTTGATAGTACTGGAAAAGTGCTCAGCCCGGAGAATGGTTAAAATTTACTGACGTCTTTTTCTTCCAGGTAGATTAAAAAGAATACTGTAGTATTATTTGCAAATACCATGATGTGGATCTGCCATTGTATTCCTCATGATTGTTGTTGCTTTAATGAAGCTGTTCTGAACAGTACAGAAGACATTCGCTTCCCTCTCTCCTCCATCTCCTGGAGCTTTTTCCAGACCCCATCTCATTGGAGCTGTATTGATTGGCAGTCTTTCATCCACACCTGTTGGAGTGATTGACAGGCAATGGGCCATCCTTATTACATGCCCGCAACCCTTCCATCTAGCCAGTAATTGCTGACATTTATGCAGTGTTTCATGGTGTTTGCTAATGTATTAATGCTGCAGAGCCTCAGAGGTGCCTTATCTTGTAGGCCAGCACCTCCCTCCATTTCCCAGTTTGCATTAATGGAATCCTCCTCTACCTGATAGGGGCCTATGAAACCGAGGGCTTATTGAGGGGGGCCTGGTGGTTTCCGTAGCAACCGGGATCAGCAGTAAGCTCAGACAGAGCCTCCCTTCCTTGCATGATTGGCTGCCTTCAGGTGACATTCACCGCAGACTTAGTCTGTTGGTCTCATTTTCTATCTCTTCTAACGCTGCTGTTTTGCTTTCTGTGAGGTTCTCATTGTGAGGAGGTGTTTTTGTCTTTATTTGAGTGAGACTGTTCCTCCTCATTAGCTTGGTCACCTTTTAGACCCCCTTGCTGTCTATACGTATATATAGGCACAGCACCATGCTGGTTGGAAGACGTAGCAGCATGATGCCAGCTGTTAGGCATCTCGCTGATCTAACTGTGGTTTATGCCTAACTTAGCCTCTATCTCACTGTGTGTAGTTGTATATGTGTGTGTATGCACATTGCCTGGCTGGATCCTTTACACAATTTGTGCACGACCCCAGACGCTAATCAGGAGTGACATATCTTCAGCCAGGCACAGAGGATCCTGAACAAGGAAACCAACAGGTGTTACAGGTGTTACGGGTGGGGCACACACAATCTGTTTTCATTTCTTTTCTTCCTTTACCTCCTCAAGTCTGTATGTTCCAATCTTTCACTGGGACATGTTTTTGTTTTTCAGGCTGTGCTCTATTTGTCCCTTCTTCTTCCTTTCCTGTCTTCTTTCCCCCTTTTGCCGCACTTTCTGCCTTGCTCCCTCTTTCTGTCACTCTCATCCTCCCTTGCCTCTTTCAAAGAGAAAGTGGAGTAAGGTAGTAGTGTGTCTGTAGTTGCCGTCAGTGCAGCTGTCATTAGTAATTATCTCACACTCACAGCCAGACACCTAATCCAAACACTGCCTACACCAGAAAAGAAAAAATGAAACACAGCTAGAATGAAGGGAGAGAAAGGGAGAAAAAGAAGGCGAGAGAAGGGAAGAAAGGATTGAAGGGAAAAGGGAAGGAGGAGGGGGTGAGGGTGAGAAAAAATTCTTTGCCTGTATCGGCCCCTGAATGCTGAAAGCCTCAATGCAAGTGTTAATTAAAAGAATCCAAAAAAGAGGAGCTAGTTCCTTTGTGTGGAGATGTGGGAGAGGGTCACTTGGGGGGGTTAACCTTGTCCCCCCCCACCTCCTGTGCCCTGCGGCACTTTGGCCTTGTCTCCACGTTTTACCACTGAGCCGCCAAGCTGCACTTGTGTACCTCAACATGAGGAGAAGCCATCAGGTCAAAGTGAAGAAGAGGATTGAGAGGCACTCAGCTCATTTTTTTGTTCCCTTTTCACCTCCCTTCCTTGCATCCATGTCAGCCCAAACCCTCCAGGCTGCCATTGACAGGGGAAGTGATCAACTTTATTTATACACTTATTAGGCCTTCAGACGAAAGCCCCTCATTGTGAGGACTGGGGTTGAAGGGTTTGTGGGGATCCGCTCGGTGGCAGCCACTGTTAAGATTCTCACGTTTTATTGCCACTTGATTGGAGAATAGGTAGAATAGAGTTGGGGCCATTCCTTTACATCCCTAAGATTCAGACCCTCTATGTCTTTGTTTGGCACAATACCTACAGCTCTCTTCAGTGCTAAGTCAACACTCAGGCCTGACACCCATCATGAATTCTGATGCACATAGATTGTCTTAAGTCACTGATAGACATTCTATCAGTTAGCGAAAAGCACTGCAAGCTCAGTTTAGTGAGGGGAATCTTGTCTTTCTTCGATTTCCTTTATTTTGTAAAGTTTTGTGGAGAGATATGAAAAACAATGATCAAGTAGTCAGCGTGCTAGCAATAATTAGCTTGTCAGACTTAAGTTACATGATTAAGGGCAAGGCAATTCCGTTAAGTGTTCTTCGTAGGTGTTCCAGGGATACTCAGCTATCCTTGCTGTGACACTTATAAACTTCTCATTGTCAAGAGTACACTTGCTGCGAATTGGTAATACACAAGAAACATAATCTGTTTTCTTTCTGTGTTTTGTGTGTGTGCACATGCCAGTCTCAGTGTTGGGGCCAATTGACTGTTTGGGGCCCTCATAGGTTGTAGGTTGTAATTTAGTGATACACAGACATGGGTTACAGAAGTATTTCTTTGACAGTTTTTATTTCAAACACGTTTGATCTTGACAGTAAGATACGAGGAACTTTCCCAGGTTGACTTGTCCCTGTAGCACTGATGTCATTCCTGCTTTGTGCAGTTTGCGTCTCAGTCAAACTACTGCTTTTTTCGAGCAGCTTTCTTTGCTTAAGACAACACAGAGAATGAGCAGTGATCTCAACAGGATATTATTCATTCTTGATCTGTCAGAGGAGACACTGTGTTTCTCATGTTTACTCATCCATAACTGAGCTTGCAGGAGTTTAAAGCCAAATAGCCAAATGTATCCTGGTCTTCTTTTTTCCAGGCTGCAGTAAACTGTAGATTGATTGTTCCTATCCTAAGGAACAGTGAGATAGACTTCATTATCACAGTTTATGAAAAGACCTATGTAAACACTTAATATAATTTAAAATTATAAGCGTGAGTATGAACTGCCTGATTTCAGGGACAAAGAAGGCAGTTGGACTGAGTCATGCATTCAACTCAGCCACTGTTGTACAAATATTGTACATTTGGGTTGTTGGCTGATTTGCTGTCTTGAATAGATAAGGTCATGTGAAAATGTAGAATATAATTGTGTGATACTTTGTCAGATATGTTGGCTCTTATCAGTAGCAGGTACAGAGCAAGTACTCACTAGTAAATCTATGTTGCTGACAAGGTCTGGTGGTTACACTGTTCTCTCCTGCTACAGAAGCTGAGGCCAGCATGAAGCATCACTCTATTTTAAGAGAGAGAGAGAGAGACTCCCAGAGGTCTGTGTAGCCCTTTTTAGGCTCAATTGGCGTTGCATGTAATCGTCTCTTGATTCAACCATGTCCAGCTGCTCTTTGTATGTGCTAGCACGTGACAATGGAGCAGATCACAGAACCCCTGCGGTGGATGAACAGCTCCTCTGCTCCTTGTCATGCTCAGCTTGCCTGCCCTGCCTCAGTCCTATTGTTTTGAGGCTCAATCTCCCAGAAAAGTATTTGCATCTGAGTTTTCTCTCCAGCTCTTTACAATTAGCAGTTAAATGAATACACTGTTGCATTGCTGCGACAACTGTCAGAACATTTAAGTTACAATTCATGGTTAAATGGTTACTAGTCCTGCTTTTTAATACTCTTTATTGACACAAATAAACAAAAGTGTCATCATGTTGCAAAAATATTGGACATTTAGAATGTTGAATGACATGCTTTTTTATTTTTATTGTTTCATGTTATATTCGGTCTACACAGTTATGTGATGGGAAAATCTGACACACCACTTTTTAGAATGGAGGTGTCTTTGCTTTCATATTACATCCTGCCACAGCCCTGCCTGTATGGTTGCTGTCCCTTGGGTCTAAGCCCAGAGACACTGGCTGTAATGAGTCCCTGCTGAATGCTGACATTTCCAGTTCAAGGTTTGGGTTTGGGAGCTCATTAATCAGGTGTTCTCTTACTGCATATCACCACCACGCTAACGGCCACTGCAGGTGTAGAGAAACCTCATAATTTCACTGATTAGAGAGACAGACAAGCCTTTGTTTGAAAGTCATATCTCATAATACTGACTGTGCTTTGTGCAAGCTGGGGTAGTGTAGCCTAGTGCTAAATATACTAACTGAAGAATCTGGAAAGCTACTTTGCTTTGTAGCTTTGTACAATGTACGAGTTAGATTTGAGTTCTGTTTGAGTTTCTAATTAGAGTTTATTCTTTGGTGAGGAGCAGGCATGGATAGTGTTTGTTATCCATCACTCTTTCTCGTGCACACTGGACACAATCTAACTTTATGCAAAGCCTAAACTGAGTGCAGTAGGATTGGGTCAATAATCATGTATGATTAAAGACCTAGCCCGATTAATGATTTTTTTAAAAAAAACAATCTTATGTTTCCTGTTTTCTAGATGACGTTAGCTGTCTCTGGGATCAGCTATCCTTGCCATCATCTTAGTGTGTGTCGAAGGTCCTCACCAGCCAATGCCCAGGAGCCCACAGAAGAGGTACTTGTACCTTAATTGTACCTTAAATTGTGCCCTGTCAATACATGCTTACTCATCAAACATTCTAACAAAATGCCTCTGTTAAATACTCCCCTAAAAATAATTCTAAAAAAAAAAAAAAAAATTTTCTCTACAGTGTGCAGATGTTCATATGATCAGTGACAGTGAGGGGGATGATTTTGAGGATGCGTCAGAGTTTGGTGTGGATGATTCAGAGATGTTTGGAATGGGCTCCTCAACCTGTCGGAAATCACCTATGAGTACGTACACTGGAGCAGTTTTTCTGTGGTACAGACTGTGTCTTTAGATTTTTTTCATTTAATTAGTACTGTTGCATCTGTGTATTATATTAAATGTCTGACACACTCATCCAAAGTTTGACCCATTATTGTTCATGTTCTTGCAGTGCCAGAGAATAGTGAGAATGAAGGTGATGCCTTACTGCACTTTACTGCCGAATTTTCTTCAAGGTAGGCTAAGCATCAGGTGCTGCTGGTACTACCTTAAAGGACCTTTATAATATGAAAGGTTTGCACTTGACAATGTTTAATGAATTGCTTCTGTGTTTTGTGTGTGTGTGTTTGCAATGTAGGTATGGAGACACCCATCCAATGTTCTTCATTGGGTCTTTGGAGGCAGCATCTCAAGAGGCCTTCTATGGCAAAGCAAGAGATGTAAGTAAACTGACTTTTCTGACTGTTTCAGGTCACCTAGGAACAGGTTTAATTTATGAATAACACATTATGATTTTGTCCCTTTTAGTCCTAACATATTTAATTTTGACAGTGTTTGGGATGTTTGAGACTCTTGGCAGATGTTCTCAGTGGTAGCTTGACCCAAAGCACCAACATCATTCCTGCTGTGTATAGTTTCATCTTTTTTTTTCTCAGTCTAGCCACTGCTTTTTGAATAGCTTTCTTTGCTAAAGACAACACAGTGGAGGACCAGGGACACAGCAGGATATTATTCATTCTCAGTCTGTCAAGGGAGATACTTAATTTATCCTTTAATATCTACGTGTTTGTTGAGTTGGTGGGAATTTAAAATGCAGTTATCAGTATTATAGCCAATTTTAGTGAACCCCTGAGTGTACTTTTGCAAAACAAATTGTAGCATGATTGCTTTTTTTTTTTTTTTTTTTNTTTTTTTTTTTTTTTTTTGACAAACATTCATATAAAGTTTATTATATGAGTTTAGGAAGATCTATGTAGACACTATTAGATTATATAATATAAAGCAAATCAATCACAAAAAATAAGTGTATAATGGCAGGTAATATTAATTGAGCAGCATTAGTTACCAGAATTTTCATCTGTAAAAGAGGTATGGCAATGTCTGAGTTTTTCTAAGCAACTTGACCTCATTAACATAACTCCAAAGAGGTCAAATCACCAGTGCCCAAACTGCATATGCCTCAGTCAAGCACATTACTGAATACGCCAAGAGAAACAGTCTGGAAAATTATAACAACATATGTCAGCTCAGACAAAGTGATTCACAGAGGAAAAAGGTAAAATTAATCAGTATAAATATGACTGACATTTACAATATATAAAGGGTTAGCATTAATTAGCATGCAACCTATTACTGACCTTGACAGTGTTTACAGTGAGGACTTTACTTCAAAGTGAAAGTCTTTTTTTCATAAAGTGTTTACTTTCATTCATCTACTCCTTGTGTGCCTTGCTGTGTGGAGAAGGCTTTCCAGGCACCATTTCATATCTTTTCAACGAAACCCTCATCAAATTTTCACCCTGACAGCTGAAGCTTTATTTTTAGTCGTCCACTGGTCCCCCTTGTTTTTCAGCTTTTGTCCTTTTAAGGATGCTTGTATCAACTGACAGCTTGTGTGGATTACAGCCTTATTAGACTGTGAGGACACAGCAAGATGTTGGGGGGGGTTCAGATCACCAGGCACAGAGAGGGAGGGGGAGAAAACGGAGACAGGAAGAGCAAAATACAGAGAATATGGTTGGAATGGAGAGAAGGAGGATGTGAAAAAGAGAAACCGAGAGGGAATAAAAAGAAACTGGGAGGAATAAGACATGAGAAGGAGAAGGAGAGAGTGTGGGATAAATAGAAAGGGGAAAAAATATAAAGTGAAGCTTGGCATCTTGCCTACTTTCCAGCTGATCTCCTCTACAAAGCCAGCACAATATGGCCCACGTCTCAGCGGTGTTCACACACACTCTGTACTGTACACCTCTACACAGCAAGGGGAAGGGGTGTTCATTTTCACTGTATTTTGTTTTATTTTGGGCGAGGTTGATTAGCCTGCCAAATGTGGTGTGGCTAAAATGGGCTTAGGAAAGCTAGATACTATGCAAAGGCTTTTGAATGAAAACAGAAACTATTTGATCTGTTGGTTTTGTTCTGCCATTACCATTATAGACAAAAGGACAAAACATACCACATGGGAACACTTAAACTGTCCCTATTTCCATCTATCCAGCCATCTCATTCTCTGTACATGCCCTCTTTTGAAAAATAATCTAGTTTTGTGTCCTCATCGTAGAAAGGGCCTATTTCATTAAGGGGATATTGGAATAGGGTAGAGTCGACTGAAGGAATAGTTCATGGTAGGTTTATAAACAGAGGAATCAGTCTCATTCTCTCAAAGCCTGGGAGAGACTAATCACTAAGCAAAACACTACATTTGATGAAGTGTTTCTGAAGGTGTGTGTTGAGGGGCTGTTAAGATAGACTCAATCCATCCTTAATGAAAATGCTTTGGGCTGCAGAGCTGAGCTCAGCTCAGCTGAACCCTCTTGGGGATCAGTGGTTAGTCAGAACGTACAGAGAGAAAGGCCACCCATCACTAGCCACGATCCTCACTAAATCCCCATCAACGCAGCGGTTAATCACTCTAACCCCACTCTCCTCCATCCTCCACTGCTCTCTTCTGTCTGCCACACACAAAGACACATCAAAATTCATAGCCTTGTTCAAGAGACGAGTTCAGGGATTTATCATTGCCAAGTATCCTCTTTAAAACCCATCAATAGCACCTTGCAGAGTCAAGAGGAAAGAGCATCGGCCAACAGGATGCCATATGGCTAATAGACCTATATCTTTAAAATCTGGCATTGCAAATCATGAGCAACACTGTTAATTTATTCACTGCACCTGTAATTTATAAAGAATAAAATGAATAAATCCTGACTCTTGCACAAAAGTAAAAACTGTAGGAAATCTATATATGATTCTCCCTATATGATTATATTTAACTAATTTTTTTGTTTTTATACCAACCATCAGTAGATGATCTGAAGCCTGCAAATCATTAAGATAACTACACACCTGTAAGCATGTAATTTGGAGCTGTCACTACATAAGTTAGTTTAACCACCATTAAGAGGCAAAAAGTACCTCGTCTAAATTTCTGTTATAAAGTGGTAATGTGTTTTGAGCAGATGTGG
Source organism: Lucifuga dentata (assembly GCA_014773175.1). NCBI lineage: Eukaryota > Metazoa > Chordata > Actinopteri > Ophidiiformes > Bythitidae > Lucifuga > Lucifuga dentata. The sequence goes on from VXCM01000369.1 coordinate 121,557, forward strand.
AGAGCCTCTTGTGTGGTTGGTCATTGATCTGAATGTGTTTTCCCACTGTGTGTGGAGGGTCATTAGATCAGTCATTTGAGCTCTTCATTTTGAAGTGTTTGCTTTTCCAGACTGAGCCTGCCATCTGTAGAAAAATCGCTTTTTAAACTTCTCTCTCCTTCCCTCTGTACCTTTCTACCTATGTCTGTATCTCATTCACTGGTGGCCTTTGACTGTGTTAAACAGGTCTATGATGAAAAGCCTCTGCTTGACATGACACAGCATAAAAAAATGGGCTGAATGTGCCCTCATTTAAACTAGAACCAGTCTGTCAAAGCTAACACATTACTATTTGAAACCCACTGTTGCCCTTAAATTTCACTTGCTTCAAAAAATAAATAAATAAATAAATAAATAAAATCACTGTACAGCAATACCATATATCCCAGCATGCATTGTGCAAAAAGCAGCAAAATATCCTTCACAGTTGCCAGTCTGACACAGGGCTTTAGTAGCTACTGCATATCTCACTTACTGTACATTAATGAAACATGATGTAATCTTAATGGCTGCATCACAACATGAAATGAAAAATTCTACATGCTATTGTCCATAATGCCAAATTTCCTCCCACAACCACGTTCTCTCATTCATAACACTTGTTGCCGGCTAGGGTTTGCCTTGCAAGAGGCTTTACTGCAGTATATCTTTATTTACGTGTTGAGGAAGCAATTCATAAAACACATTGACACGCAGAAATTTACACCTGTTTCAGTCTGGTAGTAAATTAGAGTGGTATGAAATCTGAGTGACATTTTAAACTGCATTTGCCTCACAGGTGTTAGTGATCAATACATTTGATATTTAAGCCCAACTCGCTGATCAGTCACTGCATTAAATGGCGAGTTTTGATCCGATCTCGCACACATTGTCGTAGCACTGGCACTTTCTCAATCCTCATCTGCTGCTCTCTGTGTCTCTCTCACGCTATGCACCGGTGTGTGGATCAAATCTCTCTTATATTAGTATCGATCTCTTAAAATGCAGAGCTCTAAAGCAGAGAGTTTAGGTTTCTTTTGCTGATTTAACATGTCAGTTTCACTTTGATGCCATACAGCAGTATAAAGCGTGGCTCTTAAATATGAAGCAGGTCATTAACACACCAATCTTCATTGGCTTTTACCTGTGACACCCCTTACAACATGTTAGTAACAAACAAGAATGCGAGGATGAATGTAAGGAAAAGCTTTATGAACGAGCTAAATTATTACAGCTTATTTGGCGTGATGCTGTGCAGTTACCATGATTTTTTTTATGAATCCTTCCTTAAAAGCTGGACAAAGACAGTGAAAAAGTGACCTTAAATATCACTCGGAATTGGAAGAATTTTAATACTCTTTATTACATCTGATTGATTTTTTTAATGCCTCTTTATAAAAAGTGATGTGATAGGCGTGACTATTGCTGTGATTTCCAGCCACAGTTTAGCATATTTAGCGTACTGGTTTACAAGGATACACTTTTTTCTTTTAAAGGTAGCAAAAAGTGGCCAAGGAGAATCTAACTCGACCTACTCCGCTGACCCACAGATGAGGCCAATGAGCTTCAGCCTTGTTCATTTTGTCCACATGCTGAGGTGTCTGGCATGTACCGATGGAGATATTAGATTGTATCTTCATAAGTTCATATAATGCAGACAGGGGTGGTGGAGAAAATACACCTTCATGACTCAGAGACCCACAATACAGAGAGTAATTTGCTGGAACGAAACACATGGTTGTTTTACAAGTGTCATGTTTCCACAGCAAAACAAACCAGCCATACTGCATTGAAAGTGAGGTGTGTGTGTCAGATGGTTACGGGAAATAGGATACAAGTTAGGGCTTATTATTTATTGTTTTTATTTAAGATGTACAAGAACTTATTTATTTTTAATTGTAAAAAAAACATAAAAATGGGTGACAATTGAATGACAAGAAATCAATCAGAAAAGTCTGAGAGAAAATCAGATTGTAAAAATTTTATTCACAGTTCAAACACTTACTACGTACTTTAATTATTTACTTACTTTGACTCTAAATGTCCACAAGACATGACTGAGTCATGTTCTGGCTGCACTCTGGCTGCTGGAGCCATTCTGTCCATTGTATTAACGTTCTCTGACTGTATGAGTGGTCTCACTAGCAACTCAGCTGTGATTCTTTTCTCTATTTGATTCTCATTACGCGTCAGGTCTGAAGTCAAGGTGAAATCTGGTTTCTAATCTAATCTGCTTCCTTTAAAACAAATGAGTATTTTTCCGCAATCTCATTCTTTTCGTTGCTACCAGACGTTTGTCTTTTATGAGTTTATGAAGTTTATGAGGGTTGGAATGTAAGTCGATAGGTACAATGAAAGTAAGAAAAACACAGCCACATTACTACTGATAGTGCATCTTTTGAATTTGTGCTTCATTGTACCCTCACTCATGAATAAGACCCTGTGATGCTCCCTAACTTGGGGTAGCAACTCTCAACAATCCATCCTGTTCTGGCAAAGTGCCACTGACTCCAAGGTACTGAGCATCATCCATTTCCTTTGCAGTCAGCTGCAGAACATCCCAGTTCATGCTGGGGGACAAAGCCTCATAGAGCCAGCAGGATGACATCATCATGAAAAATCATGCATTTCTGAGATCACCAAACTCTCAATTCCTTGGCTGCAGAGATTTTTCTCATGAAAATCACAAACAGAATTTATGTTGACCTTGCTGCTGAGAATACAGATGCAGCGCTAGGTCTAGTTATATAACAAGTAGATGGCTCCTAGGAACTCCAAGCCCACCAAACAAATGAATGTAAAGTGGCCTCACCGTGGAGGCTGAGCAATGTTGTGATCCCCAGTAATTGGTGCACACCCTCTGGTCCTTTTTTTCTTCCTTCCTTTTTTTTTTTTTTTTTTTTTTTTTTTNTTGTTTTTTTAAAGAAAGCCACGACCCTTGTCTGCCAGTCCATAGGCACTGTCCCTAAACTCCACACAACATTGAAGGGGCAATCACCCATGACAGCCCAAGTGTCCTTTAGCCTTTCAGGGTAACTCTCATGACTACTGGTCCTTTGCCATTGCAAAGCTTTATCACTACCTCAGCGCCTTCATCAGAGATGTTAGCCTTCCTTTAGTCATTGCATTCTACCTTTTACACTGAGGTCAGCGGTGTTCAGAGGTACCTCAGTGTTCATCTACCACCCAACTTTTTTCCCCAGTTGGGATCAGCAGGTACCCTTGTACTGAAATCTGCCTGGACAAGGCAAGACCTGCTTTCCTGAGTCATTATTAGAGCATAGCCATAACCTCTTCAAGCCCACCAAAGGTTAGGGTTAGGGTTTTCCATGGCCCCCCTGATCTTTTCCCAAGTTTTTGCTTCTGTAACACCTGAAGCTGCAGTCCTCCTGGCCTGCCAATGGCTGTCTGCTGTTTCACCAGTTTTATGGACTTGCCAAGACTGAAAGGCTTCCTTTTTCAGCCTGATGCCTTCCACTGGTGTCCACCAGCAGGTTTTCGGATTACCAAGAAGACAGGTACCAGTGACCTTCTGGCTATATTTCTAAAAGTTTTGGCAAATGTGATGTCTACTGATTACTGAAGGGCAGTGTTTATTATGCAGTTGAAGGTACTAAGTTTACTCAATGAAAACACTGTCCACCTGAGTGAAACCTAAACACACACACCAAGCTTAGATTTTGGTGAACAGGTGTGAGGAAGGGCTATGGGGTCACTATCTAGCTCAGGTTAGACCTAGTAATTTAGCTGAACTGGGGATTTGCTCCTCCCTGCTAAGACAAGCAACACAATAGATCAGACTTGAAAGAGGAGAGGGAACAGAGGGATACAGACAGTTTAACCAAGATGAAGGAGCTGATGTTATTTGAACCTTCAGTTGGCCAAAATGCCCACTTTGATTAGTCTTTACACTTGCTCTAATTGAGCATGCATGTGTGTCAGTCCTTCACATGTGGGTACCACAGAGTTAGGTTTGTGTATCCCAGTGTGTGTGTTGGTGTGTCAGTGTTCGAGTGTGTCAGGTTTTTTTCCTGCTCTAAAATTCTCCCACCCCCCTCTTTCTCTCTCATTCCTCTCTCAAGACTGAATTTGCTTGTCTTCTCAGCATGAGTGTTTAATCTTTTCAGGCCGTTGAATCAGTCTAGTGAATGAGTCCCCAGCTCCTTCTCTCTAGGAGCCCAGGAGATTATTCTAAAGCACTAATCGTTGAGCAAACACAGCAGTGCTCTCCCATTCCTATTCTACACAAGCCACAGTATAGCACAACTTCTTCTTTTATTTTCCCTTACTTTTTATGCCCTGCATAGATTTTTTTTTTGTTTTTTTTTTTTTTTNTTTTTTTTTTTTTTGGTTTTTTTTTTATTTATTTATTTATTTTTTTGTATTTTGGTGTATGTAGCCTAGTTTACTGCTCCTGAGAAGAGGACCCTTTGACTCCACCTTCACAGTCATGGTTAAAAACAAACTAAGCAGAGACTGAGAGTTTTTCTTATTTGTTTTTTTTTTTAATAGCAAGAGAAGTGACATGTAATTTAGAGAGCATTATTTCCTACATCGTCCCCTGGAACCTTTTATGTTTGTGGGTGTGTTTGTTTTTTAATTAGTTTGTCAGTAGGGAGAATCTACCAGGCTTATATGATGGTGTCAATATCCTTGGATTTGGAGTTTCGTCAATATTGCCTGGCCCTGCCGTTACTAACCTGAACAGGCCGCTGGCATTTGGTGTAAAATAAATAGAGTGATTTGTCTGTTTTGTTTTCTCCATATCTTCTTCGCCTCCAAGAGAAGTTTTTATTTACACCGCTCTCCATTTGATTTTGCCTGGTATTTGCTTTTTTTTCCATTTGTGGTCTTGCTTTGGGCTATAGAAATCATGCTGCCTCTTCACCCAATATGGTCACATGTCATTTTATGATCATGTAATGTGGAAATATCTTTCCGGTGATTAGCATACATGGTTCAGAGATCTCACACTACAGGGACACAGAAAATAGCTCTATGAAATGAGTTTTATGAAAATAGATTTTTATATTTTTCCATTAGTTTCTTGCAGCGAGCACAACTTTTGTTCACAGCGATGATTCCTGATTTTTTGATTTTTTGATTTTTTTTTTTTTTTTTTTTTTTTTGGTGTTTTTATTTTAACTAGTCATTAAACTCCTAATTCCAAACTACTGGTAATGGCATGCCTACTTTTTTCACATTCAAACTTTAAAAAATGCATGAAACTTCTATTAACTGCTTACTTTACCATATGTTCACCAATGGAAAACCTAAGTTGCAATGGCCTTTTCTAAAATGTCAAGAAAAATGTCCTGGGGTATTTACTGGTACACTTTCTTCACATCTTTTAATTTTTCTGTCTTTGTCTTTTTCTCTTTCCTTCTTGTTTTTCTTTACAGAGAAAGCTGCTGGCCATCTACCTCCACAATGATGACAGTGTCCTTAGCAACGTCTTCTGCTCCCAGATGATGTGTGCTGACTCCATTGTTTCCTACCTGAGCCAGAACTTCATTACATGGGCCTGGGATGTCACTAAAGAAGCTAACAAAGCCAGGTACCAGAGTCAATCACAAGGGTCTTTGATTATTTGCTGGTGGCCTGCAGTGCTGCAGGATTTATCAGTAATGTCATGTTATATTTTATTCCCTTATCTATCTGTACTTAACTGTCTTTGCTGAGTATTGCCGCCCTACCTTGAATGCTATGCTTTCTGGAGCTCATGAGGGTTCATTTTTGTTGAGACAGAGGTGATGATTAAATTCTGATTAAAAATAGAGGTTGTAATTTGTGAACCTGTTCCTGTAGTGTGTGTGTCGTGTCCACCCCGTGTAGATACAGCTGCAGCACCAGGTAGTTTCAACTTCTCACAAAGAACAGCCTAACTGCTTTTAGGCACAGATCTAGCCAGGAGCTAGAAACCTTCTTTAGGGTTTCTTATTCTTCCTGTTTGCAGAAACAGTGTGCAGATTTTTAAGTGGCACATTCATGCTGCAGACATAGAACCTTATCCCAGAAATGACTGCATGGACTGAGAGATAAGTAATCTCACTCAAAAACGGCCACATGGCCTTGCAGAGTATCGAAATAAACTGTGGCAATAAATACAACATACCACTGATTCTTACATCAGACGTTTGCTTTGGTGGTGAAGTTACATCGTGGTTTTCTCACATTCACTTTGTCATAACAATGACTGTACTGGAATTGGCTTTGCCAGATGAACTTCTAGTTTTACAGCATACTTGATTGACAAGGAGAAGAATTTTCAACTCCATGTTGTCTTCACTATCGAAAATACAGCCAGCACCAAAAAGACGTATGAGGAAATGAACCCCCGGCCCAACCATGTAGTTCGTGCAGTGTCTGCTCTGCTTAGTGATATTTGAAGAATTGCACGTAAGTTGCATCAAAGCCCTTTAAGTACCCACAAACACACTGCAGACACCTGTGGTGTAGGCACTGTGATGCTTTTGCTGGAGTATAATTCTTTATTAAGGTTTGTAATGTGTGCTAAGAAAACTTTCCCCTTATTATTTTGTGTGTTTTGCGATGCCCTTCTACACTACATTCTTCTGCTGAGCTGTTATTTGCATATTTATGGATGGCCTGCTTGCTTTAAAAAGTCTGGCAGCTCTCATAGTTTGAGTCATCATTAATGTCTAGAAAAACTGTGGCACCATGAGACATAGCTTGGTACAGTCCTCAGATTATCGCCACGAGTGATCACTTATGTTTTTAAAAAAAACAGGTCAAATAAGCCAGACATCAAATTATTAATTCTGATAATGTCTGTTATCAAATTTTTAAGCATCTTATGCCAATATCACATTTTTGATATTTTTAAAAGTAACAGTTTTATCTCTAGGCCTTTTGCTTAAAAGGAGATTAAAGTTTATGGCATTTAAGAAGACCAAGTTTCCGTTTGTGCCTTGCTTCTTCCACTATTTATTGTGGTTTAGCTTTCTTAAATTTAAAGTGGGTAAATCTCATACTGTTAATTTAAACAAATGTTGTGTAATGAGACTAAAACTTAGAGGACCCAAACCACTGAGGATGAGATCTTTTTGTGGGGGTTTCAGTTGAGATCAAATTATCTGCAAATGTTAGGAACAGAGCCCCATTTGACATGTATACCGATTTTTCAAATTTATCAGCAATAGTGCAGACATGAAATTAATTGTTGGCTTTAAACCCTCACTCTGTTGCTGGCACCCTTCATCACACTCTCTTCAGCTTCGCTCTCTTTTTTTTGAAGCTGGGAGGTGGCATGCTGACAAAAAGCGTTGTGTTCGCATGGTGAGGCCCCTGATTGGGCAGTCTTGACTAAGATGTTTGAATAGAGAGTCAGTGAGAGATGAAGGACTCCCTTGGAGTCCAAACATCTCTATCTCTCGACTTACGCTCAAAATCCTTGTGTGCAGCTCCAGTAGTCTGGGTTGATAATTGACAGGTCTGTGCAGCACCTCTTTAGAACACAGGTTCAGCTACCAGCATGGGCATTTTTCTCTTAATGGTTAATTTTGTTGAAAAATAATATGCAGAATAAATTTCTACATAAATTCAGCTTGTGTTGGTTATGACAGACAGTTCATCAAATTCCCTGTAAGTTCTTGTTTTTTTTGCTGTGTGGAGGCAGAAGTAAAGGTGATCACAGTGACATCTTGTTTGTTTTACATCTTTCCTACTCCTCTCAACACCATCATGTTCTTTCTATCTTTTTCATTTCCTTTTCTCTATCCCACCACCTCCTTTCTTCCCTCAGCCCATAACCTCCAGAATTAAGCCTGCCCTCTGGTAGGAGCCATTTAAGAAAGAATCACACCCTGACCTCACCCCTCCATTATTTCTTTTAAGGAAATTCTCTCCTTCCTTCATTCTGATCTCCTTTCTCTTTCTCTGCCGTTCGCCTCCTTTGCTTTTTGCCCCAGCTGAGCCTTTTTATCCCACATTAAAAGGCTGGCAACATCTGGAGCTTTTCATTACACACAGCTACTCACAGCTTTGCTGCTAACGCATGCATGCACATGTGCACACTCACTCGCACATACATTGCTTCTCTGCATTCTCACGCTCTCTGGTTGATCCAAAGTGACTGCTGATTGGCGTCAATCATATAGACCGTTAAAAAGGTATCCTGATTGTGTGTGTGTGTGTGTGTGTGTGTGTGTGTGTGTGTGTGTGTGTGTGTATGTGTATGATGAACCTGCTGCTATTGGAATGTGCCTGTTGCTTAGCTCTCTGTATTCTCACAGTCCTCGCAGTTAAATGATTAATTATGCATGAATGCATTTCTGCTGATTGGATGTCAGTGTAATTGTTGCCCACATGGGAAATGAATGTGATATATTGTGCAGGCGTTGTACTGTCATGACACATGGCAAATATTGAAGCTATCCTTAGATACATACGTACAATGAAACTCTTAGCTCAATTTATGAGAGAGCAGTCATTTTTCTCAGGTCTATTACATATTTTAGTTCATGCTAACATGTTTGTACCAAGCCAAACTCAAACTAATGACACTGAAAGGCAAGTTGGTCTCTTTCAACTAATTCTGGACAAATGAGCAAGGAAATGTGTTCCATACACTTGACTTATCCTACTGACATACACTGAGCTGAAAACATGATTACCGTTTGACAGGATAAAATGTCATTTTCAAATCACATCATGTCCATGTTTGCTCTGAAACAAAGTGTGTGTGACACAGTGAGCTAGCTGAACATCCGGTTCCCATACAGATGGCTGGTGGAAATCTTCCCTGCAGTGCTACTGTTCTAGTCTGACTCATCAGCTGCTCAGTGGAGCAAATGTGCAAATGTCAGGCATAACCAGACTTAACCATCTTCCCAAACCACTATGTGAAGAAATGCAGTGTGACAGTCCAGAGAAACATTAACTATTTTAGATGCCATGTAAGATTAAAATGGGATGAGTGACAAATTCGATTCTGTCATTAACCTGTCAAATATTAATCATCAAACCAAAGCCTTAGGCTCATTGTAGTCGCACATTCCATGCAGGTGTACGGTATCTTCTGTATTTAGTTACCCCTGAAGGTTTTTAAAGGCCACATATGTGGTACAGATGAGGACATTCTTTTCCATGTTATGTTATGGCTGGATGAGTCTGTGCTGAACTGTTCACCTCAGCTCCTGGGATAGCTTGACTTCCTCCTGCCCTCTACATTGTGTCTGTACTTGTTGTATAGGTGGATTTCTATCAAGTGCTTCATCTGTTGGCAGCATTTAGCTCCTTCTTTGAGATTGTGGATACAGGCTGGGTTTAGGCTGGTTTCCATATTAAACAGTTTTTGTCTTGTGATGATGATTTTTACTGTGGAGAACTGACTCTTAAGGTTTTAAATAGAAACTGGCTTGTACTTGATGGGAGATTTAAGATTGGGTTACCCTTCAAGTTAGTGGCCATTGTTCCCTGGTCTTTCATTACAGGTTGGAGTTTCCCTGTGAGCCATTGTTATGGGCTGCCTGGGTCGTGGTCTGAACAGGGATGAGTGTCAGACACAAAATTTTCACTAGGATTTAGAGCACCCAACTTCTTCCTTGGAAGACATAGGTCACCCAGAGTTCAACATTGGTAAAAGTTTCATTTAAGTTAAATTCAGAGTCATCTTGAAAGCATCTTTGCTTTTAGGTCAGGAGTTGTAACTTTCTCTTGAAATGCATTGATCTCGAACTTGACCATTCAAATTTCTGGCATGTGCTGATATGATCATAATATAAATAGTACCACAACGAGTTTGAAGTGCTTTATTGCACAGTTTTAAAACTCTACAAGTAGTTCCATCAGCTTTAGATTCCTGTTTTAATGAGTTACACCCCCTCTCAGATGCCATCTCCACCATCCATCTTCTTCCTCTGACCTGCCGTCCCTTCATCCATTCTATTACTTCTCCATTTTACCAGCCAGTTATTAAAGTAGATCTTATTAAATGGCAGGAGAAAAAGCTAATCTATATTTGCATTCAGTCTATAGCAATTCATTAATATTATGACATTTACCGCGAGCTCAGCAAGGCCCCGGCTGCCTGCTACCCTTTTCCCTCCCTGAAATGTTAATTTAAAAAGTTCTGTCTTTGTAATGGAATAAGAAATCCTCTCAATGCTCTATCAATTCTGGATGTCTGGTGAGGAATACTAATTCATCTGCAGTTCCAATTGCGATAGCATGTCACTCTGATGGAATAAGAAAAAGCTAAAATGGTTTTAAAGTCCTTAATGCCATGGCTTGTGTGTATTTCTCTTGTCTGCTGTGCATCTGAAAAGTTGTAGTTTACCCATCCTTGTCTGTATTTTCTAAAACTGTATGTACTATATATGTTTGTGCATGTGTTCCCATGCTTGACTTTATATTTGTGCATGTGTGTGTCTGTGTGCGTGTGTGTGTGTGTGTTCTGTTGTTTGATGAGAAGGTATTCTCAATATATTTTGTTTCATTCTAGGCTGAGAAAAATGCATTCAGTGCCAAGAACTATGATTAAGTGAATTAAATAGAATGAAAATAATTCTGAATTTGATGGATGTCTGTCTTTCAGACTACTAACCATTTGTACGAGGCACTTTGGTAGCGTGGTGGCACAGACTATACGGACATACAAGACAGACCAGTTCCCCCTGCTCCTTATAGTCATGGGAAAGCGAACATCTAATGAAGTTTTAAATGTTATTCAAGGTAATTATTGATGTATTCATAGTATATTTAATCATATCAGATATAATAGGAAGTAATGTACAAACTTCAAAAATGTAATAAAAATACAAGTATAGCATACTTTATATTTGTTAGTATTGCTTGTGATTGATTTTTTTCTTTCTCCTCAGGCAATACGACAGTGGATGAGTTGATGATGAGGCTAATGGGAGCAATGGAGATCTTCACAGCACAGCAGCAAGAGGACATTAAAGATGAGGTGAGGTGTCAAGCAAGAAGCAAGAGATCTGATGGGGTGAGTGCTGCATTCGCCAGACCGAGCCCTTGCTTGCTGCTGTTTTGAAGGCAGTCACTATTTTCAACTGTGTAGTGAAAGTCTTCATGCTCGGCAAGGAATCAGTAGACAGGCTACTTTCGTTGAACTCTTCACAAAGTTTGCAACACAGACATTATACACGTGATACCTGAATTGTTCTCAGTCTTTATAAACAGTGCAGGGAATCACCATGAGCAGCGACATCTTGTGACTGATGAAATGTCTGATCACTCAAAGTAGAATGCAGCATTTGGAAATCTCATTCTGTAAATAGGCTGGTACAATAAGTTGATGTTTTTTTTTAACTTTTGCTATTACAGTCAATGTGAGCTAATGACATAACTAATTTCATTCCTCCCGGTTTTGATCTAGTGGAGTTTTTACACAGAATTTAAACTACAGTGATCAGAACTCCTTTTTTTCTGCTCTTGATGTCCTGTTTCTATTGTTATTAGCCTTTAAAAGTATTACAGGTAAATTTTTGAAGTGAGAAAGTTAACTTAATTAGGCATAGTTGCTTGGGTTAGCAACTCAGGCCATCTCTAGCTGTACCCATTATTGGCTTGGTTGATCAAATGGCCATAAGCACATTGATAAAATACGACCACTCCATATGAGGTGGGGAAATGGCCTTGTTGCTACAGTTAAACATGTCTTTTACTTCAGCAGGTTATGCCCTAGTCTGAAAAAGCAACATGCTGGGACATTTCTGAAGGCTTTGTTAAACTGGCCTACTTGAAACGACAAGAAGGAATACTGTGAGCAGAGAAAGAGAAAAACACAATTCACCTCATTCCTATTTAGTTCTAGTTTACTGTGCCAACTACAGTCTTTGGTCTTTGAATAGTTATAGGACACACTCATTTCTCATTTACTTCAATTTGTGTGCAGCACTGTGCTCTTCTGTGCCTGTCAACCAGCTCTTTTAATCCAATAGAAAGTGAACAAACACCACTGAGGGGTACACTCCATAGAATAAAGCAAAGGAACAATAGTGTCAGTCTTTCATGTCTGAGACAGGAATCTGGAACATTAGGACACTGAGATCCCCTCACTGTCAAAGACTTTCACCTGACCCACTTTACTGTTTGCATCTTTGTCACTGTTGGAGTTAGCTCTTCCTTTAAGAACATGTTTACTCAGTGACATCAAACAAGAGAAAGAATGACACTGTATGTTTTTAGCCAGCCAGGTTTTCAACAGAAGTCTGTAATCCTCCTACACTGTGGATCCTCTGTGTCATACAGTTTAAAAAAACTTCAGGTCAGAGCTTTGGGGATGACTGTATTATTTTGCCAGCTATATAAAGATTATAAATAGGATAGAACTGAATAATTTGTAAGTAAAATAATCAAGATATGTGTTTATTTTCAGTGTAGCAAGTGCAGTATGATTTATGAAATTAACTGACACTAAAGCTTCACGCCTTCTACATGTCACATACACATTACATATCAGTAATCAGAGTTTTTATCTATCCACTCAACCATAAAACTCTTTGTCATAGTCTCTTCTCTTCCCACACTTTTCTGCCAGCCTCTAACATCATTCTTTTTTGAGTACTGTATCCACAGAAGGCCTGTGTCACACCGTGTTAGGGTTTTAATATTTAACACTATTGCTCGTCAGTTCTGCTATTTTAACAATGTGAGAACAGTTATTCTCTCTGTTGTTATTGCTACAATTATCCAGATTAAATTTGTATTAACCACTCTCATCACACTTCAAATAGTCATTAATGACAGCATGCAGCAAGAATTCAGACTATGTACATGCGACAGATCAGGTTGCATGAATCATGAACTGTTGGTTCACATTGGAAGACATTTGGTTTACTATCTTGCATTGTATATTGACTTTTCTTATAGTAATACTAAATATTCATATTCTATTTTTGATGATCAGCAGTCATCTTGTGTTCCCCACATTAGTCTTCTATACCTCTAACTAGTTTTACTTTGTAATGGAGTCACTCAAGCTCAAATTTGTTCTTAGGAAGCACCAGACACCATGAGATGATTTGTGTTGTTTTAAAGGACCATACTGGTGATTGTGCATGTTTGAGCCTAATATATTGAATTTTCATACGTTACATTACTGATAACCATTTCCCAAAGGATAAAACCGTATTTCAGCTTTCCTGATTTTTACAAAATCTCTTAATCTTTCAAAATCAGATATTCACACAGTACACCCGCCTTAAAAATCGATGTTTCTCCTGCTAATAGTTACGCAGCCTTATGAAGTCATGGTCCTTTAAGTTTTTCGATAAACACAGGTCTTCTTTTGGGACTATATTTCCTGGTGGAGACATACATTCATGCTGCGTTTTTTATTGCCCTTAAATGCTAAAATTACGTAACTTCAAAAAAACCCTGAATACACGTCTTGTTTGCGATGATGGATTACCTATCCCAAGAATGTTTCAAGTATCAACAANCCCTGAATACACGTCTTGTTTGCGATGATGGATTACCTATCCCAAGAATGTTTCAAGTATCAACAAATTTTAATAGCGTACCAGAATGAACTGAAACCAATGGCGATCTGGAAGGTAGTCAAAAAAAGGTTTTAATTCACCGTTCCAGTAGCATGTTTTGGGAAATGATTGTCAGTAACGTTACGTGTAGGAAAACTGAATATATTAGGCTCAAACATGCAAAATGGCCGGTTTGGTCCTTTAGTTACATCTGCACAAATTTATGGTCTTCTTGTTAAGTTGTGGTCCTCAGTTTTGTTCAGATGTTTTTGCTCAGTTGAACTTGCTTCAGATCGGTTCGAAAAATTAAAAATCACTATAGCTGCTGCAGCAAAACAGAATATCTGTCTGCGCTTTGGTGAGTGAAATACAATAAATATGTAGATCTGCCTGTCAGAGATGCAGTAAAGTGAAAGAATGTACATGATGATTAAAATATTATGTACCTGTATAGTTATTCATCATTAATAACAGGAATTTCTACAGATCTATATCTGATTTGACCTATCCCATCTCCACGGTGAAGTCAACCCTGATAGTGAGTGCACTAATCTCATCTTCACTGTGGCAATTATCAGGAAATTGTGAATTTCCTTCTATCTCTCTTCTGTTTTCATCTTTCTGTTTTTTTGTCCTTTTCTCCACTTCACCTTGCTAAGAACAGACACAGACTCAAACACAGACATCCACCCAACCCAGACATTCCACTCTGTGACAGTCACCTTTATGTCTGTTTGGAAACGGAGCAGCTGGTCAACCACATTCTGACTTAAAACAACTATACTGACTCCCCAGTCAATCCTATGGCTGTCTGTGTTTTAGCTTAGAGTAACTCACCAACTCCTCACTGCAGGTTTTTAAATGAGTCTGTATCTGCATCTGTCTGTGCCAGATTCAGCTCTATGGTCATTTTTGTGGCTGGAGTCTGTGTTGTTTTACTGCATTTTATTTAAAGGACCATACCGGTGATCATACATGTTTGAGCCCAATATCTACAACCCGCAAATATGTTATGTTACTGATAATTTTTTTAAAAAACAAAATGTGGTTTAGTTACTGTTATTTTTTCCAAATCTCCTAATCCTTAAAAATCAAATGTTCAGGTGATACATCCACCTTAAAATTCAATGTTTCACCTTCTAACACTTATGTACAATTGTAGACGGCATGGTCATCTTAATTTCTCTGTAAAAGCTGTCTTCTCCTAGATTATATTTCCTGGTGGAGATATAGATTGTCTTCTGTGCAGCTCTGTGTTTGATCAGTTAAATAAAATTACTTCAAAAAAAAACCTAGTCGCCATTGTATTCGCTGTGATGAATTATGTATCTCAAATATGATTCAACTTCTATAAGTTGATTTTAATAGTGTGCTGGAATGAACTGAACCAATGGCAGTCTGGAGGGTAGGAAAAAAATTCTAAAATTTACTGCTAAAGTATATTTTGGGAAATGATTATCAGTAACGTAACGTGTATGTGGATTGTATATATTGGGCTCAAACATGCACGATTGCCGGTATGATCCTTAAAGGGTATTTATAATATTTTGTCCACCTCATTCACTTATATGAAAGAGCCAAAATATTAGAAATATGGTGCCAATAATATAGTACAATAAAACAACAATATGAACACCAGCCTCAAAAATGACCATAGAGCTGAATGAACACCTCTCTGATACAGTGTTAACAACTAAAAATTATTATTTTCATAAAGTTAATGTTCATTACAGGACTGTTGTATTGGATTGTACTGTATTACAGTGAACAGGTGTTTTTATTTTTGCGTGTATGTGGTAGCTTTAACTTGGAAAGTCATCACATAATTGTATGATCATATCCAACTTCCCAAACTGTGATGCTCCAATAAATGCCACTTGCTTTAAAATGAAATTTCTAATTTCTCTTTCTAATATTTCAAACTGAATGCTTAAATGGGTGACAACTTGTCTTACTGACTTCTGACCACAGAAGTTGGATTTTGTGAGCATCATACTTTTAAACTTCATGATTAGGCAAGATATGGAAGAGGGAAAAGCTGTTTCATTTTTCCTTTACAGATAATGTTTAAAAAAACAGCTGTGCCCGTCCTCTGCTCTATCCTCTGCACATATCACAGTAGACTAATCTTTCACTTTGTCTCTTATGTACATGAAGTCATTCAAAGCAGTCGGTGCATTTGAAAACGTATTACAATGGTACAAAATCAGTATCAAGCATCAACTGTTGTGTGACTGTTGCGTGACTTGGGCTTGGGTGCATTGAAGATGGCCACTTTTGATGCTTTTGTGCTGCTCAAACCATTCTTATACAGTTTCTTTTCAATGTGCAACTATTATGCAGCCAAAAGCACAAATGTATCCTTTGCATTTTCTGATTCAATACAACAATACACACTGTCTTTTTGCCTATCCCCTGCCTGAGCTGCACATTAGCCCTCTGATCATCACAATAAACATACTATGCCACATCCGGGCTGGCACACAGCATGGGCCTTCAGAAAATATCAAACTAATGGCTGTGTGCTGTTAGCACAATGGACTCACATATTTAGTCCTTCTTTCTGAAACACTTTGTAGCCACAATAGGGAAAAAAAGGCTGCCTGTCCCCTTCTCTTCTTCAAACAGGAAGAGAGTGAATAAACAGAAAGGGACAGTGAAATTGAGATGAGGTAACATAAAAGAGCCTCAGACTCTGTTAAATGACAGCCAGGTCAGAATGAAGTTTTCTTTGGTGCTACTCTTTCATACCTAATGTTTGTATGTAACCACACTTGACATGCTGCATTTCCTATTGCTTGGCTCTTTTCTCTCCACGCCCAATACTTTAGCTTAGATGCTTTGTCTTTATTATCTTGTGAGTTAATGGGCCCCACTTTCTTTTTCCCTCATTCTACCCAGGACGAGCGTGAGGCGAGGGAGATGGTGAAGAGAGAACAGGACGAGGCCTATCGTCTGTCTCTAGAGGCTGACCGGAAGAAGGTATTTTCAAAATACAGATTAAGTCACTTGCATGAAAGCTGATTGAGCAAATACAATGAACTATTATTCTGTGTGCCTACAAGATGACACACCTCTGTGCTGCTTTGTGACATAAACAGAATGGAGAGAACAGAATGGCAACGTTAATTATAGTTTTGATAATCGGCAGGGATTTATCTAATGAAGTTCACTAATGAAATTTCAATAATAAGTCATCGAAAAAAATGGACAACCTGTGGGAAGCACAAAAAACAATTATCAGTATTGCTTTTCACAATATTTTGACTTTGCATTAGACGAAATTTCAAGTAAATTTCAAGTTTTATTCCGTTTCAGAGAGAAGCGCAAGAGAGAGAAGAGGCCGAACAGGTTCGCCTGCAACAGATGAGGAAGGAACAGGAGGAGGAGAAGGAGGTGAGGAGGCCACTTGTGTAAAATGCGCAAACTAATATTCCATCTTTTTCAGTGCAACGCTGTACATTTAGTTTCCCACAGGGCAGCTTTACATAAGAGAAGGAAAGAATTTCAGGAGTATGATCTTTAAAAATAATGAAACTTTACCGAGCTCTTTGACTTCCATAATTGCATATTAGGAGCTAGTAAAAGAATAAACTTGAGCAACATGAGTTGTGCTCTGTTTTTTTTTTTTTTTTTTTTNTTTTTTTTTTTTTTTTTTTTATGTCTTACTGTCAATAATTACTCAATTAGATTGTGGTATGATAAAGCTTGCCAGTCACTGAAACATAAACAAGCATGCAGCTGTACTGAAGAATAAAATATCATAATTAATGTCAGGCTCGTGCCTGTAAATGTCACCTTACACACACACATAATTGTTCTATTTAACTGCTGTAAATTGGTATAGCACAGAGCCTCGTATTGAAATCCAAGTGAACAAAAGACTACGGCATTTCATATACACAAGCATGTGCACAAACACACGCACACAACCTAAGTAAACACTCATATTCATTGAAAAACAATTATAGTATGTGAAGAGGGGCTGCATATACACACAGGCAGACACACTGTCACGCATACAGGATAAAAAATAATTGTCTGTGAGGATGGCACCAATGTTGTAATACAGTCTATAGTAATACAGTGTAGTCAGCGCTGATTGTTGTTTGCTCAGCAGCAATGAGCCTCAGGGCTCTGAGAGGTATCAGGTGACCTGAGGCGCTCAGGTGATTTGTCACTTAAGTTAAACAGACAGCAACAAAAGACCCCAGGCCAGATTTTCTTTAATTATATCACTGTAGTTCACGAACCAAACTGTGTATGCACGATTGTGTGTTTTAAACAACAATGGCCACCACGAACCTGTGTGACCAAATGATATCATTTCTCTCTACCCAACTTCCCGTGTTTCCATGGTTTATCCTGTGCCAGCATACTGACGTTGTGCTTGTGCTACATCTAGATAATCACAAACACGAGTCAGCAACAGCTGCTGGACATCGCTAACTTCAGTTTCTTTAACTGATGACCGGTGAAATAGATAACAACTTACAACTGCCCAGTCATGTCCAGTCATTTTATAACAATATACGATCATTTGTCCTTCTGGTGTAATGAGCCTTAGTCTCAAAGGAAGAAAATTAGGGAGGGTTATTAAGAGTTTCAGCAGTTCAGTGTCATCATTAGTTAATCTGCTTATCATTTGGATTCTTTTATTGCTTTATTTATTTTTTTAAGTTTTTCAGTGGAAAAAGAGCGCTCGGAGATTTTCTAACAGACTGTATTAATATACAGTGTGTGCTACAAACAGTTTAAATAACATTTGTCAAAGTTTCTAATAAATCAAATTATCTACAACAGATGAAACTGAGGCCATTTCATGCAAAATCTAACTTCTCGTCCTTAATATTCTTATCTCAAGGCCAATGATGCACTTATCCTCCCTGAAATCACCAAACATTAGGTAGAAGAACAACCACAAATTTTTTACTGTAAATATGCTGTGGATCCACTTTTTCCTTTGAAACCAAAATAATAACAATTTATCAAAGAAATAAGAGATTTGTTATTGCTTTTCATAAAATCTGCATATTTTGTGACACAGCTTTGACTGACTTATTTGCTAAGCACTTCCGAGTGGAAAGATGATTGTTTATTAACTTGACCTTTAGCTATTGGCATAGTTGGTTGAGAAATATTTTTTTTGGCTAGATCACCCATCTATTTTTTAAAAATAATTTTTCAGGGATCCAATTCAAAGAACATTCCACTTATTTTCGTTTATAGTTAGTTTTTCCCTGCAGAGATGAATGAAAATGCTGGTAGCTGGACTTGAAATGTCAAATCTAAGAAGTGATAATTTTATTCATCTTGACTGTATTTTTGAAAACATTTTTATTTTATATTTCATACATCATCTTTACCCACAAGATGAATTAATCCCCCAAACTGAGGTATTGTAAAACATTTAAAATTAAAACACAGACTTTGTTAAATGTTTTTGTTTTGTTTGGATTTTTTTTTTTTTTTCAAATTAAAAAAATAGCATCATGGCTTTGTATAGTTAAATTCAACACTAATAACCTTCCTGAAAGCTTGAGTGGATAATATGTGCTGATACATTTTCAGTCTGTTAACGAGGCATTTAATGTACATTTTAGTGTAACATTGCCAAATAATTGGACACCATATCTTTAACTTATATAGATTACTGTATATAGATCTATATGTTATATCAATAAATTGTTATATAGGTAAGTTATATATATAAGTTGAGCAGTAATGAGACAGAAACTGCAGACACAACAAAAACAGCAGCAGCCCTCAGAGAGTGAACAATGCTAGTGGGAACACTTTCTCTGTGATTTTGTGCCTTTGTGCAAAGACGAGGCAGATGAAAGGAAGAGTCGATGAATTGAGGGAGAGAGCATTGTGGGAGCATGTGCGTTTCATATGCCTTTGTGGGCTGACATTACTATTTACCACCTTCAGGGGGTCTTAGCATACAGTTGTGTGGCTGTCAGGTGCACCTCTCCTCTCCCCGGTCATCTGTTTGCTTTCTGTGGTTAGCCAAGCAGAGCGGGCGAGGCGGATAAGTGGATGGATAGATGCTTGTGATTATTTGTGTGGAGCAGCCTGGGCCCTGGGCTCAGCCAGACGTGTGTTCTGTGGTTTCTTTAGGGACGCTACCTCTCACTTGTGTTGGTGTTTATGCTTGTATGTGTGGTTGACTGTCTCTCCGTGTCCACCACCACACGCCCACTCCTGCCTGTTATTTGTGTGTGTCAGTTTGTCCCTGGGGGCCCCTTTAACTCAGTCAGCATCAGCTCTTATACCTGAGGGAGCTGAGCGCTGAGCGGCACGCGCCCTACCCTGCCCACCCAACACCAGAAGCTGCTAATGAGCTACTGTTGTACACTCTTATGAAATATAATTGCATTATGGTGTGTAAATATAGCTGGGGCGTGTTGTCACAGCATATGTTCCCCTGCTGGCCAAACAGGAACAACAAGCTGGGGGGGGGNTCGGGGGGCAGGCTGAAGCTCGGTCTTTTTTTTGGAGCACAGGAGAGCTGATTAGCTTTTCAGGTGAAATTTATGGTTGTCTGTTGTGCTAGTAATAGCACTCTTAGCATGGACAGTATTCCCTCATTTAGTGCTGAAAGGGAAGTAAAAAATGTCTGAAGGTTGACGTCCTCTATCTGTGGTACACTAAATCTGCAACAGGCTCAGGTTCAAATCTCCCTTTCAGGATGGAGTTCACTTGTTCGTTTTTTAGCATGCTGACATGCTACTTAGCAACCCTTTGAGTTATGCCAGGCATTAGGGAACAGGGTGAGAAACAGGCAAACTAATTTAATAACATTCTCGGGACAACAAAAAGGTCCTATAATTAATGTGAGGCAACGGTGCTGCAATCAGGCTGTGGGGCTACTTTTGTGATTCTTGTTTGCAGTGTGTCATCATCTTCATAATCAACAGTGTCGCTGCTGAATTGCATGGTTTATTTTAGTAAACACAAAAAGAGCAGGGTTAAATTGCAAAAACATCCGAGCCTGGAAGGCTCGTCCTCATCTTTTAAATTCTCACTTAAACCTACTAATTTTAGTTCATCACTGAATCAGATTTATTTATCGACTTTGTATTTTTGGCTGCATGTCTGAGTTTTCTCATGTTGATGTTTTCATGCCTCGCTATTTCTATAAAATGAATAAAATGTGGAATACTATCAAGCTTTGTAAAAGAAAATTGCAGCACCACTAATGACATCTGTATCCCTCCAGAATCCGTATGCAAACATTTCTGCTAAAACTCAGCACAGTCAGTAATTTATATATCAACAAATATTATTGATACTGAACATTAGTCTTTCAGTTTTGATATTACCCTGGATCAGTATGTCTGCTTGTGGTGCTTGAAGCTCCCCTGGTACAATGCCAGAGACTGCAGAAATGCAACAATTAAAATCTATAATAGCGATACTTAGAAGTTTTGGTTTGCTTAGAGGTGGTCTTGGCTTAAAGAGTTTGAGAACTAGTGTCCTAGATTAATTTTTGCAGATTGGGTGTTACTGAAGGAGTCCTTGGCTTTTTCCCAGCGTCTTCACCAATACTTTTTCAGTGTGATCTCACCAGATTCACAAATTCACAAACAAGGAAATCCACCACTAAACAGCCAAAGTCTGGGTGTATCATCAGTGATTATGGGTGTCTCCAAAGGTGCACTGGAAGTGACTGGTTTTGCCCCAATCTTTCTCTCAGGCAATCCGCTTGTCATTGGAGCAAGCCCTACCGCCAGAGCCCGACGAGGAGGCAGGAGAGCAAATCAGCAAACTGCGGATTCGCACGCCAAGTGGTGAATTTCTGGAACGGCGTTTCCTGGGCAGCTGCAAGCTCCAGGTCCTCTTTGACTTTGTGGCCTCCAAGGGATACCCCTCTGACGAATTCAAGCTCCTAACCACCTTCCCCCGTAAAAATGTGAGTGGAACACTTACTCTGACACACACATAAAACAGTTAGCCCTTCTTGCTCACAGATACAAAGAGATTAATATAAAATAACACACAAGTACACAATTTACCGTATCCATTTAAAATTACTTCTGTACAAACTCATTTGAGCTGTTGATAAGAGGACGTGTAAAGCCATTTTCACCAAAAATAAGAGATTATCATGTAATATCCTCTCAATCCTTCTCAGTGCTGCCCATCAAGAACAAACGAGTGATGAATTTGTTCTCACCACCAATGATCGGCAGCCGGCTGTGCCGCGTTCTCAGCTGTGGCTAACATCTCTGCTGGAAAGATCCACAGTTGTAATTGGCTTTTCCATCTTGGGCCTGAATTCTGTTGGGTGTGTTGCTCGTCTCGACCTCAGGCCACAGCTGTGAGCAGAGGATAGCAGGGACAATAGTAAAGAGCTTCTGTTATGGTTGGCTGATGATTCTGTTTGTTTTTCTTGGGTTTTTGTTTTTTTTTTTTTTTTTTTTATATCATGATAATTTTGTTCAGGTTTCAATGTTCACGTTGTAGCAGCGCAGGTGTGTCAGTGCCTTTGTTTACTTGTACCTGTGACTGGGCAAGTTAAGCCAACTGCAAATCCCTCCACCTGCGCACATGTATTATTCAGTGAATATTAATTAGCATCAGCCCGTCGTGAATACAGTACACTATGACTGTTAAGATACAGTTGTCAGCACTAACAGCAGAATTCTCTGTGGCTCTTCAGCTGAAGCTCTGCAGCACCCAGCCAGCTACAAACAATCATTAGAGGGCTGGTCGCCGCGTTCTGTGCTAGCTAGCTAATGAGCACTGTTTTAACCACCAGCTTAATTAGCCATGCTGCTGGAAACAAAATGGGATTTCCATTAATCAAGAGAGGAGGGCATGTGGAGGGGTGTGTGGTAGTGGTTACATAGAGGTGTGTGATGTATCTGTGTGTGTGTGTGTGCGCGTGCGTGCTTGTGCGTGTGTGGGTGGGTAGGCTTGCCCAGGCAGTGTGCCATCGTAGTCTGTAGAGACCACTAGGGCACAAACACCTCAAACTAACACACACATTAACGCTTAGCTCACACTCTTCATTCGTCACAATCACACACTTCAACACATGCACAAATATTTTCAAGCAAACACATGCCCCGCTCACAACTTTGTCACTTAAAGGATTCACAGTTGTCTCTTTATAATCAAGAGTAAACATGTGTTTGAGACAGAGATAAAGATGTGTCTGCATCGCAGATGAAATTCCGGCAGAAACAGGATGGCAGGATTAGAGGGGGAGAGAAGAGAGAAGAGGATGGCGACTGCAGAAGTAGTAGAAGGAGAACAGAGAAGACAAAAGCTTAAACAAAGAAAAGATTTAATCAGAGAAACAGTCTGAGGGAGAGAAGGATAGAAAAGACAAGTGAAGAAGATATTAAAAAGAAGAAGATGGGAGATAATTCCAGAAAACAAAAAGGCAGGAGATTTGGGGAAAGAGAAGCGGGAAGCAGATCAGTGGTAGTGCCAGTATGAGGCTGTGAACACAGGCCCCCGTCTAATCCTGCAGCTCTGTGTTGTAATTAAATGAGAGGGAGCACAGAGAGCCTCCATCCCGTCCAGACGCTCTCGCTGCTCTGCCAGGATCAGAGGATAGAGGATAGACCACTATTGCATTTGTAATACAGCACAACTGTTGAAACCTTCTTTCCCTTTTTTAGTTTTCTGTGGCTTTATGTGGTGTCACTCTTTCTCTTATCTCCCTCTGTCATCCTACTTTTTTTTTTTTCCCCAGCACACTCGTCTAAACGTACCTAAAGATAGTGAATTTACTGAGTTCAGACTGAGAATTTGCAGGGAAGTTTTGTCAAATATTTGTGGCTGAAACTAATATTATGAAGAAGGAGAATTTTATGCCGTTTCTTGTGTTGGTAAGTCTGATCTATTCCCATCTGAAAATCAGCCTTTTGACAATTTAAGATAAAACAACAGAGCCAAATGCCTTTCATTTTCCTTTGGCACCTTCCTGTAGCTTTGCCAATACGTGTCTATTAGTCTTCAGTTTTTTGGATTGAGTCTCTTCCTCAACATTTGGTATCAGTGGCTTATCTCTTCAGCACTACAGCAGGCCTTACACTGGCATCATTTGTACTAGGCTTAGCCGTGCTCAGGGAACTAACCCGAGTTTCCACGACTGTCAGTGAGTTTGAGGAAGGGGGGAGGCTTTTAGTGTTTCAGTTTTCAGCTTTTCATTCAAGAATTTCCTCTTTCGTCTTTGACAGAGCAGATCGGGAGGCCTCAGGTTTTCCTCTCTCAGATACTCGTGAACATGTTTAGACTGCCATCTGAACGCCGAACCGCCGTTTTATTTTGCTTGCTGTGATATTCCACTCTCCTTCACCTTCCCTTAAGCCGTGTTCCAGCTCTGGCAGAGGTTTTGGCCCCTATGATTCTTAGACAAAACTTAAGATGCAGAAAAAATAAATGTCGCACACTCTACTGATTTTCCATCTGTTATACTGCTCTGTTTTATTATAATTTTTTTATTTCCTGCTATCTGAAAGAGTCATATTCACAGGAAGAGCTACAGCAGTTTATTTTGAGAATAGTTTCATGCATAGTTGCTGTCTCAGGACTCTTCTTCTGCTATTCTGGCAACATAACACAAACCTACCGCTTCGTACTTCCTACTGCATGGCACCACACCAACTCTACACATTTATGGATTTTTAAGTGTGTGTGTGACTATTGCTCCATCTTAGACATACAGTGGTCAGTATCTCCCTGATCTAATGTCAAAAGCTGCCATCTTTGTGCTTTATACCTTGAAGACTCCCTCCCCAGCTCTCTCTCTCTCTCCTCCCTCCAGCTTTCCCTCCTTCCTGCTCCCTTTTCCCTCCTCTCTTTCTCCTCTGGCTTCTCTGCTCATGCACTCCCCCCGCCCCCATCTGTCAAAATTGTACTTTTTCCTTAGGTTTGTTTCCTTTTTATCCATCTCTGTGTAACTTTTCTTACTCGTCCAACTCCTTACCATTTTTTCTCATCATTTCTCCGTAGTTTTTTAAAATTACATTTTGTTGATCCTTATTTTCTGTCACTGCATTTGATCTGTCCTTTTTTCTCCTTCCCCATTTCCACTTTTTCTCTCTCTCTCTCTTCAATCACCTCCCCATNCCCCCCCCCCCCCATCCAATCCAGTCCATGCAGTGCCATTCTCCCTTTGAAGTGCCGTATTCCGCTCTGTTCTTTTCTGTTCACACCCTGGCGCTATGTGTTGTCATCGCTCCTGGCAGCAGATAATGATCTCCCACTGCTTTTGTAATTGGCCAAATAAACACTTGACAACACTAGTTTAAAACAGACAAGTTATTTGGTTTTAATTAACATAGTGGAGCCTGTAATGGCTTCATTAAAAATGCGTTATTTCAGCTGCACGTTTGATTACGTTGGAAACGGACATCTTGAGGGTCCGTGTTTGTTTTCCCTTTCTTTTCTTTTCTTGCTTAGTGTCGCCTCCCCTGTTATCAATGTGTTTTCTTCATTTGAGTCAAGTGACTTGCAGTTCTGCTATTTATTTTAAATTAAATAAGTGGTTTTAACATGATGAAATCTGCTCTTTGATAAAATTAAACAGGGTTAACATTAGCCGATTATTATACTTCATAAATTTTTCCCCGAGAAAATAAAGATAAAATATCAAAAAATGCAAAGAAATGCCATCTGTCTTTTTATTTGCTTCCAGCTTTTAAAATTTGGCGTTCTCATGTCGAGCTCCGAGTCGTCATATTTTAATTCAGGCAGAATTCAGTTCAGCTTTCAGTCAGTCAATTATGTATTTTTAATTAACAGATAGGAAAGCTTGTTCCATGAATTATTCCATTTTTAATTAGTCGGACAACTCCCTAATTCAACAAGTAACTGATGGATTTGATCTAAATTGGTTGATTGAAAGTGTATTGACTCTAGTTAAGAAAAAAAAACGCAAAGCAGAGAGCTTTTGTGTCAGTCTTATGTCTGAATATATGCATGTATGTATATATGTATGTATGTATGTATGTATGTATGCATGGCTGAGTGTCGGCACAGGAGGAGCGAATATGGCTTAGGCAGAGCAGAGGAAAAACAACAGCTTTGTTTGTTGACAGATGCCTCCATGCTTATGGTCTGTTAATTGGATAAC
Source organism: Lucifuga dentata (assembly GCA_014773175.1). NCBI lineage: Eukaryota > Metazoa > Chordata > Actinopteri > Ophidiiformes > Bythitidae > Lucifuga > Lucifuga dentata. Next base: position 147,141 of record VXCM01000369.1, read on the forward strand.
AATGTAAACAATCACCGATGGCGCGCGTCTCCTGTGTCAGTGTGGCATCTTGTTTCCCTACTTTATTTTTCAGAGTCAGATGCTGCTCTTCCCCATCGTTTCTCCCCGGTGCGCCTCTGTGCACTGCAAGCACAAAATCTCATCCAAATTCACTCAGAGCAACACACTCGCTCCTTTGTAGTCCACACACACACACACATGCACACACACACACGTTCAACCCCAAAGCCTCATTTACTCCTACCTGATGCTGTGGTGTCATAACAGCCTGTCGGGTTCATTAGCATGGCAGCCATTTGCGACACGCCGCTCCTGTGGTGGGAAAAGGAAGCGAGCAGCCACGTTTGGTCGTCATCCCCACCGTCGGGATGGAGTCCGCTCGCAGCAACCACACACACTCGCAAAAAAGACACACACACCATTTTATGTCTCATCGCGGCATCTCGGCCTCCCACGGCGCCGTGCGGCAGTTGGCGAGGTGAGGGGCATAAGGTTGATGTGGCAGCCCCTCCCCGCCTGCACCAGGCTCCACGGGAAGCTACTGAGAAGTCAAGAGTCTAAATGACATGTTGAAATGAGGACAAGGAGATGAAAGACACGGAGTCAAAAGATGCTGAAGTGCACATGGTGTGACATTTCCAAACACCCTTGGGAGTTGGGTAGGTTGTCTGGTGCTGATTTGTCCCTGCTTTTATCTCAACCATCATCACGGTTTAGTAGATTTTTTTGTACGTTACAGAGGTTGTCATATTTATTGTTTTCACATATCAATGCCTGTCTCTTAAAAAAAAAAAAAGGCATTTTTGGAGCAAGATAGGCTGGTTTAATTTTTCTTTACCACTATGCAAATTTGAGATTACTGGTCAAAAGTTTTCGAGGGGTTTCATATGCACTAGAGACGGCAGAATTCTCTTCATTCTTAACTTAAAATAAAGGAAAATAATGTAAGAAGGTTTTACGTGATATTAGTGATACGCGGGATTATTGTGACGTGTCGTTCACATTTCTGTCATTCTGCAGAGCGTAGGCAAAGCTGACGACTCAGTTCACTATCAGAGTTCGTGTTTCATTGGTGACAATAGACTGAGACGCCGTGGCGAGTTGGCCTTCACCATGTTCAGCTCACCCTTTGACCTTCTCCAGCAGGTTCAGGAAGCTGTTTAATTATCCCACCGTGAGGTTAGAATGGGAGCCTTAATCAGAGGGGCGGCCACAGCAGTCATCAGATAAGCCCTGGACACATCTCAGTGTCACACCACCTCACTGTCACACGGCCCAATCAGCCCAGGTGTTAGATCCACCCGATGTAACACAACCCCTCCAGTGATTAGCTCACATAAGCTAAGAGGCCCATAGGGATGTGTGTGTGTTGTTGTGTGTGTGTGTGTGTGTGTGTGTGTGTGTGTGTGTGTGAGAGAGAGAGAGAGAGTCAGTTTATCCTGTTGTAAAAAGTGCAGGTTAGACCCCCGTCATGTTAATACAGCTGACTTGATCAGTGCGTTGTGGGTGGTATTTCATTATTTGCTTCTGTTAGAGAACACGGCTGTTGTTTGTAATATCATGTATTTCATATGTGGTCTTTGTCACAGATGAAATTGGTCATTATTAGCCATTAAAATACAGTTATCTTTTTCAGTGCCACTTCTCTCTCTTTAACACACAAGCGCGCACACACACACACACACACACACACACACACACACACACACACACACCAACTAACGTCTACAGCTCATACGCATCCTTGCTCTGAATTGGAGCCTTTTTAAGAAAACAAACCTGATGGTCCTCTTTGGGAAAATGAAGCTCTGCCTGCTCAGATTACTGCCTGGACTTATTTTAAACATGATGTTAAAATAATACACACCATACACACACAATCACACATATTCAAGCCCCTGAAGATTTCTGGATTGCAGGACGTGTGCGCCCAGACAATCACCAAGGGATTTTACTATCGCAAAATGACTGAGGTCTTGTCCGCATTAATATGGTGTTTGAAAAAAATGCCACTTAAGTTTTTTTTTTTTTTTNTTTTTTTTTTTTGTTGTTTTTGTTTTTTTAGATAATATGGTTTAATTGATGCTTGTTAAAACATGTCTGATTATTTGTGTTGTGGATGCTGTCATAAAACAGTCTTTAACAGTATTGTTACCTCCCTGTATCTCCACAATTAATATGGTGAGTAAAATGTTAGAAAAACCAACAGGAATGATGGCCAAAATTACAAAAACAGGAAATATGCTATCAAAATAAAAGCCTTACATTGGATATGCACAAGCAAAATGAGCCGGCAGCTTTATGCCATTTCTGCCAGGCAGCTTTTTGCCTTTATTTGTGTTTCTGTTGTTGAAATAGCAACTGTGATGAAATGGATGAGGGTCACACCACAGTCACATGTGTTAGTTTTGGAAAACTGTATACATTACAACTACTACCGCTGGAGTTCTGAAATCTATCAAAAGATCGATGACATTTGTGAAGCTGAGATTTCATTGTAGATGGTGGATACAAGGACAAGATGGAGGAAAAAACAGGTGTATTTTTAGGTTTATCTCCATAATAAGACATTACATTATCTGGTTGGTAACAGTCTAATCTTCTGGAATGCCATACCTCCCCATCCCACCCCCACCCCACCTTTGTTTATTCACAGATCACCCAGTTGGATCCAGGATCCACTCTGTTGGAGGCCAAGTTGTTTCCACAAGAGACGCTCTTCCTGGAAGCTAAAGAATAGGAAGTGGCCCTCTGACGGCTAAGGGGACAGACTGACTGACTGATTGATGAACTGGCTGGACACACTGGTCAACAAGCATGAACCCAGTCTGAGCACACACACACACACACACACACACACACACACACAAACAGAGACCACCCTCTCAAAAACACACTGGCATGCACATCCAGTGACACACAAGTGCAGTAAGCTTCAAGCTCTGGGCCTGGTCGTGGTACATGAATGCGTAACGTACATGTATTGCACAGAGGAGCAAAGACAGGATCATAAGCACACAGCCAAACACTCATTGTTTTTCTCTCTCTCTCTCTCTCTCTCTCTCTCTCTCTNCCCCCTTTCTCCCTCTCTCTCCTCCCCACCCACTTCACCACTTTACATACCAAACTGCTGTCATGGTTTCCTCTCACATCACAAACTCAGAACACAGTACAACAGCACTGAGAGACTCACCTGACAAGTAATTGTCATAGAAAAAAATAATGGTGGACTTGTTCCCTCTTTTCCACATCCAACACAACAAGGCTGCTTTTTTAGAACATGGTTTTGTGTTTGAAGTAAATAAATGCTAAAAAAAAAAAATAAAATAAATAAAAATAAAATAAAATGAACAGCCAGAAGAGGCATTGCCCTAAGAAGACTGGATTCATCTCCACTTGTATTCACCCCCTTGACCCACCACACACACACACACACACACACTCACTCTGCTTTCCACCCAAGCAGTGATGCCCCCTCCCCTCCCCTGCCCCGTCTTCTACCTTTGCACCCCTCGGCCTGTCATTCACGGGGATTTGATGGGATGAGACACCCTGAGCACCTGCCATGTCCCACATTCTCCTCCCCCTGGTTTTAACATCAACTGACCCACAAGCCAACAAATTGCTCAGTTGTTCAGTTTCTTTTTTTCTCTTTTTTTTTCTTGATCCTTTTTAAGTTTGATGCTGTATTAGTTTTAGTTTGATATACATTATATAAAATATATGAATATGAACATCAGCTTGTGTCGGCCAGAAAATCTGTTGCATCACGGTGCGCGTGCACACACACACAGCGGTGTTTTATCCCATTCAGGTGGCTTTAAGTTGGATTGTTATGCGAAGATTCATCATGAAGGTCATATGAATCTTGCCTATTAATGGGTCCAGAATACACAGGAGGCCATCTGATTTGATATTAAATATTGTGTCAGTCTGATCTGCCGTTGTCATATACTTATTAAATTTGAGAGAGCAGATTTATAGTAAAGACTATAGACTTGTTCTAAGCAAAACAAATAGAAGGAAGATTTTGCAGAACATGGCTTACATATCATCAAACTGTAGGGTTTCTTTTTTAAAGAAAAAGCAGAGATCCCTGATTCTTTTTTTTTTTAATCTGCTCTTACAGCTCGCTCCGTGCTCATCTGTCTCTTTCCAAACCCAAAAAAGTTGTTTGCTTTAAATTCATAACGCACCATAAATTATCAGTTATCGGTTGACGAAACAGGAGCACATCTCATAGAACTGACAGAAGCGGCACATCCTGATTGTCCACTTTAAGATTTTACAGAAAATGTTTAGATCATTATGATCATTTGCCTACGACTCTTAACTTGTGCTTTTATATCCTCACTCACACACAGCACCTGGTAATATCAGCCAAACCGTAGCTAATTTCCTGCTGTCAGCGAGGAGAGATCACGCAGGCTTAGCCCTCCATCTGTAGCAGGGCTCCTCTGTCAGCAAAAAGTTTGAGAACCCCAGCAGAGTGAGTGGAGAGAGACTTACTGCTCAGGAGGAAAGCTTCTCCCTCATCAATAAACAGGCGGCATGCAGGTAGTCACTGGGAGACTCGAACCATGGGATGTCGCAGTTCAGAGCCACCAGGATGCATATATGCACTCTTTTCACACATGATGAATCTAAAGTTCGTATCAGCTAGAGGGGTGAAGTGATTTGCACGTTTTGCAGTAATACAGGGCATTAAATACTTGTTTACGTTTAAATGAGAGTTCCTCTATTAATGCAGGATATAAAGCTAAGTTTGTGTGTTTGGTGCTATTTGGTGCTAAATAGTTAAAATCCCAGGTCCATGTTTTAACTTAAATTATTAATGACCAAACATAACAGCTATGGTGCATGTTTGAGCACAGTGAATACAAGCCATTTACGTATTATGTTACTGACAACCATTTTGTAAAACATACTGCTGGAGCTGTAAATTTTAGATTTTTTTTTCCTACTTTCCAGACTGCCATTGATTTCCGTTCATACCAGTATACTGTTAAAACCAACTTGTAGAGATTTGAAACATGCTTTGGGTCAGTAATCCATCACAGCAAACACGATGCCTATTATTTTTTTTGTCTAAGTAACTTTATTTAATCGATCCAACACAGAGCTGCAGGGACAACAATGTATTTCTCCGCCAGGAAATATAGTCCCAGGAGAAGATGGCTTTTACAGAGAAATTAAAACGACCATGCCTTCTACAATCATGCATAAGTGTTAGAAGGCAAAACATTGAATTTTAAGGTGGGTGTATCACCTGAACATTTGATTTTGAAAGATTAGAGGATATACAGTTATATGTTTTGGAAATTGGTTGTCAGTAGCACGTCTACGGGTTGTATATATTTGGCTTAAACATGCAAACTCACTGGTATGGTCCTTTAAGGCTTTTCAATTAGTAGAGTGCCTTGGATATCTGCCTTTCCCCATATGATTTTGCAGTGTTTGTATAAAGCCTGGGATTTTATTGGATGCAATAATGATGGGAATTTTACTTAAACAAGGAATATAGTGAAACAAGATAGTTGCACCATAAATTTTCAGGTTTGTTATTGTAGGTAATTTACAGTAACTGTTATTTGTAATTAATAGTATGATTACCAAAGGACAAATACAGCTTAAAAAAAACAAAAAAAACACTGCCGCAATCAAAGTTATATATTAAAATTCACAATCATGCACTCCTCTCATCCTAGTAAAGTTAACATGTAGATGTGAAAAAAGTGAAATTCTCTTGGTTCCACATGGGATCACCAGGAGAGTTTCTGCGTCAGAAGCGGAGTGTGTTTGTCAGCATGACTGCGGCTGTCTTGTTTCTCACGCGATGAATGAGTCGACCTAACGTGCTCAGTCAGCCTCACTTCCACAGGTTTGACCAGACACGATATTTTGCTGAAGGCAGAAGACAAATCCTCTGACTTTCTGCCTCCTTCTGCTTCTCAATAATAGTTCAGCTAATAATGTGCAGCCATCATTACAAAACAAGACCTGCCTGCCAAGAGATCATGCATCTTAATCAGATCAGCGATGGCAACATCCTACTTATGCAGATGAAACCTAAGATCTCAAGATGAAATTCAGGATTCTGATCAGCCTTCAAATCTGTGAAATTAATAAATTCAAATAATAATCTGAATGTTTTTTCTTATTGACAGATGGTCAAGAAAGCAACTCTTATTCTCACATTCATCATTATGAATCTGCTCTGTGGATATTTCTGTCCACAGCGTCTTTTCCTCCTTGCTGAGTGGAGATACTTGTCTTAATATGCTATAGTTTTAAGTTTAAAGGTAACTTACGCATTGCCTTCATTTGACGTGTAGAATAAGAGGCCTTTGCATAGTTTTGACCGTTGCCAAGTTTTTAAAAGAAAAACTTAACCCCCTAGTTTTTGCTTGACCATTCCTCCTTCACATATTCAAAACCTGCAAAAAAAAAAAAAAANAAAAAAAAAAAAAAACAACAACAAAAAAAAAACTGCCTGGTATGAGAGGCATGGTCCAAATTAAAGTGATGGTGACATACATGTACCTGAGAGGCCATGTCATGATTGTCTTGCCTAGTTTTGAGAGCTGGAGGGCAGCTGCACCATGATTTTTTTTTTTACAATTAACACTTCAGATTGGCACCAGAATCAGTTGATACCATTATTAAGTGGCTTCGCACATAACTTAATAACTCAAAAAAGTGGATCTGATGGGAATATTTGCAGTTTTTGATTTTTAATAGTAAGGACATCCCTGTGTTCTTGTTCTGCTGAAGGGAAATGCCACCCTTGTTCAGATGTTGAGTAACTTGCACCCACAGGTCTTCTGCTGCTGTGGAGCGTATTTGCCATACAGAGACGCAGCAGAGGGCTCAGAGCGAGGGCGAGGTCAGAGCCAAGTGTGAAGCAGAGTGTGTTTATGCATGAGACAGGTGCGTCAATACTTGTCTGTCATTGTGTGTCTTCCTCAACGAACGGTGTACATAGTGTAGCTCCTCTCAAGTGTGAGATTACAGTTTCCATCATGCAGATTTTTGAGTTTAATGCACACAGACAGTCGGAAATGCCTGGAAGACGGAAATGCCTCTCTTACCTGAGCAGACTTGTGATTTGTTGTTTTGTTTCAGTCAGCAGGGTTTTGCACCTGAGCAGATTGACAGCTGAGCTTTGGGATTTTGTGAACAGATTAGAAAAATTCTGCTCACAAAAAGTTGTTATTCTTTATTTATTTTTACTGTTAGTATTAGAAAGTTTTTTGCTTCACATACTGGAAATATCCACCAGCCATTACAGCACAGCAAGTAAATGATTAAAGGGGGATTCTGGCAATTTTACAAATCAAGTTCAATTTATCCCTCACAAGTAATCCTTGTGACATCATAGAGGTCATTTTCCTTGACGTTGCACATCTCCCCCTAATTTCACAAAAGCCTTTGTTGTCACATTGTGACTATTGCCCCCCATTCTCAAACTAAATTTGACATGTAAAATGAGTGACTTCCCCTTTAATTGAATGCAAGAAAACAAATATTTTGACACACCTGGTGTGTTCATAAGAGTAAAACTTGTTTGACTGAAGTGGACAAAGTAAAGTCTACTGCAGTGAACACTTTATTTTTTAAAAATTTGATCATATGCTTTTTAGTGTGTTATGTATGTAAATCAGCATCAGCTATTCGTGGACATCAATCAGACTTTGGTTCAATGTCTTAATCATCAATTCTTCCTTAAATCTGACACGAGGGGGGTGTACGTGTGAGCCTGCGTGTGAGTGCTTGTGTGTGCGTGCGTGCATGTGCGTGTGTATGTGTGGTAATGAGCTTACTCTGCATTTCCCTGACAGATTCAGTGGTGGCAACATCAGGTTGCTGTCTTGATTCTCTGATGACAAAAGAGGAAAGCGTCCGTGATGTTTAACCAGCTCTGCCGGGGTCAAGAATGTAGCCTGCTGGCAAGGAAACAAAATTCCTGACACAAGTGATCTCTCCTCCCTCCTTTTGAAGTGGGACACATTGGGATCCCAGAGGACAGAGGCTCCCTGAATCACTGGATCTCTGCTCGTATCCCAGACTGGCCTAACCTGGAGGGTCAACCAAAGTTTACTTTCTCAGAGACGCCGGCCTGGTCCAAAGAAACAGAATCTATGCAGCTTAAACTGTTGGGTAGGCACAAAAGGAGGGTCATCTCTATCTCTCTCTCTCTCTCTCTCTCTCTCTCTCTCTCTCTCTCCCAGGCCAATGATAGTACTGTGTTTCTTATTGACAGGTTTTCTTATGGTCATCTAAAATTTAAAGCAAAGTAAATTGAGCAAGTAGGAAACATTAACTGCCGTTATTATTCCTTGTCTTCTTGCTGCTTCTTGTCATTATTTTTGACAGTTGACATTTTCACCGGTCTTTCCTCTGAAATATCCCACTGATGATGAGTCAGAGAGCCACATCCTGGTGACTCTGAGCTGTGTGACAGGTCAGGACAGTTCATCCAGGTACTTTCACAGGGTTTATATCCAATATAAAACAATAGAAGAACAACTAAAGCAGACTGTTAAGAAGCAGCCGAGCTGTGGATTCTGTAGTCAGCTTCTGTCATAAAAATGGAGATTCCTCAGATTTTCTGTCCTCTGGCCAACTTTGACCATATCCCATCACATCCTCCATCACGCTGAGCTGGACTGAAATCAATCTGATTTTCTGTCTGATACATGTTGCAGTTATACCCTATTTTAATAGGATTTTGTTTTATTTTTGACCAATTTATACAAAAGTAATGCCTTACTGTTTCTCTGTAGGTTTATGCAGAAAAAAGTTTTCAATTATTAACCACAAAAATCTCACCTTGCTTTTTGTCATTTGGCACTTAAATTTATTTAATTTTAATATATGCAGTATAAGTATACATTTCTCCTGAGATCACATGAAAGACCTGTATCTAAAAAACAAACAAACACGCATTATAGTGTAACTCTCATGGGGGAGGCTGATGCTGTGCTAATAGTATTATAATAGCATCATAAACAATTTTTAATTTTATATTTAAGACCATCTGGTCAATCAGCATTAATTAAATATGTTAATTGCTAATGAATGCACCACAAATAGTAGTATTAATTAAATAATAGTTCTGATTTAATGGAGGCACACTGCAGTGGTTATATTATAGTTTACACACACACACACACACACACACACATATATATATGCTGCAGGTGTTTATATTTGCTCAAGCAGAAGTTATAAAAACTACAAAGCAACAGACATTAATGTAGAAAATCAGAAAGGAAATAAACGTGAATGATAAAACAGCTTCTGTAAATAATTAATTTCGTCATACTTTTATGACAAAATAATGACATGAACTGATTAAACGTCACAATTAACAAAAATCTAATTATTTTATGAACAGTTTATTGGCCTAACTGCATCACATGTGAACCAATATAGAGTCTATTTGCAAAACAGATAATTCCGCTTTTATTAATACTGAAACCACGTTTTTTTCTAATTTTTATCTGCATTCAGGTAATTTAATAAACTCAATCAAGTTTATTAAAATATTTTTTTAAAACCCTACACAAGTTTGACTGAAATAAAAAATGATCTCTGAATATATAATTTCTATATATATAAATCAACATATATAATTTGTTATTTAAGGAGAGATGATCATTTATTACATTTAATATTTAATGTATTATCAAATCAATACAAATCAACCAGGAAAGTAGTTGTAATTTTGGTAGAAACTGTATTTAAAAAAAAAAAAAATCATCTGCAAGGCCCAGATATGGGCCTAAATGATTACTGATGCAATATGTTTTGTTGTTTGTCCATATTTTGAATATTCGAGTAACATGATGTGTTATGTAAGCATGAGCTGCTCAGTTTATTTAAAGCTTCTCCTGTCAAACACGGAGCGGCTAGAAAAGCTTGAGGCATTGGGATTATCAGCAGCATGGGAGAAAGCAATAAATGGGCCAGTGGGGTCCTGAATGGGTGCAGTGGCGTGAAGGGGAGTAATTACAGCTTCATATTAATTGTGTTTTTTCGCTTTCTGGGCGCGCACGCACGCACGCACGCACGCACACACAGATTTGGAGCGGTGGTGACATCTAGGAGGGCCAAGTCTTTGTGCTCAACACTTCAAGTTTCAAAAACAAGGCCAATTGAAGCGGCGGAGCTCAAAGCCTGCACCATTGTAGGAGAACACATTGAGTTTTGATTGGGGACAATGGTGTTTCTCAAATTTCTCGCAGAAAGAAAGCCATACTCCATCTGTGATCTCAATGAGCGCCTATTCATCGGCTTCCTTCTTTTCTGCGCCATTCGCTGCTTGAAAAAAAGGAGGCAGATGTGGAGGGATAGAGCAGAGAGTGCATTTTAATTGGCTGTAGGTCTGTCTCTTTTTTTCCTCCTCATCTCTCTCTCTCTCTCATTCTCTCTTTCTCTCTCTCTCTCTCTCTCACACACACACACACACACATACACTGGAGTTATATGNTCTCTCTTTCTCTCTCTCTCTCTCTCTCACACACACACACACACACATACACTGGAGTTATATGCCACTATAGGTTTTGCAAAAGGGAAAAGTGAGGGAGTTCAATAATCTCGCCGTGTTGATGAATACTTGTAGCCCATTCATTAAACAAAGATAATCCCTGCCAACCTACCTCGGGGGCAGTGGCACAAAAAAACGGTATTTCTCGTGTGTGGGTGTGGGTGTGTGTGTGTGTGGGGGGGGGAAGGGGTGCGCTTGAGTGCTGGCCAACAGCTTTGGCAAAGTGGAACCCTTCAAATCTTTGAAATATTCATACGCCATGGCAGGGTTATCCCCCATTTACAAATAAGTGTTATTCTAGCGGGTGAGGAGTGNCTCTCTCTCCTCTTCAGTGTCTTGTTGAAATGTAGTCGAGGCCAGGCTGGCTGTTTTGTGGCTTTCTGACTTTGTTATTGGTTGCAGGAAAACTAGTCACACATTTCTCCAAAATGATTCAAAATGTCTTTTTGGTTCTTATGCACTTCATTAGCGTGAGAAACTGGTTCTCAAACTGTGGTATATGTACTACCGGCGGTACTTGCAGCAGTGCCCCTCTGATAGTACAACAGGTACCCAGACTAGTTTGGAAATTGTCAATTAAAAACAATTTCAATTTATGGAAAATCTGGCAAAGTTTTTCACAAATATATAGGTTTAGTTGATATATTGCTTTTTTTTTTTTTTAATTTAAATTCATATTTACTTAGAATTGATAGCTTGTTGAGGTTTGGTCAGAGGTGGTTTGTTCAAAACGTTGGTGTAAGAAATTACTTTTTATCAACTGCTAAAAAAAACCTCACCAGAAAATATAGCCTATTTAGGAGAAGGTGGAATTCTCACTTTTCAAATTCTCAATTCACATGTTATTATTATTTTACATGATATTAAAAAGATTGAACAAGTGTTTAGTGGCATTTGATGCGTTTAGGAACCTCCAGCGACTCTTTAAAGGAATGCGTGGCTCTGATCCGCTTCTCCTCTCCGTGAGGTTGGTGTGAAGCACCAGGTTAACAGCCTCTTGTCTGGAAGCGCAGGCCTACTCGGTGAGCCCATCAAGCGTGTAAATACTTCTGTGAAAACCCTGTGCGTGTTTTTTTCCGGGCCCCTTGTCTAACTGCTACTCTAACCTCTGGCTCTGTGGGACGGAGCCTGCTGCTGCAGCGGGAGAGCGCGGGAGGGGATCCGGCCTAGCAGAGCTGCAGGCGGAGCAGCGGCAGCGGGAGAGGCCGCTAGAAAGCCACGCCGGGGTGCAGGGCAGCGGAAACATGCTGCTACATATGTTGGGTCAAGCATGGCCTTTGTTGTGATCTTAAAAGGGTGTTAAAAACCCACTCGGCTGTATCCTTTCTGAAAGAAATGAAAGCACGGCGTAGTTTTTTGATGCATAGGCCTAATGAAGTGCTTCAAAGAATGTTGGATTTTCTAAGTGCTCACAGTCACTTTTAATTGCGTGGGGGGCATTTTTAATTGGGCCAGGCGGAATAATAGTGAACTTAATCCTTATCATAATGCATATTTTCTAAAATGAACCTTCCGTTGGACTCCACAAATGAAACCCAAACTGATTTAACCTTAAAGGACCATAGAGGTGAGTTTGCATGTTTAAGCCAAACCCTCATACATTTTACGTTAATGACACTCAATTTCCAAACCACAAAACATATTATTTTTCCTTTACTAAATCTATAATCTTTAAAAATCAAATGTCCAGGTTGTACATCCACCTTAAAATTCAGTGTTTTGCCTTCTAACACTTATGCTTCTCTTGGGACTATATTCCCTGGCGGAGACATTGGCTCCATCTTGGATGGTTAAATAAAGCTACTTTGACAAAAAAACAAAAAAAACAAAAAAAAACAAACAAACAAAAAAAAAAACTTAATAGACATAATGTTTGCTGTGATGGATTACTTATCTCAGACACATTTGAAGTTTTAACAGGTTGATTATAATATACTGGAATGAACTGAAAGAACTAGAAAGTATATTTAAAAAAATCTAAAATTCAGTATGTTTTGGGAAATTACGTGTAAGCGAGTTGTAAATATATTGGGCTCAAACATGTGCTATGGTCCTTTAACTTCACTGGCTCCACAGCAAAATTGAAGTGTTAATTTTAGTAGGTATCCATCAGAATAATTAAATTATTCTGCAGCTACAGAACATCAGCTTTGTGGGCGTGCAAACAATTTTTCCAATAACCAGGTGAAATAAGTGCCACAGACTAAAAAAGTGGAGGCTTTGGAAGTGTAATGAGAGAGCAGACGGGAAATCTAACGAGTCTTTAATAGTTTCTTGTCTTGCTGTTTTGGCCTGAGCAGCACATTCCGAGGGCTGCAGACTGTCAGGTGTTTTCTTCTTCAATCTTCCATCACATCTTTCCCCGCTGAGTTCTCCTAATCTCTCCAATAAGCGCCAGGCCTTCTCTGCAGTTTGCAACTATCACGTTACCAAAGCAGGACGGCGGATTTCATTGCAGTGAGCTCGTCGCCCATGCAGATAATTACTTTGAATGTCAAAAAGATGTAGTTTTAATATCGTCTCTATTAGCCTGTTGGCTAGGTAATTAAGGTGCAGATGACAGCGGCGAGGGAAACAGATGGCATTTGCTTACAGTGATTCAGAAAGTAAACAAAGAGGCTGGGAGGGGAGAGAGGCAGGGCTGCACACACAAACACACACGCACACACACACCCAGCTTCATCTCCTTCTTCCTCTTCATCTGCTGCTGCACTAACATTAACACTCCACTACTTCCCTGAATGCAGAAAGCTGCAGAAATAAAGGTGAACAGCTGCTGCTTCCTCTTGTAGTTTGCTGCAGGACTTCTTTAATGCCTGGAAGCCTCAAAACTTTATTAGAGCTCAGTTTATAGGAGCAATGCAAGGTAAAAACCACCAAGCACAAAACGGGATTTAAATAACTTTTAAAGCAGAGTTGAAATTGTTTGCAAAAGTTATTTTTTCCCGTTTAACCAAAAAAAAAAAGATAAGTTAATGCATCATAAAGGAAAAGTGAGCCCAGACAAAAACCTCCACTGTCTTCAGTCACACACACACACACACACACACGCACGCACGCACGCACGCACGCAAACCGGGATTAACAATTTTATTGTATTATGTCAAAAAATATTTTGATTAATAAATTTTGTAATGCTAATAGGCACCAAAATTAAGAAAAACTTGGAGTCTAATATGACTGATTGACTAGAACATTAACAACAACAACAACAACAACAGCTATTATTATTATTATTATTATTATTATTATTATTATTGTGGTGGTGGTGGTGGTTGTTGTTGTTTTGTTGTTGTTGTTGCTATATCACAGCACAATTGTCATCATTGTGCTGTGATATAGCAACAACAACAACAATTCTTTAATTCTAAGTTTTCCTGTTACTAAACTGTACGTAATGTAGCAATAAATATTCTATTTGTAACATTAAATAATATAATCACTTACAACGACAAATATTGTTGCACCGAATTAATGATAAATGTAAAAATGTAATTAAAATATTCAATAGAAATAACTAATTTGTTTTCTAAAATTAATAATTTAACACCTGTACAATCATTCCTAAAAGCGGGCCAAACTTTTTTGTTAAATAATGTTTTATTTATTTATTTATTTATTTTTTATGCGGTACCCAGTGCTGGACTGAGGTGAAGAAAAATGAATCAAGTAAAATATAATTGATAAATATAATCATGAAATTGGTCAAAGAACAGGAGAGTCTATTAAACATATTCGTTATGATATTTTGACTTAAGTTACTGGTACATTACTCAGTATATTTTTTTATTAACATTACTATATTAAAAAGGAATAATCTATAAAACGAAACCAATAAACATAAAAATCTGCTTTTGCGGCTCACTCAAACCATATAACTAATTACAACGAAACACATATCTAAAAAACAAATATTACACTTGATGCTAAATGTGAAGGTGTATAATTTTCTCTGCAGTGAACTAAGAAACAAAAACCCGCATTTTTAAACTCTAAAATACACACAGATTATTGTAGTCTATGTTGAGCTGACGATGTTGTAAAATCGTAATTTGGATCCACAAAAAAAAAAAAAAAAAAAAAATCATCCACAAAAACACACTGTCCATCCGCAGTATTCCGTGTTCCTTCAAAAATAAACATTAAAAATTATCCACCTTCACTTTCTGCAGTCGATAATCTGCTGCATATAGACTTTGTCTGATAGGCCAAATTATGCTGCTTGAATCAATAAAATAAATAATACTTACCTTTCAAGATGATGGGATTACAGTGACGCAGGATTTATTTTTATCGTGAAATTCGAAGCATACAGGGATATAATAAATGGTGTAAATACTTCTGGAAGCAAAGATTGTGCTGGCAAATCTTAACAAAATTGTATAAATTCTAAATATTTTTAGAAGTAATCACATTTTTTCCGTCTTCTTAAAACTGTTATTTGATATTTTAGTGTCCTATTTGACAGTACCTATGATAAACTTTAGGCCTACCATATAAAAACATATTAAAAAAAAAAAAATCTATCAATTCTTTTTGGAAATAGAGGGCATCGATTTGAGCTTTCCGGAATCTCCCTTCAGATTCTTAACACTTCATATTTGGAAATAGAACTCAGGTGGACACAGTTGAAAAAAGAGGCAAGCCAATCAGATTGCTCCTTCCCCCTTTGGCCAATGACAGACGCCACATTGTTGTCAAATTTGTCTAATGAAAACGTAGAGCAACAATAGAGAGGGAGAGAGAGATCTGTATCCACTGACAATCTCTGGAGGAAGTTAGTGTCTCAGGCTGCCGCGAGTAACAACCTCAGCTCCTCCTGGACACTTGTCACTTCGTCACGGGGAGGAATGAACGATCCTCTCGGCTTCAACTCCTCGGACTTTAATTTGGCTCCAACGCCTTTATCTCTTAACCTCTCTGCATCATAACTTATCTCATCGGACAATTTCCACCAGAGTTTCGACTATAGATTATTATTTTTTAAATGATCTTTCAGACATCGCTGACTTTACCTGTTGGCCAGAGATGTTGAGAAGATCAGAGCAGGTGTGAACGCTCCAACATCGATTTAGCTCCAGCGGCTCATTCAAAGCAGCATCGATTATTATTGTTCATATACTTTGGTTATATCAGTGAGAAAGCATGGATCTGAGACCGGAGCTCCCCACAGTCTCCTCGGCATCTCAAATCCACTCTAGCGCGTCAGCAGCGGCCGCGGCAGCCTCCATCCCGGTNCCTCGGCATCTCAAATCCACTCTAGCGCGTCAGCAGCGGCCGCGGCAGCCTCCATCCCGGTGTCCATGGCCGGCAACCTGCTGCGCGGCCCTCCGCTCCTCCTGCGCGCCGCGGACAAGTACCCACGCACTCCGAAGTGTGCCCGCTGCAGGAACCACGGCGTGGTTTCCGCGCTGAAAGGCCATAAGCGCTACTGCCGCTGGAAGGACTGTATGTGCGCCAAGTGCACCTTGATCGCGGAGAGACAGCGTGTGATGGCGGCGCAGGTGGCGCTGCGGCGGCAGCAGGCGCAGGAGGAGAACGAAGCCCGAGAGCTGCAGCTGCTGTACGGTACGGCGGAGGGGCTCCAAAACTNGGCGCAGGAGGAGAACGAAGCCCGAGAGCTGCAGCTGCTGTACGGTACGGCGGAGGGGCTCGCGCTGGCCGCCGCCAACGGCATCATTCCTCCACGTCCCAGCTACGACGTGTTTGGCTCCGTCAACAGCGAGAGCAACTCAGGTGAGAGAAAGGATTCATCACAGAAAGCTCTATGTTGTCAGTTTTTAGGAAAGGCAGCATTAATATCATTAATAAGTTATTTTATAATGTTATTGTAACCAGTCAGCATTACAAGTATTATTGATTTTCCACCCATTTAACCTATAGATTCAAGTGTTCTGTTGCTATTTTATTGAGCTGAGCGGGGGTGTAGTCATTTTGGTTGGTGCATTAATATTTAAATGCTGTCATAAGATCGGTGCTATCTGTTTCACAGCAATTTATTTAAATCCATATGGTTTTATGACAGCTTGTTTGACACACACTCCTGTAATTAACTCTCATTCCTCTGTTTGCGTGTTCAGTTTCACACACAGTTCTTTGACAAATCTTTCTTGTGTCAACAGATTCAAGCATTCAGAAGTATGAGCTTTTTTCAAAAAGCCAGCTGTCCGGATCCGCCACCCCTCAGCCGACTGTGGGAAAACTGGCATCCGCCGAAGTTGACCCTGTCCCAGGCATCTCGTCCCCAGAAGGGCGTCACGGAGGCTCCGGCTCAGAGAATGGAGACAGCGAGTCTTTCATCAGCTCGCCGGTGTCCAAGCCGCTGAAAGACGGCGAGGAGACGCCGGGCTCTGTCAGCTCCCTCGGCTCGGATTCTGGATCTGAGACCGACAAAGACGAGCAGGAGCCCTCCCCTTCCTCTGCGGCCTCCAGGCACATGAACGCCATCGATATTCTAACCCGGGTCTTCCCCAGCCACAAGCGGAGCGTCCTGGAGCTGGTACTGCAGGGCTGCGGTAAAGATGTGGTGCAGGCCATTGAGCAGATCCTCAACAACAGCGGCACCCAGGGGGCCAACAAGGCCGGGCCAGAGGAGACTTGGACCGCCGAGAGGATGCTCCAAAACTCACAGCAGCCTCCCCTCTCCTCCTCATCCACAACCGCCCCGACGAGGCCCATGTTACCGGGAGCCATGACGCTGAGCAACCGTTCAGCGTTTTCTCCTCTGCAGCCAAACGCGCCGCACTTCGGCGCAGACCCCAGCAGCTACCCTCTGGGAACCCACCTGGGCCTCAACCCGCTGCGGCTGGCGTACTCGGCTCACAGCCGGGGACTGGCTTTCATGACGCCCTACTCCACCACCGGCTTGATGCCCACGCTGAGCTTCAGACCCCCGATGGACTACGCGTTTAGTGACCTGATAAGAGACAGGACGATGTTGCACAAGGAGCAGGGCTATGCCGGCGGCCTGTACGGGCCTTTGGTCAACAACACGCCGGACAAACAGTGAGCCCCCCTGGACTCATAGACACATTCCGTCGTATTTGTAGCCACAAGTGTTGAATGTTCTGGAGAAAACCTGTGATGTGTTTCGGCTGCAGGATACTGTAAATAATGGGATTATATGACGTGTAGTCAAATGGTCTGAGAGGACATACTCACTTATGTGTAATTTCCATAAATAATTTTAAATGTTATCCTTCAGGTTTGATGACATTTCCCTTGCCAGTTTATGATCATGATTGTAAGTTATGCCATCAATGAAATAACGTTAAAATAAAAGATATTTATAGATTCCAAAATAAGGTTAAACTGGGAAAGTAAAAAGTAAAGCCTGCTGCAGCACAAACTCTTACAACAAAACGCCCGTTTTAAAAATCCTACATAAATGAACAGGTTTACTAGAGTTATTTTTAAAGGCCATAAAATGTCTGCAACTTGCAGTTGGTTGGTCATAAGGTGCAAACTGAGATTAACAGATGATTTTCCATATCAAATTTTAAATATGCATTTTTTCTCCTTAGGCCCACATTATTCAGGGTGTCCAAGCTTTGAATGTTAAACAAGGAAAAGTTAAGTTAATATAACAAGTAGCATACAGATGTTAACCCATAAGATTTTCCTGTTGTAAGCGTTGAACTAATGATATGTAATTGCCATCCATGTTCTTATGTTTTATTTCACTTATCTCACCTATTTTTAGTTTGTTTCCAACTGCCTGTATTATATATTGCATTTGTTAATATGGAATACTATGCTCTATTTGACCTTTCATTTATCTCTTATTAGTCAGCTGCAATATTCTGTGACAAAGTGCTGAATCAAGTCAGTTCCTTTTCAGATGTTAAGTTGTGCTGTCACATTGTATGACTATGCTGGAAATAAATGTTATTCAAAAAAAAAAAAAAAAANAAAAAAAAAAAAAAAAAAGTAGAAAAGTATGATTATTAGTGCATCCTTCTCCTTGAACTCAGACTTTGTAGCACTGATGTTTAAAACAAAGTGAAACTTAAATGCCATTCAGACATTTAGGCCTCTGGCAGGTGAAACTGGATTCTACACCTGAGCTAAAAACTAAAAAAAAAAAAAGAATAAAAAGAAAAATATATATACAGTCTATTTACCCATTTTCCACAGTGACTGGTCAAACTCTCACTAAGTTTCAGGTTCAGAGCAGATATATTTCTCAGCTTTTATTCATCATGATGAGGAGAGCTCTCTGAGCAGCACTGAGGCCTGGTATCATGTTATTATATGGTTCAGATAGAGACAACAATTCACTACAAAATGCAATGCAAAAATAAAATAATTTCCTAAATGAATAGGCTAAACAGAGACGGATCAGACGATCAGTTATAAACCACAATGCACAGTCCTTGTATTATGCAGAATAAAAGAAACATAAATATTAGAAATGGAGCTTAAGTTAACATAAAACTAAATAAATAAATGACTCAAACTAATAGAGTTTGAGCTACACACAAACACACACAGAACAACTAAAACTTACACTGCGAATGAAGCACATTTCATAAAATCTCTCTCTCTCTCTCTCTCTCTCTGTGTGTGTGTGTGTGTGTGTGTATTTTAAATAAAACTGTCCACACGGAATTTGGCTCCTTATGAACTGTGTATTTTTGTCATTTAGGGTTCATACTGACGCTGATGAAACCGGGCGTGTAACACATTTACGTTACATTTTATTAAGTCTCTCGGCATTTGGAATCATCATCCGTTTTTTTTTTTGTTTTTTTTTGTNGTTACATTTTATTAAGTCTCTCGGCATTTGGAATCATCATCCGTTTTTTTTTTTGTTTTTTTTTGTTTGTTTTTTTAAACCGGTAAAAATGAGTTTTTACGACATAATGGAATTATATAAATAATAATAAAAAAAACTTTACTAATGCAAAATAAGATTAAATGAACAATCTAAAGTAAAAATGTGAACAATTTTAAGTCTTTTTTTCTCCTCTGGTTTATTTGTGAAAATTCCACTTTGTTTAGGCTCTTCCATATTTTCAACACTCCGAGCCTGAAAGTAAATATGTTAAAAGTCTACATCACTGTATTATAACGAAATAATCTTTGTAGTCATGGATGGAGTTGAGGGAAAACCATAAATTCACGTCACAGGCCTTTCAATTTGTAGTTTATCCACGGGTTATTTTGGGGTTGATGAAATTAAAGTAATGAGACTGATCTACATGTTTGATGAGATAATATTTTGGAGTAAAATTTGTTTTTCTTAGTTTTCCTCCCAAATTAAAAAAAAAATTGTAAAAATATTGTTGATCACTGGGATTCATGGTGTGACACTGGTTATACTGGTATGTGCCGCTGGTTGCTGCTGCCGACACCATCACTACTCAGCAGTGAAAAAACTGCTGATTTACAAAGAGTGATGGCGCCACCTGCAGGTCAACCAACGTCAGTAACATGCAGCTGTAATAGTCCAACAGCTGCTGATGATTCACTGAGCAATGGCAGCAGAAAGGAGAGCTAGGATGCTTCCCTGATCTTGTTTCTGTCGTCCTTCTCTCCTCTCCTCCCTCGCTACTCTTCATCCTCAAGGAAGAAAATAAACTGGAGGAGGAATGGAGTAGAGGAAAGGAGGGAGCGGCATTTGATTTTACAATAGGAGTCAAAAACATCTCAATGCTGCATTCCTGTCAATTTACATGAGATGGTTAACACAGTTATACACCACATCTGCATGCACACTTAATGCACATTCATGGATGAAAAGTTTTCCTGCTGTACATTTGGTAGGCCAAAACACTAGCTGAGAAACCAAAGTAGATATCATGAGCACCTTCTGCTTCTCCTTTACTGTGAAGACAGTCATCAGCATAATGTTAACATTAAACAATTAATACACAGTGTGTATATATATATATATATACTATTTTTAAAAAATGTAAGAAGAAAAAAGCAATTAATACATGACATAAATACTGCAACTAAAAGAAGACAAAATAATCAATACACATCACAAAAAAAGAAAAAATCACTCAATAATTAATACACATCATATATGATTCTATTAAAAAAGGTAAGAAGACAAAAATAATTAATACAAACATATATACTGCTATTTAAAAAAAAAGAAAAAAGAAAAAAGTTAACATCAGTTTCTAGGGTGCAGTGGGAGAACAGGAGGAGTGACTTTTAAAGATTTAGGACATGTCCCTTGTTCTTGAATCCATTTATATTTTAATATTTGGCTTTTTTTTACCAGTATTTTGTTTTAACTCCTAAATTGTTATATTTATATTTGCCCTCCTTATAGTGTGTGTATAGTGTGTGTATTGTGTAACATTAGCCGAGCAGCCTCATTGCCCAGTCTGACCTTATTATTCTTTTTAGATGACAGATAAATTCTTGAATCCTTTAAAGGTTCATAAGGTCGGAGGGTTTTGCAGAGTCTTGGCAGAACTTTATCTCCAACAGTGCAGTGAAATCTATAAAGTATCTACTTGTGCTGGCTGGTAAAATGTGGAGGCATACAGGAAATGTCACAGCTTTGTCCCAATTTCTACTATGTACCAGTATGTACAATGTACTAATTAAACTGTCTTTTTAGCAAGTATACAATAAATGAACATAAAGCACTATTCTGGATTAACAGATTTTCCTTCGCATCTTGTTTTCAAATATGTTCCTGTCTCACGTCCAAACACAACTTATTTTATTCTTTCTGAGAGTATCGCTCCACATTTGCCTTTTGCATTGCATAGTGAGACAGTAGTGTCCATCAACAAGAAGAAGAAATCAAGCCAGTTTGATCTGCATACTGACATCACCAAGTGTACATAATATTATTACTTTTTTTGTATGGTGCAGTGTGGAAATGGAACACATTTAATGACTCCCTTCATATTCTTGAGGTTGTGTAACACTGACGGCACCACTAGATGACACTCTTGCCTTACAAATAGCATCTGCTGTATTGCTATACATTACAGCACTGCGTATAACAGGTATTTATAAAGCCCCATATGAAGTCTACAGTGGAATGTAAACTGCATGCATTCATGGATTATTGCTGTAAAGAGGTGGAGGCATAAAACATAATCAGAGTTTAATGTGTAATATGCACAGGCTGTTTTTACATATTTCATATGCATCCAGTTTTGTTTGTGTTAAAGGAAATTTGACATATCCCTGAGAGTTGAGGACCACATCATTTATGTTTTGTGAATATGTGGATATACAGAGCATAGATCAGGCGCTTTTTGGATTTTCACAGTGTGTGAGTGCCCTCTGCTGGCCATCAGTGTGCAAAGCACTGGGTAAGAGCTAATTTTGTTCCCTGTACTAAATCATAACATAAACAGGAACAGGCTGTATATAAAATTCCCTGTGTTTTCTATCCCATTTGCAGCTGACTAAAAAACAGTTTCCAACATCAGGCTGCAGCACCTAAAAGTTAGCACGTGTGTTACAACCCTCAGTGTTAACGTGTTTAGAGATTCCAGTTGAGCTGAGGTACTATTAATGTTTTATAAGCTATAGCTGCTAGGGCTGTAATAAAAATTTCATCACAGCACAGTGCAGTTAACATAGTGTATTGTTACAAAATGATGTTGGATATTTTTGACCCCTGAAGAAGCCGAGCATGAGAAAGATAAGAAGGAAAAGGAGGCAGGAAGAGCAGTTTGGAGAAGAGTGTCGGTCTGCTTCAGTGAATACACAACTGCAAGTTCTGTGCTGCTTTCCCTGCATTCACTAATGAATAATCAGACACAGGCAGATAAATAGCCACAGGCTCCCAGAATGGCGCAGGGAGAGAGAGAGAGAGAGAGAGAGAGAGAGAGAGAGAGAGAGAAATCCATTTACGTTATTACTCCATACATAAAACTCATTTTCATTTTCAGAGCCTCTGTTTGGTTTACTGTCAGAATAACAAATACATAACAGCAAAACAAATCAACACGGAGAAGAAAACAGTTGTGCACATTGTGGACTGAATTCAGAGTCTCAACTCTTTCAATTCAGTGAACTCAGAGTAAAAAAAAAAAAAAAAGNAAAAAAAAAAAAAAAAGTCTTGCTGGGCTGTGCACTGAATCATTTTATAGCGCTGCTGTCTCAATAATGAACCTATCAGTGTTGAAAACACCAATAACTGTGGCTATAAACACAAGCTGAACTAATGACCCGCTGTCTGGCTGTATGTGCTGACAGCCACTGTTCCATATCATAAGGGAAAACATGACTAAATAACGAATCTCTGCACTGGATACTGTATGGCCCTGTACCAAAGCTCTGCTGTTATTATGTAATTCATGTTTTGTTTACTTTTAATCTTATCTACAGAGAACCCACTTTTCTTCTAAACCTAACAAAACACACAAAAAGTTACACAGAAAAACGTACAAGCGCTGTCTTCTTAGTCTTTATGTAACTTCTTATAGCGTTGCACTGACCACAGAAAAACATCACTTTTCAATAATCTTTCATCACAGATAACACAGTTCAGAAAATGTAACGTCTTCATATTTTTATTTCCTCTTTGAATTAACAAAAATAATTCAGATTTTCAGATGAGTTTTGCCTTACAGGTGCCCCCCCCCCCCNCCCCCCCCCCCCGACTCTAATTAAGTCATTCAAATGCACCTGGTAAGTTTCCACTCAGCTGCAATGAAAAGTTACATTTGATGAAGTAAGTGAGGCCAGCTTTATGATTTGAAGCTACAAACTAATGTGGAGAAGAGACATTTACCACTACAGAGGAGCAGCTGCTACAGTTTATGAAGTTTGAACATGTTAATGCAGGTTGGTGCAATTGTCAGGCTGTTGGACGTTGCTCTGACTTGTTTATATGCTGAAGGAATAATCAGTGGAAACTAATAATAATAATAATGCTTTCAATGACAGGATGGAATTCATGTCCAAACCATTTGCTCTCTGTAGGGTAAGTCACCAAAACATTGCTTGCTTAAATACTGCTTTAAGTATTTTTTTGATTTGTCTAGTATTTTGTAGCTGATTTTTTTTTCTTTGTGCTGCATGTGTGAATATCTGCTCTTGTTGTGCCAAACTGCTCTGTCTCCACATGATTTTTAATTGGGGTGATTGCACAGCAGTCAACCCTATGTTCTCTTCTATGCAAATTATTTATTATTATTATTCCACCCCCTTTTTTTTTTTTTTNCCCCCTTTTTTTTTTTTTTGGCTTTCAATAACTTCCACATACTTCAACCTAGAAACTTCAAACGAATTTCATCCTATTCAGCCTAACTTTGACATGCAGGGAAATTCCAAAAAATTTTCATATTCTTCAAAATTTCCAGAATATTCCACATTTCTTCCTAAAAATTTTCCATTCAAAATGAATGGGAAAATTCTTCAAAATTTCCAATTT
This sequence comes from Lucifuga dentata, assembly GCA_014773175.1. Lineage (NCBI taxonomy): Eukaryota > Metazoa > Chordata > Actinopteri > Ophidiiformes > Bythitidae > Lucifuga > Lucifuga dentata. The sequence continues at coordinate 171,059 of VXCM01000369.1, forward strand.
TTCAGCTCTTCCCACTCCTTCATACTTTCACTTAGAACTCTCATTCCACCTTTCAAATATTCATCCAACCTTCAACTATTCCCAACGGATTCTGATTTTTTTTCTAACTTTAATACTTTCAGAGAAAATTAAAGGGCAATTTCAGTGGTTTTCCAATTCTTCAAAATATCCAATTTTTGAAACCTATCTAGTCCTACACACTTCAAGATAGAAATTTCAAACCAAATTCAACATGTTCACTTTGATGATCTCTCTAGGGGGTGTCAAAAGAATTTTCCCATCATTCATAGTTTTTGAATTATTAAATAGAATTTTTGAAAACAATTTTTGAAACCTGTCTAATCCTACATGCTTCAAGATAGAAACTTGAAACTACCTTCAACATGTTCAGCTTGACTAGCTCTCTAGGGGGTGTCAACAGAATTTTCCCATTATTGATATTTTTTGAATTATTAAACTTTATTTTAAACTAATTTTTCCACTTTTTTCAAAATTTCCAACCTTTCAGCTCTTCCCACTCCTTCATACTTTAACTCAGAGATTTAGTTCCACTTAAAATATCCACCTAACCTTCCCCTATCTTTGAACCCTGGACCATTTTTTTTTTTTTTTTTTTTNTTTTTTTTTTTTTTTTTTGTACCTTTCATACTTTCGGAGATGATTAAAGGGCACAATTTCCACAATTTCAGTGGTTTTCAAATTCTTCAAATTTTCCAATATTTTAAACCTATCTAGTCCTACATGCTTCAAGATAGAAATTTCAAACCTAATTCAACATGTTCACTTTCATACTTTATATGAAAATTAAAGGGCAATTTCAGTAGTTTTCAATTTTTTCAAATTTTCCAATATTTGAAAACTAACTACTTCCACATGCTTACAGATGGAAACTTCAAACCAACTTTATAATCTTCATCTTGATGTGTAATTTAGGGATTGTCAACAGAATATTCATATCTTTAATACTTTTCAAAATATTCAACTTAATTTCAGCACATTTTTTCAATTTAAACTTTAAATTTCCCCATTAAACTGAATGCAGAACATTCAAAATGGATTCACATCTATTTCAGCTCACTTATCACTTGTTAACCTATTTTACTGCTATTCAAACTTCATCTTTTCAAGCAACTTTCAATCAGTTTAAAGCAATCACTTCAAATGGCGGGTTGAGCATGCAATCACTCTGCAGTTTCTTCAGAAACTGCACCTTCTAGTTTGAGTTAGAGGTGCTATTTGNTTGTTTGTTCTCTCTCTCTCTCTCTCTCTCTTACTGAAATGTGCTCATTGACGGATCTCTGAGGTGGTCTGATGGGGAGCGTATCTATGTTCCCCTGCTCAATATTCTGTCAGCACACATTAAGTATGTGTTAAACAAACCCATTATGTGCTCAATTGTGTCATATAGAGCTAGGGAACATAGGAATGACTCCATCTGATGCTTGTAATCTTGGTCACTGATCGTACAGGAGCACGGCATGTGATGACCCGTGTGCATTATTAGCAGTGATCTTGTGTATTGATCAGATTTTTGGATTGTATTACTGTGGATAATGTGCTGCTGGTTTAAAAAATCACAGGATTCCATGTATTTGAACCTTATACGTCTTTAAACACTGAATTTATTGCACATTCAAAGCAACTAATCAGTCATATTTTAGAAGTCGGCTGTTTTTTATTCCTCAAGATGGAGGGATGATAGAGGTTTGACCATATGGCTCCAATGGTCAGGATTCATACCTGCTGCTAACTACAGTAACAAACACCAACATGCTCTCAAAGTTTCTATTTCCCAGACTGTCATCTACAGTATGGCTGCTGCTGTTATGTCGTGGTAGAGCTGGATGAGATTTCCATTGGGATTAGAGATGAGATGGAAAAAAGATTAATCAGTGCATTTTAGTTAGGCATCACATGGTGGATTACTTAATATCTTGTAAATGAAAATTACAACAGTGTAGTGGAACTTTTTAAAAATAAAGTACAAATGATGAGTGACTTGTAAAAACCTAGAAAAGTACCAGTACCTTCTGCTGGAATAATAATTGGCCCAAGGTTTCTGTTGATTATTTGTTTGTGGTAATTTGATTAAGTGCAACTTTGGAATGTGCACTATATGATCATTTCAGCTGATAACTGTGCTAGACACACACATTAAATCCATACAATATATCCATACCCACTGGAGCCCTTTAATAAACCCCATACAATATATCCATACCCACTAATAAACCAGCCTTGCTTTTTTAAAATCTTAATCATCTTTGAAGAGTTTTATTATGGAGCCTCCGACTGTTAAATAAATCACAAAGTATGGCATGAATGAAGGTAGAAGCAGATGAGTGAATGGGGAGGTGTGTTGGAGGGGAGGGNCCTGTGCCTGAGCAGCCAGGTGAGGAATATTGAACGTGGGCTTCTTCCTGCATGCGTTAATAACAAACACCCTTGGATGGTATTGATTTGGGAATCTCATTCTCATCTGTCCTTTGAAGGCTCCCTTCATCATTCTGCCCCGGGAGCACCCTTCATCAGCCTGCTTCCACCTCCGCACCCCATCANAACAACCCCCCACCCTTCTCCCCCCTCCAAATCATATGCCTTTCACTTTGGTGATATCATCTGTGAACAGCTTGTGTTTGCTTAAAGGTATGAATGGATCAGCATAGGTTACCTGACCTTGAATCCCAATATTGGTCCTGATCTGGGTTTGTGTGTGTTCAGTAATATTCAGTATTAGTATAAAAGTCACTAATGAAAAGGCACACAGTATGTGTCATTTATAGTAAGTAAAATTTATTTATAGAACAAGCACCTTTCACAGACAGTCACAAAGTGCTTCACACAAACCAAATAAAAGCAAAACAAACAATGTAAACAGGTTGAAAACAACACAAGCTCTGACACATAATTAGACAAGCAAAATAAATAAGGTATTACCCAAATGCCCGTCTGAATAAGAATGTCTTTAGCTGTTTTATAAAAGCCTCCTCTGAATCAATAAAACAAAGAGATAGTGGTAGTTCATTCCAGAGTTTTGGTGCTACCACCCCAGAGGCCTGATCTCCACGCGTTTTAAAACGTGCACAGTGAGGGCACTACCAACAATCTCTGTCCTGACGAGGGGTGTCTTACCATGCAAAGCCTTAAACGTTAAAACAAGAGTTTTTAAAACTGACAGGGAGCCAATGAAGAGATTTTAAAATTGAGTGATATGAGATCTCTTCCTAGAATTGGTTAAAAGACCTGCAGCAGCGTTTTGGAGAGATTCCAAACAATTTAAACAATTTAATGATTTATAGCAGAAATACATTAGTTACATATTTGCATAGGTGGGTAGAGCAGCCAGAAACTACTCAAGTAAAAGTATTGCTACTTCATGATAATACTGACTCAGGCATAAGCAAGAGTATTCACCAAAATAATTATTTGAGTGAGAGTGATAAAGTATCTATTAAAAAGATTACTGAATAGTGAGTAACTTTGATCAAGCTTATTCTTTCGAATAATCAAGAAGCTATAAGTGCTCATCTGAAGGGAAAAAAGCAAAGTAGCCATATGTAGCTTCTAATACAATCTAAATCATATCACATAAAGAAACAGCAGACAGTAATAAATCAAATATTTACCACAGAACAAATCAGGACAATTCTGGCCTGGCCCCAAGACAGTTAGCCAGGTTAGCTTCATGAATTTACTCAGAATAGAACAGGAAAATTTGAGTTAGCATTAGCAGCAGCTAGTTAAGTAGCTAACGTTGCAGCTTACCGCCATGTCTCCTCAAGTTCCATGTTGATTCTAGAAGCTGAAATGTCACATTTTTAGCTAGACAAAGGTGCAACGCATTATGTAGCTGTTGGTTTTGGTAGACTGTAAAGGAAACAATGTTTGAATGTGTGGCCAGAGATGTGCCTCTTCTAAACCTGCCACTGTTGATTCCACTACGACTGTTTTGCTCTGGGTGAAACCATAGAAACGGAAGGTNAAACCTGCCACTGTTGATTCCACTACGACTGTTTTGCTCTGGGTGAAACCATAGAAACGGAAGGTGGGGCGTGGCTACTAGTGTCTGACAATGAGAGAAAAACTGGATGTGCACTGAATTCAAACAAGTGAAATCAAAAGTAATGCAAAGTGCGACCAAATGTAACAGAATAAAAGTATATTTTTTTCTAAAGAAATATACTCAAGTATGAGTTAAAAGTATCCTGCAGTAAAACTACTCAGTAAAGTACAATTTTGTGAAAAAAGTTGCTGTAGTAAGTAAATGTAAGTAAGTAAATGAAATGCGTTACTACCCACCTCCGTATATTTCATACTTTCGGATTAAATGCGCAGCTTGATTGTAGCGATAGGTGGAGGCCTTTGAGGCGCCTCTAGCTTCAAAATTGTAGCTATTGGTCTTAAAATTCTCTGAGTAGGAAATGATTGTCTAAACCTATATAATGTCTGAGCTGTTTATCCTATATAACATTTAATATTACTCTAATTTGACTGGATGGGTGGGAAAAGGGTGCTTGTTTTTAGTAGGGGAGACCCTGACTTAGTCATAGCTACTGCAAGCCATTTTAAAAGATTCTGTAGCGCTGTCTTCTTACAGTTCTGTTGATTTGTTTCATTACTCAAGACTTCCCTGCAGCAAATTAAAACGATTCATTCATCACGGGGCCACAGCAGCACTCAAACATTAATTTTAAACCATCATACGTACGTACATCATACATACAGCTCATGTCCTATTTACCTTCTACTCACTGGAGGTTCGAGCTTTTGTTAAAATGCCATAATGGTGGAAGTTCATTATGGAGGCTTACATTGTCTGTCAAGGCTAGAGGAAAAGCAAAAACTAAATACTGTATGTCCCCCATCAAAGCCAAACCTTGCATTACTGTCTGTTACAGCATGGAGTCCAGATGGTGTTGTTGGCCACAGTGGAACCTGAGATGAAATAGGCAGTAAGCTGTCTGTGTGCTGTTAGCGGCTAGCAAGGCTGTTGTTTTGATAGCATTATATAGGCTAAAAGAGCAAAGAGATCTTTTCAGTGTTTTTTTTTTCTCAACCAAATGAGGCTTTTTGAAGCTTTTTTTTGATCTAGCAGAGTTTGTGTCCCTGAAACAAGCTCACACATTCTCAGCGGTTACTTGTACAACGAATCATAAAACAGACCAACAAACAGGGATTCAGCTGTAGCAAGTGTTGAGCTGCTGGAAGACTAGATGAGTTGGTTGGTGTGTCAACAGAAATTGTCACAGTCTCCTGTGAGCAGTTTTCACAAGAGAGTTGTAATAGTGGCTTTTTTTTTTTTTTTTANTTTTTTTTTTTTTTTTACCAAGTGATAATTCAAGATATTCTGTGAATTGGAGCCATTCAGAGGACGTGAAATCTGAACGAAAGAAGGACACAGTTGATGACTGTAAAAGAGTATAACCAAACATTTATAAAGAATAACTTTTGAAATGATTAACAAACTATTACTATTGAGAAATATAATTATATTTTGAAGTTGCGAGTGAGCCCAGCTTTAAAAATAGTGTTGGTAACACTGGGACAGGAAGTAAAGTGGTGGAGTTTATTATTAGTTTTTTTTGATGGAGGAGCACTCAGAAAAAACTTATAAATAACAGGATCAGTGATCATTTAAGATCCACTGATTCTAGTGACAAAAATAGAGATCAGTTGGTTGCATCTTTTTCTGCATTCATTTCTGTATTGGTCATAATGGTATAAAGGAATGTTATACCAAACAAGTTATTTAAAACCAAAACTGGTTCAAGAGGGCTGCAATTATACAGTAGCCCAACTACACCCTTCATTATCGCAACTAGGGATCCTTTTGGGACTCCTTGTGAGTATGTGGGCCCAATATTCCAACAAACAACATCAAATTGGTCTAAAGTACCGTCAGAGGACTATGAGATGATTAAAAAATAATATTTTCTTAATGTTAACATGCTTAAAGGAACCCAGTAGCATTTCCAGCAAGTTATCTGTACTCCGCGCATACCCAGATGGCCTGTGTGTATTTATAGTGTAGTGGTTAAATCTGCAGCTTGCATCTGTCTCTACATGGCAGTTAAACAATAAGATGCTGAAACTGCATCAATACAAAATGTCTTTTTAGGAATGAAGAAAGAATTATCATATTCTTGCTAGCACCCATGTCTTTATAAAAATCTACATGTGTTTTTAAATCAGTTTCATGGGCACAAGCGTCCCAAAAACCTCTCTGCATAATTGAAGATGCCAATATTTAATTCAAGTAAGAGGAAAGCCCATAAAAAAAATTGTTGATTTTATTTTCTCACCATTACATTAGGAGGGGTGGCATGTATAGTGAAAGTTGAGGAGTGTGCACGTCATAGCAGGTGGGGAGAGTTCACGTGCACGGAGCTCGCTGGAACGCTTCATATGAATTTAAGAATAAATGGACGTCAAGCTGTGTAGCCACAGCACGAGCACACTTAATCTCCTCAAGTGGAGAGTGTCAGTCAACGCTGCCAGGAGAGATAAGGTGCGCTGGTGTGTGTGTGCGTGCGCACACGCACGTGCTGTTTGTTGACTGTGGGGTTTCCTACAGGAGAATGTAACATGTCTGTCTTCTCAAGCATCATGAGTTCCCAGCCTAGCTCTGTCATATGAAACACATGCACACACACACACACCGTGTCATGCTTTAATACATTGTTACAGCTAATACTAAAATTAGATTTTCTCCATAAAATGTTTGATCCTTATTCTGACACACTAAAGTGCACAGTTTAAATATTTAATTTCTTTTTATATTTGCCAAATATTTGCCAAATATTGAAGCAGGTGCATTTTAAAGGCTCTGCACTAAATTTTTAGTGACATTTGACTGGCTGACAGAAGTAGGTCTGTCTGGGGGGGGAAAAAANGAAGCCACCCCCCTCTCTCTCTCTGGCTCTCTTCCTGGTGAGCTCTCCTCCTCAACATCCTCTTTCTCTTCCCTCCACTGCCTCCTCTTCCTCTTTCTTTTTCCCCTCTGTTGCTCACTATTTATGTTTTTCTATAGTCGCTGGTGACAGAACAGGTGTCTTGCAGCACAGATTTCCACAACAAAGAGCCTGGCTCTCCACTGGAAACCTGGATACCTGGGTGACCCCAAGTAGCCACTAGTCCAGCACCAAGGAACAAGTGACATTGACCCGGGTGTTTGCCCACCTCTATTTCCTGTCAGGGAACTTCTGTAACCTGTTATGTTACCCTTCAGCTTTCAGCCCTTGAAACAGGAGCTGCATAGGTCATATGAAGGTTCCAGGCTGGTCCAGAATCTTGTCTATGGAAATGTGCTCCATGTGTTATCTGCTCTAAGTCTTTTCAAGTTACTCTCTGTCTCCTTATCTCCTGCAGTCTTTGCTTTAGTGTGTTCTTTCTTTCTTTCTTTCTTTCTTTCTTTCCTAACTATGAGTCATCAAATGAAGATTTCTGTTTCCACTGACAAGCTACACCACCTCTCTCTCTCTCTCGCTTTCTCTCTCAATTTTTCAATTTCAATTCAATGGCTTTATTGGCATGAAAGTTTCAGAAAAGGAACGATTTTGCCAAAGCATCAAAGTACAAGTTCATAAAACATTAGAACTTCTTCTTCTTCTTTTCCTTTCGGCTTTCCCTTCAGGGGTCACCACAGCGAATCATCTGCCTC
>VXCM01000370.1:4089-30550 GCA_014773175.1 Lucifuga dentata
TTTATTTATTTATTTATTTATTTATTTTGCTGATTTAAAATTTCAGTTTTACCATGACACAATGAAGGGACTCATTAACATGCTGATCTTCATTGGCTTTTACCTGAGACACACCCGGTATCCGTTAACGGGACACCAGTGCCCCGATTAACCAGAGAGAAGCATTGCAAATGAGCTTCAATTATCATGAGGCTTATTTATCATGATTTTTTTTTTTTTTTTTNTTTTTTTTTTTTTTTTTCAAGAAATCCACCCAACGTGTTTTTCATGCATTTATGAAAAATCATTAGTGTTTCCCACATGAAGATTAAAAATCCACACTGCAAAACTCTTTTACAGACAGGACAACAAATTTTTTGCTTGTAAAAAATCTTGACATTTCTGCCAAGCAAACATGAAAGATCACAAGAAAATCAAATAATGGAGATTTATGTGAGTCAAGTGAAGGAGAATTTTTTAGAATCTTTCTATAGATTTGTTTGTATGAAAAGGAACGCATGCTTCCATTAGAAGACTGTGAAAGGTGTTTAAAGCTGATGGATCGTGTTTGATGTGGAGCAGGATGATGGCCTCACTTTCACGTGAAAGATCAAATTCCACCTCCATCATATTGTCATATAATATCAGGACTGATGGCAGAAGTGAAGGAGCAGAGAGTGATATTCTCTCCATGACAGCAGACCATGAATTGTACAAAATGCTGGGGAAAAAGTAAAACACTGCTTGGTTTTAAACCCGCAGCCATGCAGAGGCTGTGCAGGCAGGAAATTCCATAATGTGATTAAACACAGAGCTTTGAGAGGCTTAAAAGAAAAATAGTCTAATCTATCCCCTGTGGAAAAAACAAACCGACACTCTTTTGAAATGGGGAAAATTCTCCCCATATCATCCATTTGTTGACCATAAAAGATGCATGAGATTCTAAACATCCTTTTTAAAGAGAACCTTTAAGGCTGGCATGCACATCTACAAATTGCGTTATAACAATAGGATCAGAGACACTGCTGAGTTCACATTTGTTTGAGTAATTATGGAAATCCTCCAAGCAGAACTCTCCTGTTTATTAAAATGGATGTATGACACATTTCCACTGCTTGGGATTATTTAATAGAAGTAAGACTGAGGTGGAATCTTTAATGGCCTCGGCTGTAGCATGAGGGACTTCAAGCTGCCTGAGGAATCAGTATGAGATAATTTCTCTTTCTGATTATGCAAAGTCTGAGAAATGCATACATATGTTATTCAAAGTTACTTTTTATTTTGCTCGTCTGCCTCCTTTTAGCCAAAATCATAAATACATGGTTTTGTGTCATTATTGCACGAAACCATGAAAAAGGAATCTGAATTAATTAAGTGCATCCTGTGTCTTTTTTTTTTAAATCAGTTTTTCAAGTGGACAGCAGGAAGCAATTTTTAATCTCAGCAAATATTTAAACATAAATGTATAATTTACGGGTGTTTTCAAACCTAGTTTGTTTTGAGCATTTGTTCCAGACCCTGGAGCATTTTCCTCCTTAAATTCAGTTCATTTTGACATATATGAGCACAGCAATCGAACTCTGGTCTGCACCAAAACAACCGGACAGAGACCTGCAGGTTCCAGTCGAACCATGGAGCAGTTTGTTTGTGGTGAGAACATAATCTACAATTCCCAAAGCAACTACAAGGCAATCTATCAATCTGTTGATTGATCCGGTACCAGACAGGGTTGAATGTTGCGAATGGTTCGCTACAACTGCAGTAAAGTCTGTTTTACATTAGATGCTCATCAGATATCCGCTACTTAAAACCATTTACCGCATCAAGTGTAAAACAACCTTTAAATACACCTTTGACTAGCCATAGCAAATGAAACAGATGCTGTGAAATGATCGTAACATATCAAACTTACTTCAGATGAATGTTGAAGGTTAGTGTGCAGTCATATAAACTCCATACTCCATAGCCCCAGGAGCATATTTTAATCAGGGGGTTCCATGACCTTTGACAAAAGCTCACCACACACCCCCACCCACCCACCCACCCCTTTTGACAAAGCTACTGTTTAATCTCACATTTTCTTAGTTAATTAGACCCCTTTCCACCGCTTTAACACAGTTAAAACAATGCAATCGCGATTCTCCGTGTAATGCAGCCACCTCCACCTGTAGCCAAGCGGCATTAAACCACGACAAAAGGTTTCTTTACCAAACTTTCTCCCAGGAAAATTAAAGCTGGTCAGTTGATATAGAGTCTGCTGCTGCTACACTAAAGCTCCTATTAGCATTGGGCAGCTAAATTTCCCTGCGGCTGGAGCTGACAGTGCTGCCCTCTCCATGCTTGAACTCTGCAGCTGGCCTGGTTGTGTCCAGGTTGATGCTAGTGCTTGAAGAGGGTGTGTCGACAAAGCTTCTTTTATTCTGCTGAGGTTTTCCCAAAAAATCCCAAAAATCTGTCTTTTGCGCCATTTTCTCACATTTGATTTTTTAGGGCAAAGCCATCTATAGAGCCTAGCAACCAGAGTAGCAAGACTAGCAACCAGTAATAACCACTACAGTAAGGTCATGTGACAACATTACAAGAGCATATATGCTGATTGACCAATTCTGTGGAAGCACCACCCACAAAAAAAAAAAAAAAAANAAAAAAAAAAAAAAAATTAAATAAAAAATTAAATAAATATTAAAATACAGCTGCAGTACCACAGCCAACCAAGAGGGGGCACAGCACCACCCCCACTTGCCATTCTCCTGTTCTGATGGCAGCGCGTCTTCTTCACCTCATAAAGCCTCATTTGTACCTCACGCTAACTACGCCTACATGTGCTTGTGTCGTGCATCGTGAGCAGAATTGTGTACATACTGGCCTCCGCAGTTACCGATGATCTGGAGGCTTAACGCTCTGTCCACCAGGCGGCGATGTGAGGCGCCGTGACTTGATACAGACACAATTTATCAGCTATGGAGGGTTAAGCTACACAAACATTTGCAGCAACAAACAAACATAAAGAGCACTTACCCAATCATCTTCATCTGGAAAATAGTTTAAATCATATCTTAGAATGAGATATTTCCTGACTAAACATTTTGCAGTGGCCAGTAAGCGCTGTTGTGATTGGTCAGTTACAGTAATCAGCTGCTGAAATCATGTTTACCGGTACGAGGATTTTCAGGAAAGCACAGGAATACTCTGACAATACCCAGAAAAACAGGTAATTTGCTAAACAAATAAACTGATGGAACTACATATGGGTTTCTTTAAAAATCTAAATTTGCAGGTAAAAATCAGGGGATCGGCTTATAAACACGAGATCGGCTTTCCTGTGGCCGATCAGCTTCTCCTCAAAATTTGCAGCCATTTCTCTGTCTCATCGGTTATCCGTGCACAGGTAACAATACAGTACTGCACACTTTTCATTTATTTATTTAGTTTTACAGGGACCATCTACATTAATTAACATCACGCATAGCCATGGTGTAAATGCATCGGATTTAGCCAAAAGAAGGCTAATTTTTATCCGCAGTCCCTGCATGGGCATAAACATTGTTTATTTACTTCTCGGTCCCTCATGTGCTGCTCATGTTATGACAAACGTTCACAACACTGCCCCCTGTGGTTTCTGTAGGTACTGCTGCGTCAGGAGCGTCGCGTTANAAACGTTCACAACACTGCCCCCTGTGGTTTCTGTAGGTACTGCTGCGTCAGGAGCGTCGCGTTAATCCTGGATGACACGCACAAACGATGCTTCAAACCGACGCTAAAAACGCGTCGGCCATTTTAAGTGCGTGTATGTGTAGTTAGCGTGAAGTGTAAAGTCAGAGAGGCCAGACTGAGATGGTTTGGACATGTACAGAGGAGGGATAGTGAACATATCGGTAGAAGGATGCTGAGGTTGGAACTGCCAGGCAGGAGGCCTAGAGGAAGACCAAAGAGGAGATTTATGGATGTAGTGAAAGAGGACATGAAGTTAGTTGGTGTGAGAGAAGAGGAGGCAGAGGATAGGGTTAGATGGAGGCAGATGATTCGCTGTGGTGACCCCTGAAGGGAAAGCCGAAAGGAAAAGAAGAAGATGTGTAGTTAGCGTGAAGTATAAATGAGGCTTTAGAAGCAGCATACAGCGACAGGCAGTTTTCTAGATGTTATCTTTAAGTCAAATCCAGCTTCTGCCATTATAGTTTTCTTGGTATATGAACTAAATTTTGAGTACGACTAGGAAAATATCCCAATCCTGCCTTTTGTCCCAAGTTATNATAGTTTTCTTGGTATATGAACTAAATTTTGAGTACGACTAGGAAAATATCCCAATCCTGCCTTTTGTCCCAAGTTATTTAGCTTTCCTGTCACAGTAAACTTCTTCCTGTTTTGATTTTGTTGCTCCCACCCCCAGACACTTCTGACCAATGAGCAGAGCGAGTGTTCTCACGTGACTTGTTGCTATATTTTGGTCCGACTGGATTTTTTTCTGGTGTGAAATCAAACCAAATCAACCGGTAAATGCGACACTGTAAAAATGTAGACTGATTCAGAGCAAACGGACAAGTCTGAAAATGCCATAAAAGCACGTTGGCTGACATGTTTTGGATTGTAAACAAGCTGAAAGCAAAGACAAAAGGCTGCAGATCTCATTTTCTCTGCATTTTGTTCTGTGGAAAGGTATTCAGAGGCTGTTTCCTGAAGATTAGTCTCTGTCGGGGGACGTGCAGGCTGTCAGCTGATAATGAGGCACAGTGCTGAGGGCCTTTAGGTTCTCGCTGTCCTAATTACACTGAGCGAGGACTCTCCACTCCTGTGTTAACGTTTGATTTATTTCCTCTGTTCTAAAGGACCAGTGCTAATTGTTTCTAACAGATGTGTCAAACTATCAGAATCCAGCCTCAGGAAAGGAGAGGGACTCTTCAGACGTTGTGTCAAAACTGAATACAGACTGTTGTGCATCTGATGCTACATTTATACCACAATGTACTGACACAACTCAGAGTTTTTGCTTACATGTGGCGCATATCATATGTGTTACGAACATGTAAATTGTACTGTATAAATAAAAAAAGCACATGGAATCAGATATTCTCAGATTCGTTTTGGGCCACAATCATAAGTGTAAATATATCTGAGATATTATCAGATATCTGCCAGCTAATTTTCAGGGTTTGCAAAGAGAAAATCGTGAATGTTATGTTGAAAAATACCTTAAAATTTTGTTACATTGGCTATAATTTCACTTATTGTTTGTTAAACTACATTCTGCCCATGATTCAGCTAGTGAACGTCTAAAAACTTTCATCTACTGTGCATGAATTATTGGGGGTATTGTTTTATTACAGCAGTATATTAAAGAATATCATTAATATACCACAGAACTTGAACTCAAAGCACCAAAAGCTTTAAATTGATTATATATCAGACATAAGCTTGTGGCATTTCAGCTGGCCACAGTAGAAGCAGCATCCTCCTATACAAGGCCAAAGTCCTCTTGAGTAGTTGTACAATTTTCCATAAGTTTGTAGAACTAAGATGTAGACAATCCTGAATAATTGTGAGTGGCTCAGTGCTCTCATCAACTAGACTTAATGTGAACAGTATGCACTGGACTGAAAAAAGCAAATGTGTGACATTTTATATTAAACAGAGATGGCAGTTATGTAACTTTGATGCTGCACAAATTCCAATTGTGTTACGACGAGTCTTAACGCAATTGGACAAGAGGCTTCGGCCAGAAGACCCATAGAACTCCCCGCTGAGCTGTTCACGCTGTGCCTGCTGAAAATTCTCCTAACCTTAAAATATAAGTTAATATTAGTATCATAAGAAATGCTCAATGGTCTGGATAAAAGCCTCTCTGGGTCCAGATCTGGACCAGAATCTGCTATTTGGTGACCACTGATATAGACGATCAATGACCTGTGATCAATCAACCGGCCAATCCCTGTGGAGCTGCAACAGGTGCTCTAATCCTCGTTCTCCATTTTAAAATATTTTAAGTTGTTGAGAGACACTTCTGAAAGCATTAAGAGTAATTATTTCTGTCTTGGAAACTAAATTCATGCAGGTTGTTTCAGTTCCAAACTGTGTTAACAGTTATTCTGACTCCCACGTCTTTAAATGTGACACTCCTCTGCTTTCTCTGCATATGAATGACCTCACTGTGTTTATCGACACTCACACACACACGCCCAAGCTGCAGCAAGTGCTGCAATTCTTTATCTTCATCTTCAAATATAATTAAGCCATTGTGAAAATTCAAAGGTACTTTGGAGAGCAACAGCTTGTACAATAACAGCATTGTCCTTTGTGTCCACTGAAGTATTGTGTTTACTTCAGTCCTAGAAACTAAACCCTTGTTTGTACCTGCAGGTTGTTTCTGGTCTAAATCATGCAAATATGGGTATCAGATAGGGATCTGGTATCCATATAAAGAAAAGAAAAAAGAAATGGCATAAAGACGTGTGGTATATCTCACATTGTGGTCAGAAGTTGATAAGCAACAGTTTCAGAAATGTTTTTTCTTTGATGGTGTCACAGCTCACGTTGAATAATGTTGACAACTTGCTTTAAAGCTGCATTAGTGCACACATCTCGTATTTGTAATTGTAACCATGCACCATTTACACAAAGCAGAACTAAGTCAGCCAACTAACCAATCATGCAACAGCACAATTATAACCTTCACATATCACAATTACCTATATTACCAACATTTCAGCCTTACAAAGGTTTATTTTATTACAAAGGTGCATTAGTTTTGATTTTTGATATGAAAGTCACCATTAATGAACAAAAGCTTCATCAAGGACTTGGAAAAGTAATTCCTCATAATTAAAAAATAATAAAGAATCAATTCATATTCAGCCTCTTCATCCTTAAACTTTCTTACAGAACATAACTAATAAATTAAAACATTTTTCACAAGGTTATTAGTCGTTAATTAGTTGTTATGCCTATAGTATGCCGAAATATTATTCAGGTATTCATTAGAAAAGCTCCCATTAAGAACTGAAATATTGCATCATTCACTGCTGCATTACTTTATTATAGCCTTCAAATAAAGGTTTAGTTTCATAATAGTCATGGAGCAGTGAGGAGCTTTTAGTCATAAGGGATTTTTAACAAAACGGTCTATTGTATGCTGCTCATGTAATAAAAAGAAAAGTAGCGGATCCCCTCATCAGCTTAATCTGACATAATCCCCATCTTTAATTTAGTCGCATTCATGTCCACGCTAATGCAGCCAAACGGGAGTCAGAGCTGTTTGAATCAGAAAATGTGTAAAAATGCTTTAAATGCAATTTATTTTGCATGTCAGCACTTGATATGCCTTAAATTGACGCGTCCTCCAAAACCAGCCACAAAGCAGTCATGGAGGAATAATGAGATCATGTCTGGTATCTGTGTAAAATGTATTTAATTGGTAAAAGTTTGATTTAAAACATCAGGCTTGGAAAGAATCAGATTAAATCATGATAACTAAACGTGTGGAATCTTATCCACAGACAAATTCACCAGCAATGAAGAATGAAAAAGTAAAGCAGCAAATAATCGATGATGTTATTGTTTGTGTGCATTACTTTATGGACTTTGGATGCTTCCTTGAATCCAGCAGAAAAATGAATGATGATGACAAAAGTGAAAGAAATAAAATGCTTAGATTTAACTGAGAGGTTCTTCACTGCACAAATCATTTACGCCCAATTTCTCCCACCAGAGATGTAAACCCACCTCAGTTTAGAGTCAACCAAGGTGGGCGGTGTTACATGTGTTACTCCACCCACCATATGTAACCCCACCCCTGGATCCAGGACACAGGCAAGGGTAGTTNGTGTTACTCCACCCACCATATGTAACCCCACCCCTGGATCCAGGACACAGGCAAGGGTAGTTACAGTAAGCCAAGTAAAGCAAAAGCAGGTCTCCCATGATTGGAATACAGAGCTGGAAAGTAATAAAGTACACTTAGTGTACTAAAGTAGAGTTTAACGCTTTATGTTCTACATTATATATTTTTACGGTTCAGATGGCCGTTTTGTACTTTTTACCCCCCTGTAGTCTGTCAGGTACTAGTTACATTGAGGACTTAATGTTCTGCATATGAAATGCATTTGTTAGATCAAATGAACAGTTTATAGAGAATCATGTGGACCAGTTACAGCATTTATAAAATACTGCTTTTACATTAAAGGACCATACCAGTGGTTTTGCATGTTTGAGCCCAATGAATACTATTCTGCATACACATAACATTACTGCCAACCGTCTTCCAAAACATAAAACTTTAGTTGTCATATTAATTTGCCAAATCTCTTAATCTTTCAAATTCAAATGCTCAGGTGATCCACCTTAAAATTCAATGTTTTACCTGCTAACACTTAGGACACCGTTTCAATTTCTCGCTAAAAGCCGTCTTTTCCTGGGGACTATATTCCCTGGCAGAAACATACAGTTTATTCTGTGCAGCTCCATGTTGGATCGGTTAAATTACCCTAAATGCTCTATTAGTGGTTTTTTACCTCAACTGCAGAGAGAACCCAGCCAATATAGGAGACAGGCTTTTTGTAAGAGACAGGCCTTTATTTCTAATTTTGCTGATGGACAAACCCATAACTCCATTAAAAAAACACACCACCACAAGGGAGAAGATGTCGGTATGAATACGCCTCCAGTTTTATAAAGGTTCATTTTCATCCACTTTTCCCAGTTGATGATGACAATGGAGCGTCACACACTCCTCGCCGGCCCGTCCCTGGCGAGGAGCGCATGATGTGCTGTTACTTGTGGTGACTGGTCATGACTTTTGGCTGGAGGGACAACGGCTGGAGAGGTTTTTAAGTGGTTTGGTACTCCAAACATAACTGCTGTCATCTGATGGCACCAAGCCCGGCCTTTATACGATCCCAGCTTTTATTTTGTCCTGCTGACTCCATCTCCTGGCTATTATTAGATACTGGCTGTTATTTGAATACTGGCTTTTAACAGAAAATTTAAGCAACTATGACAAAAAAGTAAAATGGCATGTTGTTTGCTGTGATGATAATTACCAATCTCAAGTCCACAAGTTGACTTTAATAGCATACTGAATGCACTAAAACCAATGTCTGTCTGGAAGGTAGGAAAAACAATTCTAATATTAATCGTAGTATGTTTGGGGAAATGGTTGGAATAATGTAATGTAGGTGGTATTTATTGGGCTCAAGCATGCAAAACCACCAGTATGGTTCTTTAATACATCAATTATTTAACACTTTGAAAGGCACAGGTCTTCAATTTCTCACAGAATTCCATAAACGCCTCCATGTTTCATACACAAACACTGGAAGTCATACACTGTCTACTGCTTACTGTTCAGCTATTTTGTTCTTTTTAAACTTTATTCCTCATTGGCTCTTTGATTCCCTCATAGCTTCTTGTCAATATTTGACATCTGGATTGCAGCTTAAGACTCAGAAAGAGTCAATTAGGCTCCATGAAATTTTCCTCTTACAAACCTTAATCAATATTTTGTTTGACATGCTTTTTGCTGTTCCCTCTTATGGACGCAAAGTACGGGATTTTGCCTGCGGAATTAAATATTGATTGTTTTAACATTGATTCCTAACCAATTAGACGGGATAGAAATGAGGAAACAAGTCGGCTTCATGCTCGGTGTTCTTCCTTGCAGGGATATGATGACGGTTATGGTGGAGAATATGACGAGGAGAGCTACGAGGCCTATGAGGATGACTACAGCAATCAGTCAAAAAGGTGATGATAACATACAGACAAGTGCTGAATTAAAAAAAAAAAAAAATGCTTTTTTCACTCATTTCACTTTGTTTCAGCTAGTCTGACAGATTTTCCTATTTTGATGATTTTCAAAAAGCAGCATGTAAGACGTTAGCAACACAACACATCAACATCAGCAAATTCACCTCAGCATTCTGTTCAGCAGGATAGGCTCAACTCACAATAGTTAGCCTTAAATATTAATATGATGTTATTTTCCCGCGTTTTTATTGCATAATGTAATATGAAGTGTGTGTTAATCATCCTAAAAGCTCCATTTTTGATTAGACCTTGAACATGTCTATGTCAACATGTAACACATTTGTCCACCTGAACACCTCAAAAGGAAGCGACAGTGCCTAAAATTACCTGTTTTCACTCAGTGTGCACAATGGTGCTGCATCAAGGAAGAGCAGAAGCATATCAATATGTGTTTTTTGTACATAAAAGCATTTTAAAGATTTCTAAATTGAATTGAATTGATTGAAGTAAAAACAAAAAACACAGAATCTGTACACGTCCCATTTAAATTTCAAATTCTAACATCCATATGTTCCCAAGGCAAGAATATTAACAAATTAAACTTGTTATTCTTTGTTTTAACTTTAATGTTTTAAATGTGTCTCATTTAGCATTTCAGATTATTATGAATATGGACATGGATGCAGTGATGAAGCCCACAACAACTACGGTAAGAACAGCTTCTTTTCTAAGCAGCATGACATTATTTTTGTGAAATTTGAACCAAAGTTATCGCTCTCTCGCTCTCTCTCTTTCTCCCCCCCCCCCCCCCCCNCCCCCATGTGGTGTTTGGCAAAGTTCAATATTCGATTGTACCAGAGTGCATCAGTTGTCTTATATGTAAGGCTCGTTTCCGTTACAGCAACATCTGTGTTCCATGTGCTTTACTTTAATTCACGGTTATTACAAAAGCAGTATTTTGATCCTATGTTTTATCAGTTATTTAGGATTTAAAAAAAAAAAAAAAAAAAAAACCTCTCATACAAATCATTTAATGAGGTATTAATTAGCGGCAACATTTCTCAGTCAAACAATCCTGGATGTTCCTGCACCAATATGTCATTATGCTTCACAGCAAAGAAACAAAAGGAAATGTTGCAGCCCACTTTTAAAGGGCCATACTGTCCATTTTGCATGTTTGAGCCAAATATATTCAATTTTCACACGTTACGTTACTGACAATCATTTTCCAAAGGATAAAACTGTATCTCAGCTTTCCTGATATTTTGCAAAATCTCTTAATCTTTCAAAATCAACTATTCAAGCGATACACCCACCGTAAAAATCCATGTTTAAATTTTTCGATAAACGCCGGTCTCCTTTTGGGACTATATTCCCCGGTGGAGACATCCATTCACTCCACTTTTTATTGTGCTTAAATGCTAAAATTACGTAACCTCGGAAAAAAAACCTGAATATACATCTTGTTCACAATGATCTATCCCAAGAATGTTTCAAGTATCAACAAGTTGATTTTAATAGCGTACCAGAATGAACTGAAATCAATGGCGGTCTGTAAGGTAGGGGAAAAAAATTAATTACTGTTCCAGTAGGTTGCTTTGGGAAATGATTGTCAGTAACGAAACTGAATATGTTAGGCTCAACCATGCAAAATGGTCCTTTAATCATGTTTACCAGGCAGCAGCTGCATGTTTCAGCCTTTCTGGCTACAGCCTGCTGCCAGCTGAAGCTCAGGAGGGGTTAAACAATGGCTATTGTAAAGGTGGAGTGTTTTCATTTTGGATTTGTGCCCTAATAAGCTTAGATCATATTCCAGAAAATCTGTTACTACTGGCTCATATGCCACTAATGCTGGTGTCAGAAAACCTCATATGTGCAAAAACTAACAGGAGCCTAAGCGTGACTCTGCCTTTTTTTTTTTTTTTTTTTTTAATGCTCTAATGATTCATTTCACTGGCATCATAATTTCATGCCATTTCGCAGACGCTATGAGTCAGTTTACACCCATACAGCAGGCTGAGAAGCAGTGTTTTCCTAAATGTTGTTACATTATTAAATTCACAGCGACTTCACACTCTTCCATCCCTGACACCGGGATGCAGATAGATAGATAGATAGGTAGATAATTTTATGCAATATTTAATCCCTGACGTCAGGATGCCACTATATCCTGCTAATTCTATGTAATTTTGTACACTTTGCCCTGTTCTCATGACTTATTCATCTTTATCACTGTTATTTTTATGATAAAGTGTATTGTTTTTACAGTGTTTTTATGGATATGTGCTTATATTTATGTCTGGCATTGACTGAGGTGTTGCGACTGTAATTTAGTTGTGTTTGCACAATGACAATAAAGGTTTTAATTACCGTATATATTCGAGTATAAGCCCATCTCATGAATAAGTGCATTGGTATTTGTATTGGATATTAATATTACGTTGCATGTTATGTATTTGTTTTATTGTTTATCTTGCTCAATTGCATAAGTATGTATTTTCTTTTGTTTTATAATTATTCTGATGTTGTATTGTATTGTGGATTATGTATCTCTGTGAAAGCCCAACTAGGAACAAGCTTTGCAAACTAGCCCTGGCTGGAAATGCTATGATGTGCAGCATAGGTTTTTCTATGAATGACCTGTCTCTACATCAGTCCCTAACTCAATAAACATTTAAATAAAAATAAATAAATAAATAAAAGCCGACCCTCTGATTTTGATCTGCAAAATTTAGATTTTTAAAGAAACCCATGTATATAAGCTGACCCGCTGATGTTGTTCCATCCATTATTTATTTATCAAATTACCTGTTTTTCTGGGTATTGTCATAGTATTCCTGTGATTTTCTGAAAATAATCCATATCCCAAGTAAACATGATATTTATTTCAGCAACTGATTACCGTAACTGACCAATCACAACAGGCTTACTGGCCACCGCAAATAGGCTAGATAAGATGTTTGATCAGGAAATATCTCATTCTAAGGTATGATTTCAACTATTTTCCATGGGTAGTGGTAATGGGTAGTATTTCCACCCCTGGAAATTTTGTTCTCTGGGATCAAATTTGAATTTCTCTTGTATAAGCCGACCCCCCCCAGTTTGCTTTGTGAAATTTGGTAATAAAAAAGTTGACTTATACTTGATATATACGGTAATCATCAACCTGCCTAGTAACATAACGAGGGACACACACAGCTTCAAAAAGGTTCAAATGACCTAAAGTGGAGTTACGAGGTTTCACAGCAGTCATAAGCTGGTTGCCACAGCTTATCGCTGCTTGCAGGATCATTCATTTTCAGCACAATGAATTGTGCACTGGGGTGTTGAGGTTGGACCAAAGCAAAACCAAGGGGCCAGTGATTTGATTTTCTGCTCCATAAACACTTTCTTATCTGGAGGCAGCGCAATGTGCCGTGCATCAGACATGGCCGTCTTTATGTACTGTAGATTTGGCTCAGAAAAGGAGCTTACAGACAGTCAGATCTCAGTCCTGGTCCAGCAGAGGACAGAGGGCTCATCAAATTCATTTTCTACCTGCGTCAGAATTTGCTTTCTTTGGTTCATGGATATTTTCTCTGAAGAGAAGATATTATACTGTATGTGACGTCATAATTTGACTTTGTGACATATACTTTCTCAGCAATGTACATTCATATTTTTACAATATGTTTTCTATTTTTCCAGAGGAAGAGTGGCCGGCTGCCCCTCCCAGTCTCAAAGCCCCAGTTTTGCGCCTGACAAGAGGGGGCTACAGAAAACATCCCTATGGTAGATACTGAAGGTGCTCCAGATATGTGACCTCCAACTTAAAACTAATCATGATTCTTTTTTAAAAATGTCCTCAAAGGTTGTAGCGGCCTTTCACTTTGCCGTCCTCCAGAATTTTAAATAAATAACCCCCAAAAAAGCACATAAACCCGGAAATTCCAAACTTGTTTCCATATTCAGACCTTTTTGATATATGATGAACAGTTCACAGAGGAAATCAAGAGAAACTTCACTCATGTGCATGAAGGTTGTTGTTAATGGGACATTGGCTGTTTCACCTCATTCCACCCATATCCTAACAAAGTGGTTATTTCAGATTTTTTTTATATTCAGCTGAGTTATTGTTTGACTGATTATATCAAATTTTGATAAATAATTTTTCAGTTAGTGGTATAAATGATGCAGATATTAAGCAAACCAATTGCTGGATCTTGGATCATGGGGTTATATATGGGGTGGAGTAACATGTGGAACATTGTCCACAACCATTATAAAATATAATAAACCAGAGGAAGAGCAGTGACAAGTCTTAACGAGTCGCCATCAAAGAGAAAAACCGACATACAGGGATGTCTTTGTTGTTTCTGAGTCGCCAGTGGATCTCTTTTGGTGTCCTCACTGTCATTCTGGCGTTCTGAGCTCATTGTAGCTTTGCCACGCCACTCTGTGTGGTTCGCTACACACCGTACATACCGCTGGCAGAAAGTAGCCTGACTTTGGTCACAGAGTGGAAAATAAAAAAGTGAGTCTTTCACAGTTCCCCCCACCCAAGATGTAACCCCACTTTGGTTTAGATGTAGAGTCATGTACAGATGCACAGTAAGGGTGTTTGGGCTCAGTTTTCCATGAGTTACTCCACCCCATTTGTAAACCCGCCCTAGGATCCTCTCTGAAGGATAGAGGTTCTTTTTGCTGCCTCTGCAGTTTCATAAATTAATCTCTAAATATGAGACTACATTCATAAAATATGTTACGGTAATTTTATTTAAGTTATCTCATCAAAATGTATACTGGCTCAGTATACATTTTATTGGGTTAGAGGTGGAATAAATCGGCATACAGCAAAATTAATTTTCAGGTGACTGGATCAGCTTGAATCCAGTCAGAGCTGCAATCCAAATGTGACATTTCTGCAGACCAGTGTTGGTTTTGTTAAACATCAGTATAACAGAATGTTCACTATTCTCTTATTTAAGAAGGACTTAAATTGTTCCTCTGATTCCAGTCATAGCAATAACTTATGCATGATTTATTGATTATCTTTCTTGATTTTTACAAAAATAATCATTACTGAAACAGATGACAGAGGAACCACACACCACCTTAGAATAAATCCCTAGAATAAATCGCTTAAAGGCTTAAATCTACGGAGCCTCTAGGGGGCATGGGAGGAAAAAAAATACGTGGAAGGAAAAAAAATAGCGAGTCTTTTTGTGAGATAATGCAAAACTTTTGGGAGATAACGCAAAACTTAACCCTTCATTGAACAGAAGTGCAACAGTATATCTGGGTCACTCTAATGTGTGCCGTTGCTAGGCAACAATGGAGTGTGTTATCGAGTTGTACTCTACTTTAAATTTTACTTTGCTAAAATAGAAAGATATTCAGTTGGTGTTTGGGTCTAGGTAACTTGGGTTATCTTAAAATTTTTGTGAGATAACACAATATTTTTGTGAGATCTTGCAAAACTTTATGCATTATCTCGCAAAAGGACTCTTTTTCCTTCCATTGACATTTTGTATTCCTCCAATGTCCCTTTAGAGGCTCTGTATAAATCAGACCTTTTTCAGCATTGAAAACATGACTGTAAACCTTCATCTAAATGAATTACTAAACATCTAAACTATTTTAATGCTCAGAAATCTAACGTCTAATTTCCCTATAACTGATTATTTGATGACATTCAGGTAAAACCAAGTCGACCACAGACCAAAGTTAGACGAGGTTATGATGTCTCTAAAGATATGAGGTCGTGTAAAACAGTTTTTATGTTGGGGATGAAAGTGTGTAATTTCTGATCCGTGCTTTGTTCTGTGTGTAATCTGTATTTGTACATAACTCATTTAATAAAAACATGAAGCACAGCACCATGTGTAAGCCTCTCTAAATAGGTGACCTTTAACTGCTAATGGAGCTGTGGTATTTTTTATTTCTAGAATTCCGTGAACATAGCTAACACAATAAGGTGAAGACCAAAAGCATGCTGCTTTCAAGTAACACATAAATCATTCCATAATCCACCAAACTGCCCACGATGAATTATTTGTTAAATAATGCATATTTCGACTAAATCATCCTTGAATCTTTGTTAAATTACAGCGGACTGTTAATAAGCTAATACGTTTCTTTTCTTAATCCATTCTGTGATAATTACATCCTTAAACAGATATTTGTTTCTGCTATCATGACTCTGAGAATGATGCGGAGTTTAAAGAGGTAAGAGGTCCCCACATACTATCATAATAATGCCTTAAATAAATGCAGCATTTGCAGACTCGTTCTGACTATAATGGAGAGTAACCTGTCTGACAGTATGTAAAACAGTGTGCAGTGACCTGCTAATCTCTTCTCTTTTTGCATTTCTGTTATCCACCTTGAGAAACTTGTACATACACTAATTTTTCAGGCTTTAAATATCAGAGCTGGAGTCCGTTTAGCGATTTGAACACCTGAAGCCTGGCTTTCATTAAGAGTCTAAATCACGGGACTGAAAGGAAGACTAAACATTAAGCAGGTAACCATAATAATGATACCAATTCAAATTCTAACTTGCACTTAAAAAAAGTAAACCTGGCCTATTTAACCCGAAATAAATGCACTTTTTATTAGAAAGCCCTTATAACAGCCCTTATAATTAAAATTCAATTAAAAAAAACACTAAAATAGTGTTCAGACTAAACATCCCATCAGCGACATAAACAGAATGTATTTTAAAATCCTTATGAAAGTTTTATATTTGTAACAGCTTGAATTGGTTTACTTTTTTTCACAGTGATGAAATGTAATGACTGCCTTATACTCTGCGTGCAGTCTGTAATTGTCTGTTTTTGTTCTGCGTAGGATTTACATCTTCCTTATAGATGTAGCACACGCTGGAGTGTGATCTGTCACAGAACATCCATGGAGGGAAGCAGCAGGTGAGTACATCCTGTACATATACCAGTAATTCCTAACAGAAGCAGCACGTCAAGGGAACTGGATTTGCTGTTTAGTTTTAAAGGACCATACCGGCCAGTTTGCATGTTTATGTCCATACATGTAACATTACTGACAACCAATTTTTTAAACATAAAATCAGAATTTAGGTTTCCTGTTATTTTTCCAAATTCCCCAATCTTTCAAAATCAAATGCTAGGTAATACACCCACCTTAAAATTCATTTATGCCTTCCAACAGTTATGGATGATTGTGACGGCATGGCCATTTTAATTTCTCGGTAAAAGCCATCTTCTCCAGGGACTGTTTCCTGGAAGAGACACACATTGTCTTCCATGCAGCTCCATGTTGGATCAGTTAAATAAAGTTACTTCGACAAAAAACTTAATAGACCTCATGTTAGCTATGATGGATTACTTACTAAAAACAAGTTTCAAATCTCTACAAGCAGTGCTTGAATTGGACAAAAATAGGTGCCAGTCCAGTACTCCTCCCCCTATCCATATGCTGGTCACCATTGGCTGGTCAGGTGAGGTCAGGGCGGGGGGGGAGGGNAGAAAATATCCCTGGTACATATAAATACATGATCTGGCTGCAACCTTTGCTGTTGTTTTCCTCTGCGTTGTTCTGCAGTAGAGTACGGAAGATTTATGAGAGGTTCCAGTACTCTCAAAAATGTCCTGGTACTCTGAATTGAAAATCACAGAGGTTCCAGTACTGCGTACCAGTGAGTACCAGCCCATTTCAAGCACTGTCTACAAGTTGATTTTATAAGGGTGCTGGGATGAACTGAAACCAATGGCAGTCATGGAAGGTAGGAAAAAAAATGTAATATATTTTTCCAGTATTATGTTTTGGGAAATGGTTGTCAATAATGTAACATATAAGCGGTTTGTATTTATTGGGCTCAAACATGCCAGCCAGTATGTTCCTTTAAAGTTGTTTGACACTTGTCTAAGTAGCTTCTGCAGGGTGGTATGTTTGATCTGACATGCCTGTTGGTGAGTTTGAAGGTGAGAAACCCCCTCGAATCAGGTGGATCTGTGTCTGACAAAATCTGTAATTTTTGGACTCTGCCAGGCTCACTTCAAGCAGTGAATGGCCAGGTGTGTTGAGGTGTGAAAGTGGGTTTTAACTTCTCTCTCAAGCTGTCTTCTTTCTTTCTGTAACTGTGTCCAGCTCTGTGGAGAGAAGTCAAAGTGAAACTGTGCCCCGTTATCCCTGTTTATAATCAAGTGAAGATCAAAATGAAAGTGTTTGTCGTTTATGATTCCTTGAGATTACAAAGACAATTCAATGAACCCACACACTATGATGGTGGCCAGGGTTGGATCGAGAGAGGCGTGGCTTTTCTCAGTGGGCCACAGCCATTGGTGGGCCGGCTGGTGGGCTTTGCACTGCACAATATAATATTAATTTAAAATTAACTTACACTAAGCAAACATAAAATTTTCTTTCATATTTTTTTTGGTGCTTATTGAAAAAGAGAAAGAGTGGCACAGGGAAACAGCAGACAATTGCGGACTTATTCGCCCCCGGCATCATTGGTATTTTCATCTGTCCCTCTTATAAACCCGTGGGCACTCTGAAAAGGTATCATTGTTGTTTCCCGATGAGGTCTTCGGCCAAGTCCTAAGTCAGTGTTGGGCAGTAAACCGGCATTTATCCTCTGAGAGTCGTTCACACCTTGGGCCAGGTGACTTGTTGGGTCACGTGGGAGTTGTCAGGGTTACGCAGTAGTCCTGCTGGCTTTACAATGCTGGCTCCATTCATGTGGCTTCTGTGACTAATTACATGACCCAAGGTATGAATGACTCTCAGAGGATAAATTCCAGTTTACTGCCCTCCATTATTGACTTAAAACTGAAGAAACCACTTCATGAAACCTTTTCAAGGTTAAACAGCAACTCCCAGTTCTTTCAACTGCTGCTATATATATATATATATATATCCAATGACTGAGAACTTCACAGATATACTCAGTGACATGAGCCAGAGGTCTCTTAAAAAAATGTATGTATCCATGTTTGCATTTTGTCAAAAGCACAGCAATGATTTACGCTTACAGCATGTC
Organism: Lucifuga dentata; assembly: GCA_014773175.1. Lineage (NCBI taxonomy): Eukaryota > Metazoa > Chordata > Actinopteri > Ophidiiformes > Bythitidae > Lucifuga > Lucifuga dentata. The sequence continues at coordinate 22,805 of VXCM01000370.1, forward strand.
TGACATTTAAATTAACAGAAAATGAGCAGACTTATCACAGTTGACTTCCCTCACTTTCTTCATTTTCCCACCAGTTACCAATGAATTGAATTGCTTTAGCTGATAACAGCTTTCAAACCTCAGGGGTCTAAAGTCATTTTACTTTTCATTGAATTGGCCTTTTATTTGCCATCAAAAGAGCTGCTCTGTAGAACAAAAAATACTTCACTATATAGAACAATACCTTTTGAATTCTGAAAATCACTTTTCTGTCAAGTCTGCAAAGCAAGCTTGATGGTTCTCAATCAAACTGGATTACATGGCAATCATGTGTGGAAGACTTTTCTAGAATCAAGTGTGTTTTCTTGGTTATCTGTGACTTCAGAGGGTTAACAGATTGAAACTTCATCTGTGAGCATAAGCATGCCTTTTAATATTTACAAGAGAACTTGAACATCTGTCTGTTGTGTTGAAGAGTCATGATTCATCATAATTCATCGCTGTTCTTCAAGGATTCCAATTTAATTTCCATCTCACTATTTCATCACTAAAGCTCAATTTTATCATTTCTACCATTACAGAACCTGTTTTTTTATAGCAGCAGCAGCTTATTTTAATGTCTACGCATTAGAATCCAAAAAAGGAAATTCTAATGAACCGAGATTCCCATTGTTCCCTTAAACAAAGCACATAATAGCTTACTAAAACAGCAGTATAAGTGGGAATAATTACATGAAGTTTGCTGGAAGGTAAATCTGTGTAAGTTTGCAATGCCAGCTGGAATTTAAGATTAATTATACATATGAAGAGAGGTCTTAAGGGCTTAAAGCTGCAGGAAGTTAAAGCTGAAGACTCAGAATATTTGGCTTTTAAATAAGCAAGATTGTCTCACAACAAATCCTAATGTAATACATCTACTGTACTACAATATTTAAGACCATACAGGAAGTGAAACAGAACAAGTGGAGGAGCTCAGATTTCAGTGGCTCCTCCTGTTGAGGATCCTTGCATTTCAGGAAGTCTTTTTTTTTTACATTTCTTCATGACATCACCATTTCCACTCCCACATTAATTCAAACCTCAGCCTGCTGGAATACAACAGCTGGATTCTTGGTTGAATGTTGGACAGGGCAATATGAAGGTCATCCTCCACTTTGTTCAAACGTGATCTGTACTTGTTTTTAATAAATGTAGTACAGAAAATGATTGCTCACATAGATCAATCAAAAGGAGTAAGTACAATATATATCCATAGCAGTCTTGGACAACATCGGGTATTCTCCTGCAATCGAGAGCCAGAATTCACTCAGTATTTTCTTGGCAAAAACACACTGTTGTGTCCGGTCACTGAAAAGTTCCAGCAGTGCACCCTCAGGTTCAGAGGACAGATCATTGCTGGTGGAGCCGGTGAGTGGTTGATGTACCCAATCATACTTCTCCTGTGTTTGCTCTTTGGAGAAAATATTTCTGAAAATATCGAAGAAAATCTCAGAGCTGAGTGGCAATGTTGGCTTTATAAAATGGACGTTGATATCATTCTGCTCCACAATATGCTGCAGCTCAGGAAAAACTTCCAAATCACCTCTTTCCATACGAGCAATCCAACGCTCTAACTTCTTTATGAAGGCATCCACTTTGTCTGGCAGGGACAAAATGTGGTGTTGGGACCTGGTAATGACACGTTCAGGGTGTTGAGTTTGTCAGAAATTCTGGCCAGGTATGCAAGACAAACCAACCATTTGCTGTCTGTCAGGTGGTCTGCCAGAGGGGAACTTGCATTTGAGAGGAAGATGCACCTCATCCTGCATCTTGGGTAAGGAGTTTCCCCCTTGAAAGCCCCTTACCTCAGTTTGAAAAAGCAGAGCTTGTTGTTCTAAGCCCATCTCTTGGCAGAGAGCTGAGCAGAGCATGACATTCAGTGGGTGATTTAATGTAGTTTACTAGTTTGATTGCAGGTTGCAGACACTCATCAAGTGGTTATTCTAGTGTTTTGGCAGCAAAGGCCTCGATGAATGATGCAGTGGGTAATTTTAATGTGTGGTGCCACTTTCAAAGTTTTGGCTCTTAATCTCTTGTTTTTCCCCACATTGATCCAACCTCGTCTGCACATATTCTGGTTTCCCAACACAAACCCTCCTCAGTCATCTTACTGTCCAGTTTGTTGAAAATGTCCTCACTGGTGCATGTCCATCCCAAGCAGAGCAGAGCAGCATATCCTCCTGGAGTTTCATTTTGTGGTTGTATCTAACAAAGACTGGTCAGTGATATATATGCTCATCTTTTTGATATATATGCTCGTCTATTGCCAAGAAAGCATAGATTTCTTAACTTGTTCAGTGAGCTGATGGTTTGATGTCGTGGCCGTGTCACAAATGCATCATCAGTATCATCTGAGAGCGGAATTTTCTCAAGAGCATTTGTTGTTTTCTCACCATGCGTAACACAATTCAGGATCAGGGTTTCACCAGTTGTGTGGGTCTTTTTGTTTTTTTTTTGTTTTTTTTTTTGACTGTCCTAAGTATGCTACTTCATATGACGCTGCAAATACGTTGGCAGGTACGGTAGCTTTGCTTGTATTTAACTGTCTTTTGCCAAACAGTTCCTCCTTTTTACTGTACGTTGAAAAACTCCATGGGTTTGTCAGTGTAATTTGGATGTCTGGTTTGAAGATTTTCACTGGGCTTTAAATTTTCATGTGCCAAAATCTCACAGCAAGTACACACTCTGGGCTTTCCATGTCATTTAAAAAGCACCGGGTAGACAGTTTTGTCTAACCACGCTGAGGTTCGTTACGTTTCTCATTTGAAGCTGAGGTCACAGAAGTCATTTGATGAGTTGTAGACCCACTTGGACATGGCTCCTCTTGCTGTTGGATGTTTTTTAAGATTTTTTTGAGATGCCACCGCCATGTTGGCAGCAACAAAAGCTAGCTGGCTTATATCAACGTACAACATTTTGAAATTCACACTTGCTGGCTAGTGTTAACTGCGACCGTGCTGCACAATTTGCATTACCGCTGCCTCCGTTTCTGCTGGATTGTTTTTTCCCGACCACCAGAGAGCATCAGAAGCTCTTCAAGTTTGAAGTGCGATGCTGATGCATGCATCAATGTCGCATATGATGATGGTGGAGGAAACATAACTGTCCCATAACTCATGTCTCTCTTTCCTGCTCGTTTCCTCCCCTCCTCTCCTCCCATCTTCCACCTCACACTTCCAGGTAGGAATGGAGGAGAGGAGAAGAGGAAGAAAAGAAGGAAAGGAAAGGAACATATCTCAAGCCTTGCCAGTACTTCTTTGAGCCATTTCTTCAACTGAAACTAAAGTTATGAGAGTAGATGTTATGTTCCTTAGTATCCAAATTCAATATTTTTACTTTATAAAATGAAAATGTGTTGATTTTTCCCAACTGAAAAACTGCAATCATGTTGAATCATAACCATAACAGAAAGGCAATAGTGATTATTCTAATTATTCAAATTTTTGAACTCAAAATCACATTTCTGTCATTTATAATTAGTTAAAATTTCCTCCAGTGATTAAACATGTTTATTCCAAAAACAGCCACATTTTACTTCTTAAAGAAGGGCTACTTAAATACAAGTCTTAGAGATCCGCTTACATTTTCATGTTGTTAAAGGTCCAGGAAGGATTAAGTGAGTGATATTTAAATTTCAAAAACTCCAGAACTTTCTACACAGAAAAATTAATGCATTAATCTTCAAGTCCTTAAACTTGATGTGTGATGGCCAGGTGGAGTATTCATTAGTGAGTTTTCTGCTGTATTCATAGCTGAAAATGGTGATTCACAGCCATAAACATGCTGAGAATGTGAAGGTTTCTTCAGGCAGAGAGTGTCTGTAGCAGGAACCTTCTTTGTTCAGAAAGTGACACACAGACAAGGTGAGATTCCTGCAGAGACAGTTTGTCTGGAGTTCAATCGCTTTAGTTTACAGAGAAGCTGTACCAGCCCAGGGGCAAATTATCTGTTTCTGTTGAGAATTCAGTGACATTTCTGACAAGGAAATTTTGTTCAAAATGGGGTTTGTTTGGCGTTGTAGTGGCATTTAATCACCACTCTTCACAATTTCCATTTCCTTTTTTCAACCCAAGCTCCAACAAGAAGCATACTAACTTCCTGCTAGCTGCTCAAAGATGACAGGGACGTGATAGCGAGCCGTACAGGTCAGTCTTTCCTGTTCAGATTAAAATGTATTTTGGCCTTTATAGGAGCAATTTATGATAGGAGTAAGATGTGGACTCCAAATCATCAGTGTGAGTGAGTGGCACAGCTTGTACTATGAAGTTATATACTTCTCCAAAAATAACCATTAACAAGTTTGGGAGAAATAAATACATATATATTAAAGCTGGAGAAGCAGCTGGATTAAAAGAACTTTGATCCAAGAAAATACAGCATTTGAAGTGACATACTTCATAAACAAGTTGGTTTCCATATGGCTCCACCACTTCAGGATAAGAGGGAATTACTCAGCGTGTGCTTGCATGCAATGCAAGTCTCACTGTATGCAATCCTGCATGCTTATTATTTTTTTAAAAATTTGCGACTCGTCCCAAATGATTGGGCCCAACACCACATGTCAACGTGCAGCTTGATTGGGATTGGTGTACTGTGACTTCTGGTAATGATACATCAGAGCGTTCTGCAAAAAAAAATGCTCAACTGGCGATGGTTCCCACAATACATGGTCACAATCAGAGCTCTGCCTTAAAAGTATCTGCAGCTCAGAATCTGTAGAAGCTACATAACCACTTAGCATAGGTTTAAAATCTCACCCAATGCTCTGGGAATAAAATTTACACTGATCAGCCTGATGGTGGCACTGTAATAACCACTTCTATATTATTACTTATGAACCCATAAGTGATGGAATTAAAAATTCTTTCTTTCCTGGATTCCTTGGGTTTAAATGAATCCAATTCAATAAAGCCACATCATTTCTGCCAGACTAGATTTTCTGCCATTGTTTTAAATTTCAAAGCAGTTTTTTGTATCTGGCTGAACCAAGATGGAAAAAAACCTACATTGTTTTTTTGTTTTTTTTTAATATCCTTACCGTTTTGCTGCAAGTGGCTGCCAAAATTGAGTGGGTGTGGCTCATTTTGCTATAGCTCATGAATTAATTAGTCTATTATAGCAAAATATGGTGGACGTGCAGTACAGACGTATGCAAAAAATAAATGATGGTGGCACTATAACAACCACAGTTGAATTTTGTCAATAGCTTCTGAGTTCTTTATTTTCTCTCTGTCCCTTTCATGGTGAGATTCTTCACCATAATTCCTGGCTAGGAGGCACACATAATACATTTTCTTCATAAAATATAGACATTTAGCTTATTTAAGACAGTGTTGGAGTGTTGTATGCTTTCCATTGAGTTAATATACAATTATATGATTGTTTAATAATTAATTATCAATAATTACAGTTGTAAGTTATGTTGCTTGTGTTCTTTAGGGGCCTCCTTCCCAGGACGGAAGAGTGTCTTCACTCATCAGACATCAGGTCCTTCATCAGGATGTGAAGCAGCTCGGTGGGTATCTGAAGTTGAGCTTTATCAAAAAAAAAAAAAAAAACCTCCTCTGTACATGTCCAAACCATCTCAGTCTGGCCTCTCTGACTTTATCTCCAAAACATCAAAACATGCGCTGTCCGTACTGTGGGTACATGAGCTCTCAAATTAAAGGGCCATACTGGTGATTTTGCATGTTTAAGTCCAATGAATATAGCATGCATACGGGCTACGTTACCAACAACCAATTTCTAAAACATAAAACCATATTTTATTTTTCTTGTTATTTTGCCAGATCCCCTAAACTTTCAAAATTAAATATTCAGGTGATACACCTGCCTTAAATTATTTACTGTTTTGCCCGCTAACACGTACGTCTGAATGTAGAAGGGATGGTTGTTTTTCATTTCTCGGTAAAATCCGTTTCTCCTGGGACTATATTTCTTGGCGGAGACGTATGTTGTCTTCTGTGCAGCTCCATTTAACTTTTTTTATCGAAGAAACTTTATTTAATAGACGTTGTGTTTGCTGCGATGGATTACTTACCATAAGCGTGTTTCAAATCTCTACAAGTTGATTTTTATACCAATGGCAGTCTGGAAGGCAGAAAAAAAGAATTCTGATATTTAGTATATTTTGATAAATGTTTTTCAGTAACTTAATGTGATAGATTGGGCTCAAACATGCAAAATCACTGGTATGCTACTTTAAAGGCACAGTCACGTTAATAAATCTTACATTTCTACATTTCTGTCCAGCGTGGTCTACATTACCTGAGCTGTTTTTTTTTTGTTGTTTTTTTTTTTAACACAGTCCATCCTAAAATGGACATAACTCATTTAATTTCCAGACTTTCTCACCTCTTTATGTCTTCGTCTCCGTCAGGACTCCGACACGCCGGCCTACGGGGCCGACGTGCTGCGCTGGTGGGTGGCAGAGTCCAACGTTTTCTCTGAGGTTCAGATCGGACCCAATGCCCTGAGCTCTGCCAGAGACAGCATCGGCAAGGTACCAGCAGGGGGCAGCACTGAGCGGTTAACGTCAGAATGTCTTTCTTCGTCTTTCAAACAGAGAAGAACGTTGTAGTTACCTCCACGGTCCGTGCATCCTTCGTTCTTTTCATATCCATTTAAGAATCCAAAATCAGAAAACGAAAAAACAGTTTATTTCATTATTCATTTACAAATCTAACATTTAAAAAAAAAAATAATGAATTGTTTTTCCTACTTTCAATTTTATGCTCAAATTAAGAATAGAAAATGAGAAAACGGAGCCATGGACCAAATTGGAGAATTAAAATTCTCCATGATCATCATTGCTAGCAAAACAGGAAACGCTAGTAAAACACAGAATTAAGCTGACAATTCACTAACTTCCAGGTCATACCAATTTGGAAAGCTTAAAATATCAAAATCAAGTTTGGTCCGTGGCCCCCTTTTCTCATTTTCTATTTTTAACTTGATCATAAAATCGAAAGTATGAAAAAGAAGTCATTTCTTTTTTCTTTTTTATGTTGGATTTGTAAATAAATATCAAAAGAACGAGTGATACACAGATTTAAAAGAACCAAGTTGTCCATCGGTTTGTTTATAGTAACTATATCTGTTAATACAGTGAATATTGTGATATATTTTTCAGTCAAGCTGTTCAGAATAAACAACAATCTGCACTGATCTTTCTCAGCCAAACATGGAATTACAGCCGCTTTTTATCCATGAATCTGAAGAAAACCACATGCTGATATTTCAGAGAACGCAGCTGTTAAACGTTTCAGGAGGAATTCATATTATTTATGGATGGCTGTTGATGAAAATGTGTTTGACCTAGAAGACAAATGTTAAATTCCAATGTCACCTCATAAGTGGAATGAATATATTCCACTTATCAGTCTTTATTGTCCTCGATTGACACCTGTGACACTTTTAGAGCCGCTAAATGTTAAACTATTCTATTTCTAGTTTCTCATTTTTCTTCTTCGTTCTTCTAATTTTTAGGTTTATTTGCATATCTAAATTGGAAGTGTGGAATATATGCAGACAGCATGTTGTTACTCAGGGCGTATGACATTTGTGCAGCATTTGCCAACATCACCTTCTGATTTATTTTCGTAACAGCCTGTTTAAAGCTTTAAACCCTCTGAGGTCTGAAGAAGAATTTTAAAAAGATGTAGAAATTTTTTCCTTTTTTTTTTTTTTTTTTTTTTTTTTTTTTTTTTTTTTTTTTTTTTTTTTTTT
>VXCM01000370.1:30607-54342 GCA_014773175.1 Lucifuga dentata
CAATTTATTTTTTAGAAGCAAGACTTTTCTGTAACGTCAAAACAAAATTGGCATGTGACAGAAATGAATTTAGGAATGACAAAAATGAAATTAAATGTAAAATTGTAAAATGACTTTAGACTGCAGAGGGTTTAAAAATAGCCAAGAGCAGGAATCCCAGTCAGTGCTACGGATCTTTATACATGTTCATGTTCTCTCTGACATGGAGATTAACAGGATTTGAAAACAAGAAAACATATGACTTATTGTATGTTTTTCTTGTGTTGCTCTCTGCTGATGATGTCTTTTCAAATCTCTTAGCTCACATACAGTCAGGGTGGAAATAATGAATTACATTTACTCTCATTACTGTAACAAATCAAATTTTTTCTGTACTTGTACTTTTTTGAATTGTACTTGTACTCTTCTGTTTAAAAAAGAAGTTTTACTCTTAAGTAATTTTAATTACAAGTATAATACTTAGGTACATTTTAATTGACATCTGCTACAGAGTAAAAAAAAATAGACATAAAAAAGTGCTGAGGAACTGCAGCGGCTGCAAGAAAATAAAGCCATAAACACGATGCTAAAGATGGAGAGAACGAGTTCAGAGGACCAGAAAATCGACGAATTAGAAGAAAACGATCCCTGGCCATATTTAAGCGACCAGTTTAGCTTTATAAAGAAAAAAGCTAAAAAGCCACTTTGCTGAAAAACATGGAGTTAGCGGCTAATCAGAACTTAGCATCAAACCTGCATGCAGAGGTAAGTTAGCTAACTTTATCCTGTTAATTATTCATACTAGTCTCTTTGTTGACATCTATGTCCAAAATAACATGCTTTCACTTGCTTCTGGGTTGCAGTTTGGTTAGCTACTGAAAAATGAACACCTTAATGTTGATTAAGAGTAGCTACTAGTTAATTGACCTGAGCATTAGCATGTGTTAATTGACCTTAGCGTTAGCATGTGTTAATTGAACTTAGCATTAGCATGAATAGGATGGGCAGTTTCAGTGTTTAATTTTTATAGTCAAATATTATAACAGTTAAATTGACTGCAATTCTTTTTTCCTCCCATATTCAGAGTAATATCAATTAATATTGAATATTCAGCAGGATAACACCTTTTAGCAAAGTCTTTACTCAGAGAGCATTGCAGCAACATTGTTTAAAATGTATGTATTTTTGCATTTTTTGGTTAATGTAACTCAGTACTTTTTACAAAGAGTACATTTGGGACAGGACTCTTTTTTTTTTACTTTTAAGTACATTTCTACACAAGTACTTTTACTTGAGTAAAATATTTTATTTCTTTCCACCTCTGCATAAAGTCGTACATCTGTATCACAGTGATGCTGTCACCTCAGGCACCAAAAAATCTGCCACCTTCTTCCATTCATTATCTTAGGCTGCATTATCTCTACATTCTTTGTATATTTTTCTTCTGAATATGTCCTCTGCTTTATATTCACTGCACACAGAGATAAAATTGGATTTGAGAGAAAAGGAGACATGACTCAAAACGGAAAATTTACTTACAGGTGAGGGGATCATGTGTGTATCTTGTAATCTTGTACAGTTAATTTGTTTTACATGTAAAAGAGTCCAGGTATTTGACAGTCTGCATCACATTTACGCTATGAGAGAATAATAATGTTCTGTGTGTGCACTGGAAACAGCTTTCAGTTCAACAGATTTTATCCTGAAGGAATGGCTTATGAGTGTGCGCTTGAAATGGATTTCTGAAGTAATATGTTGTTAGATCTTCTGATAACAACATATTTGAAACAAGACGTGAACATGAATCATGCCAGTGTAGCTGTCTCATGAAAAGGAGGGGCAAGAATGTATGATAGAAAATAGAGGTTACAGAACTTAGACGTGTGCATTGAAGTGTGATCTGTGTTTAGGGATATGTTATCTTGATAATGACATCAATTGTCTGGACTTGTTGGATTCCTTATATCCTTTGAACAATTTGAGAGGAAAGATGATTTGTTCAACAAAATCTTTTTCTGTTACCTTAAGTTATAATCTTTATCAGAACCACTTTGGGACCTGGAATGACTATCTGTTCTTACTGATGTGCAGAAGCTGCTCCATGAGGGAAATGTGCACATAGCGTAAATGCTCAAATGGCCAGGGCCTTTATTTCCCTCAACTGCACAGAGAACCAGGCCTTTATTTGAGGCAGGGTTTTATTAGATGCAGGCCATTATTTCTAATTTTAAGCTACATAATCTCCATGCTTCTCACCTAAGTTTCCCGTGGCTGTGTTATAGTTAGAGTCCTTCAGTTTTCCTTTAAAACAATCTGGGAACAATGAGTGCTGTGTTGTGCTGAAAGTAAGGCAGCATCCCTGTAACGGCTGTTTATGGATGTGTGGTGTGAAGCAAAACTGAAACTGAAACTAGAACCTCGTAGCGTTCAGTGTGTCCCACCGCCAATGGACAAACCCATAACTGCATAAAAAGCACCGCCACAAGGGAGAAGCATGTCAGTGTGAACACGTCTCCAGGCAGCTTTTATAAAGGTTGATTTTCATCCACTTTACCCACTTTCCTGGGTTGGTGATGACAGCGGAGCACCACTCACTCCTCACTGGGATGGGCTCCACGTTTACAGCTTTGTTTCACGTTGAGCCCGGCCACCTTCAGGCTAAAGGGACGGTGGCTGGAAAAGGGTTTAAAGTGGTTTGGTATTTCAGACGTAGCTGCTGTCATCTGGTGGCAGCAGCAGATTACACTAATATTTACTTGGGCCAGTAACAGACACCAAACCTGGCCTTTATTTCTTCCCACTGACTTCACACCCGGCTATAATTAGATATCGGCCATTATTTGAATACTGTTTTTTATTAGACTGTTTAAGGTATTTATGTATTCTCTATTGTTGAACAAGGGTCTAAAGATTTGCTAAGACACTCTAAAGCCCTTTTCCATTGTGGAGCTGAATTGTACTGAGCCAACATCTGCACCTTTTTCTACTACATGCCATACCTAACCCGAGCCGTGCTGAAGCGAGCTGAAATTCTGATTTTTCAGCCCTGCTTCGAACCCACCTCCATCCTCAACAGGGCCGTGGTGACATACCGTGCTCTGATTGGCTCAAATGTTTGTCAGCAATACAAGCGACAGAGGGACAGGATACAGAGCACCATGTTTAAAACACCGGAGACTTTCCAGCCGACATACAATAAGCGGATAATCTGTTCACAACTTTATCATTTCCAATCCACAATTCTGATGGAGAATGAGATACAAGCGCTCATGAGAAATCTACTAGGAAATGATGGTGAAATTCTCCGTCGGCAACGAACTAAAATTGCGTTACTCATGCGTTGTTTTTTTGCTCTGCTTCGTGATTGAGCCCCTGAAAAAGAGATCACAAGTGTGGGAGTATTTTGAATTATTGCCTCTAAATAGCATAACTAATGGTTAAATTTAATACTTGAAATAAATTTGATTTCTAGAAATTACTTAATACTGGTCATAAAATCAAGTGACATGGAAATCTGATTGCCCCTCGTAACTAAATGCTCTTTGCAAATGAACAGTTGTGTTGAAAATATTGTATGAAACCTCAGAAAAGGGTGCAACACTTTTCTGAAAATTTGGCAGCCCTATTTAGATTATATCGGTACATTGCGGGCACCACAGAGGTGTGGTCATCTTTGCCACAAGTCCTCCCTAAAGGACTGTGTGTTTTGTCTCCTAGGCATTTTTGTTTAGTTTTTGTTTTTTGCTTTTGTTTTATTCATTTATTTATTTAAAAAATCTTTTTTTTTTTAAAATCTTGATACTGTCTGCATTGTGATTGGACCTCAGTAAGCCGGAACCTAAGCTGTTAAAACCTGTTTCCTCTGCTTCATGGACGAGTTCCATCAATTAAAAAAAAAAAAGGTAAAAACTTTTTTGCATGGGCTGTCACCATCTTTGTTCCATTTCAGGTACCATTTGCAGCAAATCACAAGTCCTGATTCAAAAATATCTTTTTTAACGAGAGCGAGCTGGAAAAGGCGGGGTGACATTTTCAACTTGTCTCCTGAATGTCTCTCTGTAGAATTGCATTTACACCTGGATATCTGAGTGAGATCTGATCGCCATGTGAGAACAGATGGGATTGCACTGTGGTAGCAATGCATTCTGTGCACATTTACACCTTGCATTTTTCCTTATAAAGTTTCTGGATGAAGAGCTATTTTAATGCGAGGGTGTAAATGGGGCCCGAGAGTGCATTTGAAAATGTGGCAATAATGCAAAAACACCATCTGCTCCTACTGTACAGATTGATTAAATGAATATGAGAGTGGTGTCACCGTTCATCCACACACATCAGCCTAAGGGTACGAAAAAACTGAAAACTAAACCTGCTTAGTACATTATTCTATTCCTTAGTTATTCTTGAGAAGACAACAAAGCTGAAAAGTCTATCTCAAGGACGAGCTGAGCGATTCTCGCTAAAAGCTGCATGTCCGTACAGATCATCACGCTGGATGTCATTCATGCTGACAGATTAGAACTGGGGGATCATAAAGAGACAGTGGATCCAGGGGACTGCCTGCATTTGATACACACCCAGTGAAAATGTCATACTCAGGGCTCAGAGGCTCACCAGATCCTCAAACTGCACACCAAGGACACACATCATTTGTCACACATCCTCAGAATCACTCCACCATGATGACAACGAAGGATTCCACAGAGTGCCGTATACACTTATGCACTATGTTAATATTATTTGCTGTTCATCTGACTTTATACTGCATTTCTCTTCTTTGTGTTGCAGACTTTTCGCTTTCTGAAGACAGGAAAATCAACACAAGCTGTGCTTCTGATATGATAATAAAAACTATTATAAAAGTCTCAGCGTTTTATTTTTCTGATTGAGAGACGATGCAAGTTTTCATTTCAAGCCTTGACATCAGATGATTTCGCTGATTAGTTCTTTTAAAGGTGAAATGGTATTTTAGGTTATTACGCTTCCTGCAAACTGTGATAACAGTCTCACTGTGAGATGGGCATAATGAAATCTCCATCATAGTGAGACCAACAAGAAGCTGATGTGTCAGATTTTGCAACGAATGCCTGTTGAATGATGGTGCTATGACAAACAGGAATAAAAACTTCAGGCAGAAACGTCATCTGTGCTGGTTTCTGTTAAATGCCAATATTTCACTTTACTCTTTGTTCCATTAATTACTATGAGGTGGGTCGTAGCAGTAGTCAGGTTGGGAGAATGTAGTCCTGAATTTCTGACCTTTTCCATATTTTGTATCAGTCTGTTTTTAATCACAATAGTGCTGAATTGGCCATCGGTGGACGTGTCTCATACTGTGATCGAGGACCTTCATAACAGTTCTTTAATGATTGCTAACTTTCATCAGCAATGTTCCAAAATCACAAAGTCTGTCAGAGCGTTAGGCTGGTTCAGTCAGACTAGAATTTGTTTCTTCCCTTGGTAAAGTTAGTTTGGGCAGGTGTGAACACAGCAGTCACACCTGGGTGTGACCAAAACCCTCCACACCAAGACCGTTTTGAGGAAATGGTCTCAATCTGTTTCCAAACAAACTTGAAGCAGTCTGTTTCTGGTCTAAGCATGATCTGACTTCTGAACCAAATACAGAACACTCTACTAATGTGTTAACTGAGATGAAGACTGGATGTCTTCAGTACTCGGTCTCTCTGGAGAATTCTTGGGTACTGCTGGTTTGACTGTGTTAAATGAGCGGTTGCTCTGGGAGGCCCGGATAAGACCAATTACCAGCATTGTGAGGGAGTGCCAGATACGACACTACGGCCATATGGCGTGTTTTCCTGAGGATGATCCAGCACTCAGGTGCCTCACTGCTGAGGACTCCAGTGACTGGACCAGGCCGCAGCAAATGGATGGGTATCTCCGCGAGATGGGGATGGACGCGGGTCTGACAGGATGGTTGCCAACCAGGACCCAGGGCGTTTCTGTCGCATGGTGGATGAGGCAACGTACAGCCCAGCGCATGCTCCTGACCTGACCTGGCTGACCTGGTAACTGATCTAGAACCAGAGATGGCTATAGTTCTGTGGTTAACGTTAAGTAAACACCTTTGATTAACAAATCCAACGGATGCTTTGAGAAGGGGGAAACATATTCACGCCTGCAGATGAAGATGTTGAAGGTTAGCATGTTGTATGTGCTCAGTATGAACTCCGTTTTTCTGTTAAGCCTCTGAAGGCAGCACATCAACATAGAGCAGCAAGTGTTTTTTCAGAGCTTATTTTGAAGTCAAATTCAGCATTCTGCTGCCATAGCTTTGTTGGTATATGACCCAAATGATGATGGACCTTTTTTTCCTGTATACTGACCAATGAGCAGAGTGAGTGTTCTCACATGACTTTTGGTTTAATTTGATTTTTTCCTACTGTAATGATTTAGTTCCTGATTTTGGACCAAATCAAACAGATTACAGGTCTGAAAATGCTCTTAGGCTGGATTTACACTACAAGTCTTGATGCTCAATTCCGATCATTTGCCTGTATCTGATTTTTTGTTCAGTGTATTTACATTTTCTTTTTGAAAATGTAAAAATACAGGTATCATATCTGATACCTGTATTTACACAGCTTTTACCTGTAGCAGCCCCGATGCAGTTGGCTTCTGCATTTCTGAAATGGATGTAAACAAAATGCTTCAATGAACTAAGATGAGAGAACTGTTTAAAATATAATCAGCGGGTTAAAACTTTCACACGCGGAGAGAAACATCTGATATGTTGTTTGAGTGTTTATCTCTCCCATCGGGACTCATATTTTCGTCGGGCGATCACGGAGGAGAAGCGGGTGGAATTGAAGTTTTGCTGCTGTAACCCCATTTGACAAACACACCAGCATGTCTGATATATATAGTATGTCCTCCATTTTTGTTTACAGAGAGCGATCATCTTATTGATCACTTACATCATCCATATGTGGATAAGGTAGAATGTTATGTAGGAGTCGGAATGGGAAGGAATTTCTGATTCGTGTGTTTAGACAGCAGTCTCATTGGTGGATATCTGACACATATCCGATTTATTTCCACATATGCGAGCGGTCCAAAACAGATCTGAGAATATCCAATTCCATGTGGCTTTTTACCATTTACATCTTCAGGAAGCGTATGCGATATGTGTTGCATGTGAGCAAAAGATCGTAATCAGGTCACGTGTGTGGTCGTGTAAATCCAGTCTTAGATTGTGCAATTAAAACCACTTTAAATCACTTTGAATGTTAAAACATACAACAGAATGCAACTTCTATGCAATTTTATTACAGTAAAACTTTGCATTTTCTTCACTGTAATAGCGTAAAGGTATTAATATGTAACACTGGACATATATGAGGAAATAGCAGCACTGATACGTGTTGTCACACCAGCCTGAGTGCTTCCTATGTCTCTGTATAATAAATGGTTCACTTTGCGCTGCCAACATAAACCTGTTAGTCCATTAAACGAGTCAAGCTGCCCGCTGGCGTGCAGGCCAGATGTCACAGCTACTTTACCACTGTGACCAGCGCTGCCATCTGAGCGTGCTTCACTAGTCACAGCTCATATCTCATTATTTTCTAATAACAGCAGCCTGCTGCAACTCGATATTATTACTGACACTTTGTATAAGCAGTATGGGCATCCAGCTCACATTAATGTGCATGAATTAAATATTTCTAGATTAATTTAAAATCAACAAATCAATTGAGTTCATTGTGATGAGAATGATCAGCCTTTCTTCATGTTTTGGGATGGAAATGAATTCATAACTCCACCCGTTTCTGTACCAGTTAAACCCATTTCATCAAAACAGGCATCAATGATTCAGAGATCTGTTTATTTGATTTGCTCAGTGACATTTCCCTGCCTTAATATCACTTGATCTGAACGCTGGATGTTCAAAACAGGAAATGGGTCACAAAGTAGGCGATAAACAGTATAACAAGCATTTCCAGATACCTGAGGAAACTCAGCTGTGTTTAGACAGCTGCTTGATGAGCCTGAATAGAAAATACAGGCTATCACCCAAATCTAAAATGATTTCTTCAGCGGTGTAATGCCTGTGAAGAAATGCTACACAGAGACCTTGATGTGTTTTGATCATTTTCATGTTTCCCTTGTGGCAGCAGTTTGGCGTATGAGCCTGGTGACAGAATGTGATGATGAGCTATAATATAGCACGAGCTGCAAATTTAAGAAAGTCGGCTGCTACTGTAAACGGCTACATCTGCTTTTAACTCCCATATACCCCAAACTCTGCCCTCCAGCTCATTAAAGCTATTTTTGGAGAGATGTGTTTTGAAATGTACTGGTGCTCTGTTCGCACGCGTGTGTGCGTGTGTGTGTGTGTGTGCAGGTATAAACTAAGCAGCAACTGGGCCAAATCTTTTTCCCTACAGATCCAGTCATTTACATTTAGCACACAAAATGTCCTCACAAGCACAGTATTGCTTGGACCAGGCATGGGCAACTGGCGGCCCAGGGGCCAGATATGGTCCACACCTTTAATCTATCAGGCCCTTGGATGACTTCTCAATTAATAAAAGTGAAAATTATGAAATTGTTTTCCTTTGTTATTACTACCATCCATCAGCAGAGGGCGCTTGCTCATTACTGAAGCTGCCTTATGAGACGTGCTCCTGTTAGCTCCTATGTCAGCTGTTGTTGTATAGTTGTTGCTAAGTCAGGTAAAAGAGGAAAGATGAGTGTCAAGAAAAGAAAAGTTGACTTAAAATACCATTCATTCAAGTCAAGATGGGACATGGATTACCTTTTTACAGAATTTAAAGGTAAGTCAATGTGTTTGGTGTCTGGAAACAATGTCAACGATGAAGGACTTCAACTTGAGTTGCCACGACAACACTATGCAAAAAGACAAATATGACAGGAACACCGGAGCTGCTAGAGCTGTTATTGTGGCTGATCTGCAGCATCAGCAGAATTTTTTTTTGTAAAAATCGCTACTACACAGGAATCATCTGTTAAATGTTTTACATAGTTTCACTGGAGCTAGCTAAAGCTTTTTAGCCCTTGTCAGAATTAGTAAAGTGGTATGCAGTGGATTAATTCAATTCATTCTTTCATTTTAATTCAATCTATTACAGATTTAAAAAACAGATTTGAAAATGTTGTTCAATTAACAAAAAAAAAGATGACTGAATTGTTTTTGTGCTTTATAAAACTTTTAAATACTAAACTAATTACTGAGTTCACAGTAATTTTTGTTTTATTTAATGTGCAGCCCTTTGACTGTGAGAATGAAATTTTATTGGCCTCGTCCTCATCAAAGTCGCCCATCCTTGACTTGGATGTTCTCATATTTTTCCACACATTGTGGAAGGATTCAAGCCCATCCAGCAGCCTGCAGATGCACTCCTGAGCAGTACAGCTTCTTTACAGATCTATAAATCTATGGTAACAGGATTACATAGTGTATTTCTAAATAAAATCTCCTCCCAAACACAATAAAACTCCACATAAAACAAAATTTGCATACATTATCTTTGTGTACGAGTGTGGATCATTCCCAAAGAACACCAAACTCTTTGATAAACAGTGGAATCTCAGACTGCTGTGTGTGTGTGTGAGTGTGTTTGTGCACGCGTGTTATGATGTATTATACAAATAGAAGCTGTTACATACATCTTAATATTCTGATTACAAATAGCTGTTTATGGTAAACATATTTCCTTCACTCTAAGAAATTTCCCTGTGAAATTGCAGTAAACTACTGGCAGCTACAGACGTCAGCGTGATACTGTTAGTTTACAACATCCATACTGTAACTTATATCAACAGTCTGTTACTGCTAAATTCATAACAGTTCGCTGGTATTGGTCAATATTTTTGTCTATTTTTCAAAAACTCAAGACACCAATCTTAATGAAAAAAAATATTTTTTTTAATTCAAATTTGCATACATCACTACATGAACAAGACAATAAAACAAACAAAGACTAACAAATATCACAACTCTCAAATATAACATAAAAACAAAACACAACAAAAAAGGGCCTCCAAAAAAGAAATATATATATATATATAAACTAAGATACTAGAAAGTTCCCCCAGATTTCATATTTATCTTTATCATATTTTTCTAATCTTCTAATTAACATAACCTCATAACACATTGTTTTCACCAATACATTCATTCTGAAGGAGGGGCTTCAGTGCTTTTCCAGTGCCTGAGAATAAGTCTCAGCGCTGACACTATACCCAGACTTAACACTTTAAACTGAGTCTTATTAATTCCTTTAACTTCAGTTTCATCATTTAAGAGACAAGGTTTTGGTGTCCAAGAAACAGGAAATCCCAACCCCTCTTCCAAAGTTTTCAATGTTTTATCCCAAAATGGGTAAACAACAGAACAATTCCACAAAGCATGCATTAACGTCCCTTTCTTTTCTTTACTATCTGTGCAACACTTTATACATTATACCTTTTCCTTTGGCCTCCCTTAGATTCTTTCCGATATTTGAAATTATATTTAACCAAGAATTCTTATCTGTCTCTGATTCCAAATCCTTCTGCCGCAGAATTTGAAGAAACTCACATTTATCACTCCTTGCTTTTAGCAGCATCTTATAACATATTGAGGCCTTTCTGTTATACTTTGGCAACTTAAAAAAAAAAAAAATCTAAGATTACATTACTATCTTGGAAATCAATATTATTTCTCTTAGTATGAAATCAATTAATGAAAAAATTCTTATAAACATGTGCAGTTTATCCAAGATGCAGATATTGATCCAGATCTATTGGATTAAAACGTGCTCAGACATGAGTCGCATTTATGAACACAAACTAATATGTCTGGAAAAAGTGCAAAGAACCTCCATGTAGCATAGATGATGCTGATGCTGAATGAATCATAAAGTTGCAGGATAAATCTTTTTTCCACATCTGATCTCAAAGTAACGGTGGTAAAATTCTGACTTGAAAGGTGAAATTAGAGGACAGTTGGGCCTTGGTGGATGTTTGCTCTCTGAGGCACGTTGACTATATTATGTCTGCTGTTACCATCAAATTCAACCTGCTACCTTACATCCATCCAGGTGACAATGAGATGCCACTGTCAAGATTCAGAGTCCCAGATATCCAGGAAAAAAGCAGTTTCATTTTTATCTAGAATGTATTTCCTTTCAGAGCCAAAGAAAAAAACACACACACATTGTTGGATTTGACCTGAATAATAAACATGCTTGTTTCTCAGAGGGAAAGGTGATCCATCCAGTCCGCATGAACAGCCAGCTATCGATTTAGCTTCTGATTGTCAGTTAAGAGCATGTCTCCAGATACTAATGAAAACGATATTACACAACCTATAGGGAATGCTTTCCAATGAAACAGGCGAAATTAGTCACACGTGACATGTTTGCAGAAAAGCAACAGCCAGAGTTTTCTCTTCTGACTGTGCTATTGGCGCGATGGAGAAACAGAAGGAACTTTTGGAGCCCTGGGCGTCACATTCGAACAACTTTTAAGTCTCTCAGATGGCATCAGTTCCAACTTCCCAAAAATCCATCCATCCATCAATTCTATTTGTGTGTGTGTGTGTGTGTGTGTGTGTGTGTGTGTGTGTGTGGCAAGGCATTGCTCCAAAAGCTTGAAGCTACAGAACATAAAACTCTGTAGTGAAATAATGAAATTTATGATTACCACAGTGGCAAAAGCAGGGAAAATAAAGCCCAGGGTAACTACAGCACATTATCCTTTATAGTCAATTTAATAAAACTCAGATGAAAACTAGAACAATAGTTTCAGACATTTACCGCAATTCATTTTATATTAGAAAACATAAACATTGTGCAGCCTTCTTTTACATCCGTTTCTTTGTGTTAGACAATGAAAAGATCTATAGATATCATGTCTTTAGCTGCAGAGGGCTTTGGGATGCATTTCTAATTTCCCAAAAAAAAAAAAAATCCNAAAAAAAAAAAAAATCCATCCATCCATCTTCCTCCACTTATCGAGGTCCAGGCCATGGAGGGAACAGGCTAAATAAATGTTTGTGTCCCTAACCACGTCCTCCAGCTCTTTCTGGAATATCCCAAGGCATTCCTAGGCCAGATGGGATACGGAGCTCTCCACTAATATTGGCGCCTTGATAAATAAAAGCAAAAATACCAAGATGCCAAGTTAAGACCTCTGAGTCTTTTCCTACAATGCTTAATGAGGCTGGAGAACACATGGGAGGGATCTGAGACCATGAGACCTTCAGAATCTCTCTCTAGATCCTTCAGATTTCCAGGTCTACGCTTGTGGACTCTCCTCTTCAGCTCATCCCACAGCTTTTCAGTGGGGTTTAGGTCAGGGGATGATCATGGCAAAACCATGATTTTGTGGAACCATGATTTTCTGTGTTGGTTTTGAGGTTTTGTTGGATTGGTGTCCTGCTGGAAGATCCAACCACGGCCCAGTTGAAGCTTCCTGGTTTTGATCTAATATCTGCTGATACTTGATGGAGTCCATGATACCCTGTATCCTAACAAGTTGTCCAGGGTCTCTGGCAGAAAAACAGCCCCACAACATCAAAGATCACCACCATACTTCACAGTGGGGATGAGCTACTTTTCTGGATGTCAATCATTCACTCTACGCCAAAATCACCTCTGCTGTTTGTTGCCAAAAAGCTCAGTTTTTGTCTCATCTGACCATAGAACTTGGAGCCATTGAAAGTTCCAGTAACATTTGACAAACTGTAGGCGCTTGAGTTTGTTGTTTGATGAGAGCGGAGACTTCTTTCTGGCAAAACTCCCAAACGACTTGTGGTTATGTAGGTGGCGTCTGATCATAGTTTTGGAGATTTTCTGACCCCAAGAAACATCTGCAACTAACATCTGCAATTCTCCAANCTGATCATAGTTTTGGAGATTTTCTGACCCCAAGAAACATCTGCAACTAACATCTGCAATTCTCCAACTGTGATGCTTGGAGATTCATTGGCTGCTCGAACCATCATCTGTGCGTGGGGTCAATATATTCATGTCCTCTTCCAGGCCGATTGAGAAAAATAATGGTTTTATAATAAGAATTTCTTTTTCCTTTCAATTATTTTTCTTGAATTAAAGGTTATATTTTTGTTAATATTTTGAATTAAGAGGATAAACTATAAAGACATGTTTTTCACAGCCCACTTTGCTTTTATTTACCACAGTGCCACTATTAGTGGAGGGTGCTGTATAATCCCTTCAGAATATTCTGGGTTTTCTCTGTGGTCTTCTCGCTGCAGGAACATCTCCTCTGTGAGAAGTGCAGGAATAACCACCTCAGTTGTCTCCTTTTAACGTGAATTAGTAGCGGTCGTACCCTGATGTCTGAGCTCTTAACGCTGTCCCAAAGGGTGCATGCTAACACCCTGCAGGCTGAGCTTAGCATGAGCATATTAGGTCTTTGTCTCAAATAAAAGTTTCCAGTGCCATTTTCATGATTATATAAAAAGAACTGTAGATCCACTTTGACATTTTCTCATTAATACTTTTTTCCCGGCATTTGCTTCAGACATATTTTTCCAATCGTGACGCCTGAGAGGTAAATGCTAGCAGGCTTTTTTTTTTTTTTTAAGAAAATACTTTGATGTAAATAATAATAATAAATTGACAGACCAACTGAAATGCCATTCTGTTGTTGTTTTGTTGTCATCTACAAATGACACTGTCTCTTTACAGTTGTGTCTCTCCACTCTGCATAAATGATTTCATTGCTGGAGGGCAAACACATATGAAACACAGTTTGGAAAAACACCATTACGTTTGTCAGCCCAAGCTGCAGCTCCACAGAAAGCCACAGGCAGGGGTCCTCACGTTACTGATTTATTCATGTTGATTAAATTCTGTGATGTTCTGTTAGTTTTTAAAAAATTTGAAATGGAATTGCTCCACTAGTACTTAATGAACTTTTAAGTAAATCTACAAAGGGAAATACACATACAAATCTACAAGAGAACACTGTTCAATACTGCAAAGGAAAAGCTCTGTTCAATCAGCATTTTCATATCGAGCATCGCATCTGTGGAATTCATGAGAAACAGCAAATATTGTCTCTTTTATGGAAAATTTAAAATCCTTTCTGTTGGACAATCAAAAATATAAACATTATATTATATTTATTTTATATATTGTATGTCACTATGTTTGTTTTATGGCTGCTTATTTGTAACATCCTGGGACTGCGGGTGAAAATTAGCCTTTTAGGCTAAATCTGATACATTTACACCAAGTCTATGCATGATGTTGGTTAATGTGTATTGTCCCTGCAAACAGAAAGAAAGAAAGAAAGAAAGAAAATGTCAGCCAGTGACTGGCTCTTGAAAACCTGCTGAGATTTCCATCACAGAGACTTGAACTATAACTCCTGTCAGAGTCGAAGAAGCAGGTGGTGGTGCTGGAGCTCACTGTTCTCTGGAAAGACCAGATGGAGAAGCCTGGTGTGAAGGTGGAAGTGGGCTGCATGGAACTTACAGGTAAGTGATGGAGGTGAGCAGAGAAGGCAGAGAGATCCACCAGATGGCTGTGGATCCCAACACGTGAACCGTGGAATCCAGGTGCTACAAGGACACAAGCCAGGGCTTGACCAACCGTGGTGGGGTCACCTGCATGTCTGATGTTGACCCAAACATCTGATTACCCCAGATTACATCATGCATGTGTGTGTGTGTGTGTGTGTGTGTGCATATTTATATATATATACACATATAATAACTTTATTTATATAGCACCTTTCTAAAACAAAGTTACAAGGTGCTGCACAGAGCAGACATTAAAAAAACNTTTATTTATATAGCACCTTTCTAAAACAAAGTTACAAGGTGCTGCACAGAGCAGACATTAAAAAAACAAAAGATAAAAGCAAAGGACACAAAGAAAACCCAAATATGTAACAGCACAAAATAAATAACCACAAAAAAACAGTGCAACAGTTAAAAGGAGGCCTTATGATGAAAGAAGGTTTTCAGTAATGTTTTAAAAGACACTGACTTAGCCAACCTGAGATCCGCTGGCAGTTAATTCCACAACTCAGGGGCACAAACAGCAAAGGCCCAGTCACCACTGGTAACAAGGTGAGATTCAGGAACTATCAACAGGTTCCTATCAGAGGATCTCAAACAGCGGTCAGGCTCGTAAGGAGTTAAAAGATCACAAATATGGATAGGCGCCTGGCCGTGTAAGGCTTTAAGCTGAGCCGCAGCATTTTGAATTATCTGAAGCCTATGAATATTTTTCTTACTGATACTGAAGTAAAGTGCATTACAGTAGTCTAGTCTGGAGGTGATAAATGCATGAATGACCTCTTTTAGGTCTGAAAATGAAAGAAAAGGCCTAACCTTAGAGATCAGCCTGAGCTGAAGGAAACAAGTCTGCACAACCTCTGCCACCTGAGCATTAAAGGAGAGCCATGAATAAAAAACCACCCTGAGATGTCAGGGCTCCTGGTTAACATATGTCGATAAAGAGCCCAAGTGATCAAAAAGTGATCAGTACTGTTACGAAGGCTAGAAGGGGTGATTATGATGATTTCTGTTTTAGAGTCGTTGAGCCTGAGGAAATTTTTGGATGTCCAGCATTTAGTGCATGTCAATTACTACTGGGCTTTAGTGGGACATACAGTTGTAGGTCATCAGCATAGAATGGAAGCATATAAATAGAAAATAATAAAGGGCAGAGAACCCTGTGGAACCCTATGGAACCCTGCAGGTGAGTGTAGCGTTTGAGGAAGATACCTCACCGGTTGATACTGAAAAGGATCTATTTGTAAAGTAAGAAACAAACCAGTCCAATGCCACATTACTGATACCAACAAAGGATTCCAGATGGTTAATTAAAATTTTGTGTTTAACTGTGTCAAAGGCTGAGCTACTATTGAGAAGAATTAAAACAGACTATAGACCTACATGTACGGCGAGAAGTAGGTCATTTGAGACCCTAACCAGAGCAGTCTCAATGCTATGAAGAGTAAGAAAACCAAACTGGAATATGTCAAAAATTAGATTTTCATTCATAAAAGAGATCAGTTGTGCTGAGACTACTTTCTCTAAAATATTAGATAAAAATGGTAACTTAGAGATTGGTCTAAAATTATTTAAAACACTAGGATTGAGGGAAGGTTTCTTAAGAAGGGAGCAGACAGTGGCATGTTTAAAATTTGAGAGAAAGATGCTAGAGGATAAAGAGTGATTTACAATGACTAAAATAACTGGAACTACTGTCTCATTAACTTCCTTTAAAAGCCGTGTAGGAATACAATCAGATGTACAGGTGGAAGAATTTAAAAGTGCAACAGTTTGCAGAGAGATTTCCTGAAAATGAGTCAACTGAGAGGATGGACAGGATAGTACGTCAAGTGCTCTAGAGTCCAGAGAAATAACTTGCCAAATCTAAGAGATTTTTTTATTGAAATAATTAAGGAATTCCTGACATTTTTCAGGGAAGGCTTCACCAGAAGGATTAAATGAAGGAGTGATCACAGACTTAATTGTTTGAAAAGAACTTTGTTTTGAAATGAACTCTGGGATTATGACCCTGTTTGGAGATGAAATGTGAGAAATACTGGACTCTGGCATTATTGACTGCAACCTGATAAGTAGACATTAGATCTTTCAGGAAAGCAAGAGAATTTGGAAGCTTATCTTTCTTCCACCTGCACTCTGCTTTTTAAGAAGCCTCACATCATCATTAACCCAGGGCAGAGATGGTGATTTTGCACTTTTATATCTCAAAGGTGCTATGGAGTCTAAAATCTAACACAAGTACTGTTAAAAACATTTAAAATTTCATCAACAGAGATGGAGTGATGAATAGAGGAGATGAGGGGGTCGGCTAATAAAGACTTGGCAAAAATGGTGAGCAGATTCCTAATTTAGAAGGCGAGAGCAGATCTGAGTGGGTGGCTTTGAAGGAGAGCAAAACCTGAAAAAGTAAAACCTTATGGTCGGACAGTGCAAAATCAGCTAAATGTATTTACATTTTCCACATGAAACCCATGGGTAAGAACAAGGTCAAGGGTGTGACCCTTAGCATGACTGAGTTTCTCAACAAGCTGTATAAAATTAAAAGAATCTAATATATATAAGGCCTGAGAGGTGTTGACATTCTCCTGGTTGACTCAGCAGCATCTTGTCAACACCTCACAAGCCACAAGCAAAAGAAAACGTGTTGAGTCACTGGCTAAATCTGTACATGTGTACCACAGCTAAGACATCAAACTGCACATGATTATTTATGAAAAAACTGTGAGCCCCAGCTTTTCCTGAGCTATGGAAGCTCCTCATTGCGATTCACTGTAGCGGCTGCTGTGGAGAGCCTGTGAAGATGAAAAATGTATGTCAGTAGTGAAAAGCCTCGATTCCCTGTGGGGAACTGAAGCTACGAACCATAAGAAAGAGATTAACCAATGCAGCTGTGTGAGAAAGGTGTGCTCACTGTTTTTTCCCCGTCTCCATCTCAAACAGATCATTTTTGAAATGAGCTATTTTTTAATAAATGTACTGTGACAGCTATGATTTAATATAGCAAATAATTTCTGTCAAACTGAGGTACCCAGGGGACAGTTTGCACTCAGAATAATCAACTGAATGCTTTTCAAAGTGTAAAAGCAAAGAAGCTTTAAAAACTAATGCATTTAGTGAAGTACAGACGTTTAATTTTATGACTTTCCTTTCATCATTTAATATGTCTTTTATTCTGGACCACATCACGTCTGAAAAGTTAATTTCTTTGTTATTGCATCTGGCAGAGCTGTGAAATACCCATTAGTTTACAGAGATGACGTGAAGCAATAAGAACAAATTAAAGCAGCAACACACACAACATTTACAGCACGCGATTTTTCATCTTTACTGTAATTAAGGGAAGAATGCAGAGTAAAACGTGGATTAATGGAGTTAATAAGATTCCATCACTCACTGAATGAGTCGTTTCTCATTTGGCTTATGAGAGAAAATATGTCAGGTGATGAAATTCATGTGCAGAATGTTTACGCCAAATGTAAACCAATGATGCGTTTACATGCTTAAGTAAACTGACACTCATTTACATGTGCAAAAACTTTGGTTCTACTGTGATTAAGGGAATAAACTGATGTAAAAAAAAACATGATCAGATTAATATCTTCATAAATTAATGTTGGTATGTTTGGATTAACACACCTATATAATGCAATTGTAAAAAATTTATTCAAGCATGTACACGTTTCATCGACTTACAATTAGAATAAGTGCCCAGGCAGTTCTGGTGTACTTCCGTTTATAAGCCGATTAAGCAACAAGTATATTCAGCAAATGATATAATCCTAATTCCATCCATTTAATATGCATAACTCCACGCCATGTTTTTCCTTTAAAAGAAGCACAGACAGAGATGGGAGTATAGCTATACTCGCCGTATTGAGAGCTTTCACCAATAGGTGATCGCGTGGACATTCTCCATTAAATGTTGGCTTTGAACGTGAATGGATGATTTGAAACAACCTGCACTTTTGCAGCCTTCTACCTGACTGGAATTTATCATGATGTACCTCATCTGTAGCATCAACACGGAAAATAAAATCATCTATCATTCCATCAACGGCCCGATCTGTTGGACTGCTGTGAGTTCCGGCTCATCAATCCATCAGCGTCAAAGAGGAAATTCCAAGGATTGTTCTTAAATCCGGTTTCCTCACACTCCCATTTTTCTGATGCCTATCGGCCGTCTGTTCAAAGCGCTAACACTCTGTCAGCTCGTGAAACATCAGCGAGCCGCAGCGTTCTGTCTCCTCACAGCCCTGCAGGGAAAAACGACAGGCACTCGGCTGCTTGATTGTTAGGGCCATTATGTCTGCCTAATATCCCACCATCCCCACTCCCACCACATTAACACAGGGGTTTGGTTTCCACTTCCCCTTTGATGTGTCACACTCTGCTGCAGATTTGTCTTTAATATGTGACAGAATCCACTTAATCGGCACTGAGTGACGCAAGATTTTCTCTGTGGAAAACGACCACTCAAAGAGAAAAAAACAACACCGCTCCCAAGTACCATGATGAAACCACAACGAACTAAACACCAATCATCATCAGGAACTCATAACTCCATAACTTAACTCTGTTTTTAATATTTCATTCACATTTATACACTTTATAAGTTTATATAATTACCACACTGTGAATCAGTTTTAAAAAATTAACTAATCACAGTTTAATCACGATTAATCACACAAACTTGTAAACTTGTAATCATTATACATTGAATCATCAAATTAATGTAGATTAATTCCATGTTTAAAATCCCCATTTTATATTTTTTTTATTGAACTGTTTCTTTAGTTTGTCACAGAAACGAGAACAACAACTGAATTGATTTGATTTATTTTGTCTTAAAGCTGTAACTTTATTTTGTAATGGATTCATTGCACTTATTTTCATGATATACTTTCTTTTGAGTTAACTAACACTTTTATTGAGTTCAGAGAAGATATATTAAAAGATGTTTCATGTTATTCATAGTTTTATGCTGCATTCACATGTTGACGGTACAAAAACCTCCCTACCGCCAGTGGCAGAGGAATGCAGCGCCAGACAGCAGGCAACAACGGTAGACGCAGAACTGTTGCCATGGCAATTGGCGGAATGCAACAGCAAATCAATATTGGAGGTTGCAATAGCATTTTATAATTTTGCACAATGGTTTATAAAACAAGGAAAGCTCTGACTCTGGCCGTTTTATGCGCTCATTTAAAGAACCGACAGAAAAGGCAGATGCATATGTTCATCCCATTTTACAGGAGCGCAAATTGCTGGAAAAATTCCATCGGTTAATTCAAGAACTGAGGATGGATGAAGAGAGATTCAGAAGATATTTCAGACTGTCGACAACTCAGCTGTCCATCTTCGACCCAAGAATATCAACATCCGGTTTGTCTTTGCAGCTGCCTTAAGTGGAAAAAGTTGACAAAAATTTGAACTTTTGATGGCATGTTCCGTCTGGCCGTGCGGTGTGCCGCTCTCACCGCCAGCGGAGGCGGAGTTTCCGTTGTCCTGTCATTGAAAACAATGGAACATCCGGTTTTCTGTCTACCGCACACCGTCAACATGTGAATGCACTTTAGCCACAAGGTGGCATGTCGAGGTTGATGTGTTCTTGTGGTAAGGGAAATCATCTTATTTTGAAAATATGACTTTGTTCAAGGGGAAGTTTGTCTTATTCTGAAAAGATTGAATCTGTTTGTGCTGCGATACTTAAAGTTAGCTTGAGTCTGCACAGTCACAGAACAACACAGAACAACTAAAATAAGGCTAAAAGGTTAAGTTCTTTCTGTTGTTTCTGTTTTTGATGAATAAAGCCACATCTCAGTTAAAACGACACACTGCTGAGTGACTGAGTTTGTGTGGTTTCAACAAGAGCCATCTCTAACTTTTCAAAGCAGAATTTTCCATCTAAACATCTCTTTTTCCTTCTCCGTAATTAGTGTGAGCATGTGACAGTAGCCGCAGGAAGTGGGGAAAACAAAAATATTATGCTGTGTTCAAGATACCTCGGAAGACGGATTTTTCCCAGTCAGAATTTCTGACTTCCGACCTGAAACTGTTCCAGCCAAATATAAACAAAAAAGCATGGCTGAACACCAATAAATACTGTAAGATTAAATAAACTTAGTAATAAATACTAACTAAAGTAAAGCTAGATTACAGGACTGTTTGGTTGTGTTGTTTTACAATGATATTAATCACAGTGGGTATTAAACATTTGTGCAGAGAAGTAATATTATGAAATTATTTACACTTACGTATCAATGGCAAACAGTTATTATACACTGTAGATAATTAACTTGCCGATATATTTTGACCTTTATTTCAATGTCACGGAAGAAAAAAATACTTTATTTGCCTATTAGCTGATCATTTCTATTCATAAAGCTCGGTTCCGCCATGAGTGATGTCATATTCATGAAGTCGGGGTAGTCAGAAAAATCCAAGTTCCGAGGTCTGTTGAACGTAGCATCAGCATAGCCTTAGGAAGTGAAAACACAGATGCGTTAATAACGTTAATTTAAAAAAAAAAACCCAAAACAAAACATGTTAAACAGTTCACGTTACTTGCAAGAATTAATGTGTTGTTTTTCCCAGTCCTAATGTAACCACAGTGTTTACTGTGCATACACTGTTGTGATTCAGCACCACCTTTGGGTTCCGTTCTGCCTCATCTCTCCTCTTTTTCCGTCTTTCATGAAAATTTGTCTCTTTCTGTCCCTAAACATTTATCTCAATTAATCTTTTATTTTATAATCAGTCAAAGTGTGAAATTTGACTAAATACAACGTTATCTTGTGGCACGTTGATTGGGAATTTTGACAGATTTGCCCTTAAATTTGTTTATATTTTGAGGGATTAAGTTTGTGGCCAGTTTTTGTTTCTTTTCTGCCAGATCTGGTGGTTAATTGGAGGATTTTAATTTTATTTTTTTATTTAATTTTCACAGTTGGGACACAATCCACTCATCTTGAGAGTACTAATGCAGACATGGATATGAATAAATAGTCATATTCAGCAGTGTGATCTCATTAAATCCAGTCTTCAGATCTAAAAACTCTAATGGAAATTAGTGTAAAAATATAAATTATGTAAAGGCAGCAGATTTTCTTTTCAGACTTTACTGCATATAAAGATCAAATAAATGACCAGTGGTCACTTCAATAATTAAACCCCATCAAGTCCAACTTCCCATCTTTATTTTCAATTTAATTTGACTTTGTTTTGCCACCCAAAAAGCTGCTTAAAAGACCTGCCAGTTATCTATTTGTGTCTACAAATTCTTGATTCTAGGAAAAAAAAAAACTATCTGGGAGAAATAGATTGCCAGAATAAAAGTTTAAAGATCTGACAAAAAGGAAAGAAAATTAAATAACTTTTTACTAAAAAAAAANAAAAAAAAAAAAAAAAAAAAAAAACCAAAAAAAAACAAAACAAAACAAAAAAAACAATCAGGGTAAATTTCCAGAAAATTTGAGGGAAAAATGTCCAAAATGCGTGTAAAATGCAAATCTAAATAATAATTTAAAAAAAGATTGCAGAAAGTTTGTCTTCATTTGATTTAAGAAAGTTTTTACACACCTGATCATGTGATCCATTTTTTGATCAAGTACTTCACTGACTCTAAACAGGCGTTCAAATTTTCAATTTGTTGTCCTTTTAACAGAACAGCTTTTCAGGTAGAAAATGAAACACAAATTCAATGAATATTAAAATCACAAAATTGACTTTAAACTCCCTGAGGGTTCATCCACAACGTGAAGCACAGTGGGACCTGCCTGCACGTGTGCAGATTAAAACCACTTTAATAGAGGAAGGAGTAACGGGAATGTTTCTGTGTAAGAAGTCCGACATCAGCTTGAATGCGATGCGACAGCTTTGCTGCAGGTGAAGCTCAGGGAGGCTGAGGAGTTTGTGAGTGAAGTTAATCACATGAGCGGAGATTCGTTTTAATGAGACGAAGCCTGCGGGAATAAGAATGAGTTTACATGCAGCTGCAGGAAGTTTGCCTCTAATTTTATAATCAGCTAGGTTTGTACATCTCCTGGCTACTTTCCTCATTTATCTGAGAGGACATGAAGAATAATTTAATCATCTACAGTCCAGGCTGGTAAAAGTGAGTCAAACTTGTACTATTCAATAACAGAACCTCCTTTAGCAGCAATAACCTCCACCAAACGTTTCCTGTTGCTGAGCATCAGACTTGAGGAATTTGGACAATTTCTGCCCACAAAACTACATCAACATCAATATTTATGTTTTTTTGCATGACTAGGCCTCTTCAGGTCATGCATCATTTCTATGGCATTCAAGGACCTTTGGCCATTTCTTCTTTTTATACCATTTTGTAGTCTTGTTGCATCATATCCAACTTCTGCAATTAACAGCCAATGCAAATGGTTCGCTAACTGTCTTGCCACTATATTAATTCCCTCCAGGATTTTGCAATATTTATTTTATTATGATGTTTGTGGCCAAAAATGCTTGATTTTGCGGCAGCGTTTCTGAAATTCTGGGACAGCTTTCATTTTACAATGTTTTTTTATTTTTTTTCCATGTTAATTTCATATAAAGCAATAAAAAGTCATACAGTATGTGCTCAGTCTTAGTGTGATTTTAAGCAGAATACACAATTACAAACATTTAAAGTGCTCAATTTAGTTTATTTTCCTGAACAAACAGCTCTTGGCACTAATTAGCATTGCAGCTTGCGGACTTTTAGATCGCTAACATTTTTAGCATAAGTCAGTGGAGTTGAACATAGCGAAAATTAGCATCANGACTTTTAGATCGCTAACATTTTTAGCATAAGTCAGTGGAGTTGAACATAGCGAAAATTAGCATCATGCGGACATTTTCTGACGGGGAGTGAGAGATGATGAAATAAAAATATTTTCAGTTCATTATGAGACTGTGTGGGGGGACATAATGGGAAACGCTGGAAAAAATTTGAGTAAAACGCCGCTCACTGTGATTCTTTCAGCGCGTCTTCTGCTGCGTTTGACAGACCTCAGAACTTGGATTTTTCCGACTTCTTACTTGGAAAAATGCGTTGGAACGGCACTTGAAGTCAGAGCTTGAGCTGGAAAACTAGGACAAAATTATCTACCCCGACTTCATGAGTACAATGTCACTTAACATGGCAGCGCCCCTCCAAGCGAGCTTTATGAATGGAAAAGATCAGCTAACAGGCAAATAAAGTATTTTTTCTTATGTGACATTGAAATAAAAAGGTCAAAATATA